>BMAW01113474.1:673760-701919 GCA_019974015.1 Nephila pilipes
TACTGCTCTGTTTAATTTTGGTATCTGAAAGAATATTGTCCAAATCAGCATTGGATGTTTGATTTAATTGTAAATGAATAATTTAATAATCATTTTAAAGTTAGCACCTTTGTAGTCTTTATTTCAAAACTGTATGAACAATTTTTACTTTCTAATAGTGTGTTCACAAAATAAGATAAATTATTGTTGACAGGTGTTAATTAATAATTTAATTAAAAGCAACAAATGAACTGATTAATGCCTTTTCCAACTTCCAAACTATACTATATTATCGTATTTTCAAAAATATTTTGAAGTCTAGTTGAATATAAAATGCATATGCTAAGCAAATTTTCCAAAATTTAAGCCTGAATCAGGATTTTAAAAATATACAATTAGATCATTATATACATTATACTAGCATATCTCTGATAATTAAGTGTACATTAATTTTCAGAAGAAATATGTGAGATTTTTGGATATTTATTAGTTTGAATTCTCCTTGCAATACTTCTAATATTATATATTGATTTTAAATAATAAGTCTGTTTGCTTTTACACTATATTTCAAAGTTTTAAAATATTTTAATATTGTATTAAACATATTTTAAATAGAAGTAGCATCAATTGTCTTACGAAAATACTTATGAAAATGTCAAAATTAAAAACATTCAATAAATATATTACCATAAGTTTTTAAGACACATCTAGATATGCTTTCACAAATATCATAATTTCAAAATGTAATGACTCTATAATAATTAAAATATAAAAGGAAGAAAAGAAATTAAAAACAGAATAAGATTTATTTATTTACGAAAGGAAGTACATTAAGTTTATTGGAAAGAAAAAGAAAAATATGTACAAAACAAAACATGAAATCTATTTTTATATACATATTTTGTGTGATATAAAAACAAAATTTTAAAAATAAATAATTCAAAGCTGTAATGATATGAAAATATTTCACTTTACATTCCTTCTTCAGAAATACAAATAAAAAATAAGCAAGCACACTTATGAGCTTAAACAGGCAAAATAAGCAAGCTTGTAGCGTTGAAGTATATTACACAACGAGCGAAAATATAGGCAAATATGCATTACGTCTTTGAAACACAAATAATAATTATAAAACTTTTCTGACGAAAGACTGATATCAACAGCTGGTGTTATATTGATAAAATAAAAGATAATTAAGGAGCCAGTGCATTCGCTGTAGATAAATATGAACAAATTTGAAACAAAATATTTCTAAGCTAACCAGAAACTCCTGTTTAAACCAGATATTTGTGAATAATTTTTATGAGCTAAAACATTATAACTGCGAGGTATATTAATAAATTGAGTAAGTAAATAAAAATTGAGATAACAGAGAATTAACGAGAGAGAAACAAACATAAAAATTTTCAACGATGTAAGATAAGGAAGTTAAGCAAAGTTATCTCGCTAATATTACTCTTTTTTATAAATTTTATATTAATCAGTAATGTTAGTCGGTAGAAAATAATTTAATTATATTGCATTTTGCAAGAATTTAGAAACGTTAAGAAAGCTACTTCTGTTATGGGAAAGTCACAGTTTGATTTTACACAATTATCACCAGATATTTAACTACATTAATCGTAATTATTTATTAGTCTCTTATAATAATACATTTTCTTTAAAAAGTAATTTTTATGATTTTTCAAAATTTCTACTACTAATCGTTTGGAGTAAGTACCTCACGCAATGAAACCATTTTACACCTCATTTCTTTCTGTGCTACCCACAGCAATGCAGGATAAGAAAATCGAAAATTCTATAACTATTTCAAAGTTTTCGCATTTCATGGGAAAAATTGCTTGTATGGAAAATTTCCTTTTAGTGATTGAATAAGTAATAATATTGTTATTGTTTTTTAGCATTCTCATAATTTTTTTTTTAGTAATTTCTAGATGAATTGAGTTCTTTATCTATTTTTTTATTATGTATTAATGTTTTTTTCATTCACATTTTTCTGTATATGTATTATTTGCAGAAATTATTTGCAGCGAATGTGTATATTTAAAAATTTTTTTTTTTAAATATTTATAAAAATATATAATATAGTTAAAACTGCCAATTATTTTATAATTTTGGCATGTTAAAACAAATTTTTATCTTTCTGCTAATTTTTAAAAGAAAGATTTCTGGATTCAGAATAATGTATTTTTAGAAAATATATTATTTATTTTAATCGCTTTTCCAAAACAACATTCGAAATATTTACAGCCTATATATGGACTTTAAAATTAGAAATTTATGTCTGTCAGAATAAAAATTCAGATAAGAAACGATTAGTAAAAGACTTCGTAGATTTAAAAGACATTTCAAAAACATTCCACGAAGTTCTTTACTCGCTGAGCAGTGTATAAAGCAACGAGAAGTAACTTTTCATTTGTACCGCATTTTTCTTTTTCATTAGGAGAGTTCGTTTACTTCTGTGACAGTTCAGTAAATGTCATATTTGGAGCTCAGCCAAAAAAATGTATTTTTTATACGCAAGTCATGATTTGGTTTGAATGCTTTGGTTCAAGACATTCTCTTTTATGAGAACTCAGTTCTTTGAAACATCGTAAGCTATGGAATGCGTTTCATCAGCAATAATATTTCGACAGACAAGATCTGTGTTTAGTTGCGGTTGTCACTTAAATGTAATGAGTAATTCATCTACTACGTCCAAGGCTCTTCTCTCTTATCAATGAAAAAACACTCGTAACGCTAAGCGCTGAAAAATATCTTATAAAGGCAATTGCATTTGATGTCGTCTTCTCTGAACATTAAAAATAACTATACTCAATACTCATTTTATGTATTTAGTTCTAATATTACTATTAGACTTTGAATTTATTATTAATAGAACTGTATTTTAATGTGTTACACTTTTCTGTTTCAATATAAACTTTCCTTTTAAATTTCTTGCTTCACTCTCTATATTTAAAAGCCAAGTGGAAAGTTCATTTTGTATATAATTGAAAAAAATATTACTGGAAGTTCCTGAATTCTAAGAAAGATGTATCGTAAGAGAGTTCATTAATTGTTATAAGGTTGACTATAACTCAAATTGTATCGTTAATATCTAAATTCAGCACACTGTCCGAGTTCTGTACATGTTTTTCAAAATGTCACCTATATGTTTAAAGCATCATGAAATGTCCACAGTTGGTCCTTTGAGAATTAGATTATTTTCAAAAATTAAAGTGCATATACACTGTTCAATAAAGCTTTCACAAAATTGACATTTTGAAAATTCATTTAGGAAAAGAAAAGTAGTATCTAAAGACGTCTAGGTTATTGATTACAAAAAAAATGAAAAATTATCGAATTTTTATGAGAAAAAGGAAATTCATTGAATAACTTTTAAAGTAAATTATAAATTAATTATCCTGTGGATTTCCTAACGCAGATTCAGAATATTTCGCAATTTCTTAAATGAATAAATATATATGTAATAAAATTTTTAAAGTTGAATGGTAATTTTTAATCGTGAAATTAAAAGGATACTAATTAATTATGAAATGAAGGTGTAGTTACGAAATTAAAGGATCTATTCATATAAATAATTTAAATTTCTAATTAAAATTATTGAGGTCATGGTATTTAAAATTTAATTGCTTGCTTTAAATTTACTTTAGTTGCTTCAAAGTTTACGAACGAAACATTTTCATAAAACAGAAAAAAACTAAAATCTTTTACTTTTTGTTATGAATTAAATATTTAAAATATGATTCGATATTTGTTTTTTGCTTGAGAAGATTAAGCAAATTAGTCATTTGAAACAATAAAATCAATAATCTATCGTGTTGTTTCTAAAACAGTTTTTAAAGTATTCTTTACTCACAATATTATCTACAGTAAAAAAAAAAAAAACTAAAATTATAAAATCATTACGTCAATTTAAAATTACATACATTATAACTTAAAACTTAAATTTTGCGTATGTCTCAAACCAATAAAATATTATTATTTTTTTTCTAAACATATATATATATATATATATATATATATATATAATTTGCCTATTAAATAATATTTACTTTAAATATTAATGTATATTTTAAGACCTAAATTTTATTTAGAACCAATTATATTTAGTAATTTACTCATGGCTAACACTTATTTTGCAAAAGTAAAAAAAAAAAAATTATTAAAATCAATTTTACGAGGAACTGCAAATAATTAAATAAGACTGATATTATTAAAAATAGTATAATTAAGCATATTTCAAATTTAAAAAAATCATTCTCAGTTATGATTAAGATGATCTTTTTAATTCCATCAATGTAAACGTTCTAGAATAATATTTATTAAGTATTAAGGATTAGAATAATATAAATTAAGGATTAATTTTATCTTATTTCATAAGATAAAATTAATCCTTAAGTTAATCTCGTTCTTAAAGAAAATTATATTACATTTAATGATTACAAATAAATAAATTAAAAGAAAAAGCAAGGGGGCAACCTATAATAATTTAACCAATGTGTATTTAAATTTTTATGAACCGAATTACATAAAAAAATATTTTATTATTTCTAAATATATTGATGATCTAATCCTCTTAATTTAAAAAAAGAGTTCTGTTTCCTTTAATACATACTTTTATCCGTCATTATTAAATTTATTTCAAACAAATGTATTGAAATCAGATTATCTAGCTAAAAGATAATAGATAAAGATAGTTTAGAAATAAAATAAAAAAATTATTTATATTAACGTTTACAGTAATATACTTGATGATAAATAAAAAGCTCTCTTTTGTTTCACTCTGAAACAATAATATACATATATCCATGTATTAAAATATTATTTTTTATAAAATCCTGCCTAATAATAATTTATTTACATAGAGTTTAGGAGAAAAAAATTAAACTGCAAAAATATTAAAAAATTTACAAAAGCAAAATTTGTACATGTAAAAGTATATCCAAAATTCCTAATTACCATAAATTCAAATAAGAATGAAATTTAATTCCAAAATTGTTCATTAAATATGTTTTAATCAATACAATATACGTCTACTGATTCCTAAAAAAATAACATTCAAGCAGACAATGCTAAAAAAATATGCGTATTATTTTGCTTCATTTTTGACGTTTTAAAAGGTATGTTACCCCTTAATTAAAATTATAGCTTGCTGCAAATAAGAAAATAATTCAAAAATAAGGAGCAATTAGCTATATTTAGAAAATATTCATGATTCGGAAAAATTGTGTAATTTCTGCTAATTCCGCAAACAAGGTCTGGTTATTTTGTTAAATGAGATCTACTTAATTAAAATGTATGTAATCAAATATTTAAGAGGTAAATAAATTGCTTAATACAGATTATTTTTTCCAGCTTTGTCTTATTTTAACAGCTAATATGTCCTTGATTGACTAAAAATACCTGACAATTCTAATAACCAGGAAATTTATATTTTTGTTAAGATATTTTTCTGCTGAGAAAAGGCTAACGTTTTAGGATTCTGTACATTAACATTGGACTATAAGAGATAATATTTAGCATTAAAATTGCAGAAAAAATTCAGAAATCATTTTTCTTCACCAGTTCAATGTTAAAAATACATAATGCACAATTAACATCAAATCTGTTAACTTTTAAAAAGTAATATATTACTTCATATATTTGAAGGAAAGAGACAAAAAATTTAAAAATTCATTTGGAAAACTAATAGTAAATATGTACCAATCAAAGATCGATGAAGAAGAGAAATAATAAAAAATGCCAGAATCGGAATAAAAAATAAGTCATCAAAATATTTATTTATGAATAATGTATTCGATCTGAATGAGTAATAGAAAAATTATTTTATATATATTTAAATGAGAAAATATTGTATGTCAAGTTTATAATGAGTATGATAATCAATTGTCAGCAATTTTGTGAAACATAAATTGAATTATAGGTACTCCACTATAAATATTTTTTATGAAATAATTTCACAAAATGTCATGAATTCTAGAAAGAGAGACGATTGCATTAATTTGAGAGAAATATTTCATAGAGTATCTTTTTTATATCATAAGGAGTACAGTTGTATTGAGGTATGCACATTCAGCTCTTTTTTCATTAATGAATATTTAAGTTGATTATTAATAATATCAGTGGAACTCAAATTGAAAACTGTAAGCGACTAGAACAAATGCATTTATAATGTTTTCAGGTGTCTTTAAATTACGAAATGGTAATATTTACTGAAATTATTAGTAAAAAAACACAGATTTTACGAAAACCAATCCGAAAGAAGTTAATATATTCATTCATACTTAATGCATTAGCATTCAAAGAGAAGAAATAATATTTAAAAGAAATTTCTTTTACGTAAGAACAGTCTGAATGTAACCTCGAAATTCAAATGCATTACGATCTTTTGTAAAATTAATGATAAAAAAGAGATTAAGAATTTCAAATGAAAAGAACTATAAAAAGCTGTTTAAACATCTGACTTATTTTTAGAATCGAATTTTTTTTTCTTAAAAAGGCAGTTTTTCCTCTTAACATTTTGCAGTACTTTGGAATACATTAAGGGCTTATAAAATAAAGAAAACTGCTACAAAGTGGGAACTTTTCCTTAATTAATCTGGAATTCGAGTCTTCTTAAAGCTAATGATTCATTTTGTGCCACACGAATTTCTATTTCTCTTTACATTCCATATTTTGCGATGTACATCATGAATAAATTATTACATTTTTTTAAAAATATTATTAGAACAAAATTATAACATATAAAGTATTAAATTTCATTAAAACACCTTTAAATACCTTGAACAAAATCTTCAAAAACATTTTAGCCAGGTGCTACTTAAAAGCATTTTTTCGATTAATACTTCTTATATTTGCAACAAATCACTTTAGTTTATTGCATACATTATTTACACTTCTGACTCACCCATATATATATATATATATATATATATATATATATATATATATATATATATATATATATATATATATATATATATATATATATATACATACATACATATAAATCAAAACGCTAATAGTATAAATCACAACCTATAACAATCTAATAATACACAAAGCTAAAGCAAAACTATATTAATAAAAAACATAAATATTTAAAAATAATTAAAAATCAACATATTTATGTAAATGAGATATAAATTTCTCAATTAAGCATTCTAAAGTTTAAAAAATAAAACCCAAAATTCAAAACCAATTAAAGAAAAAACCATAAGAAAAAGGAAAAGCAAAATTTATAATAATGAAATAATAATATTACTGTTCCATACTTTGAATGGAACATCTTGAGTTTATACCTGCAGTTACTTATAAACAACACACTCATTGAGTTACATTATAAGCAAAATATGATAACAAGTCGAAAGACAGTGATTTAAGAAAATCTATCTAAGAGAAAATAAAAGGTAAACATAGTAAACAATTTCAATTTCATCCTGATAAAAACCAAATTACAAAATATAATCTTCTAAAACTATCGTAAAATTTAAAATTAAAATAAAACAGCAATAATGACATCAAAATTAATAAAAAAAGAAGTATTGAATAAAAATGTCATTATGTGTACATTTAATACCAATGGTAGGCGCTGAGAATAAAATGTTGAAACTTATAAAGACGAGAAAAACGATAGCAGAAACAATTTAACTGCAAATCTATAGAAAACTTTAATAGGTTGCAAAAAAAAAGAAAATTAAGAAGTGTTAAAAATCAAATAAAATAAATCACAACAATTTATATGTATTCTTAGACTTCTACTCCTGAAAGAATTCATCACTAAAGTAAAATCTTTGACTGGTTTAATGAAACTATTCTGTAAATGTATTGATTTAAGTAAACAAAAAAAAATTTGCACAAAATTAGTAAAAATCATAAGAAAGATATTGAAAATCATATTTAACAACACATAAAACCAAGGAGATAATGAATAAATTTTAAAAATGAATAATGAGATCGAAAATAAAATAAAATAATTGTCGTCGTTTTAAATGGAAAGTCTATTCAAAAAATAAATAAATTACGCTACACTGTCTTCTCTCTCTCTCTCTCTCTCCCCCACACACACACACACACACACACACACACACACACACACAACATATATATATATATATATATATAATTTTTCTTCTTATTAGATTAAATTTTAATGCTTTGAGTTTGTTTTACATCTTTTTCTTAATTTTACTTAATTTGAGGACCTTTATTAATAATTTACTTTAAAAGTTGTTGGAGAATAGCTTGGCTATTTATTCCAGAATCTAACCTAACAGGTCTAAAGACTTTCAATTTCAAAAATACTATTTTCTAATTTCTCTTGTTTCTAATTCGGTTTTTTTTTTAAAATCATCTACATCTTTCTGATATTTTGGTTTTGATATTTATTTAAAATTTAATTCTACCCTCTTTGTCTATACATTTTTCATTTATAGTTAAATTTGATAGATATTATTCACTTTTCAGTTTGCTTTTGACAATGATTAGTATTTTTAAGCACACATTTAACTACGCAGGAGGGTGAAATGACGTATTGCATGTTGTTGTGTAATCGATTTCTGATTGGGAAAGAGCTTTGAAAGGTCGGAGTTTGTTTATAGTATCATTATTACCCAAATACGAAGAACAAATATCAATGTAAGTCGGCTACACAAAACCATGCAACCGTCGCGGACCTATAGTCGGGAAATGCGCATATTTTCAATCAACCCCGGTAATGGTATGACATCGCGTTTGTATCAGCGACCAGCAAGTGCGACCATTACATTCGGCTTCTCCACAATGCGGCATTGAGAGAGACGGCAATTGTGTGATGCCGAACAACAGATTGGATACAAGGTGAAGTGTACGTCTTTTCAGACTTGTCCTGTAATAACTGAAGTGTTTTATACTTGTCTGCGGGTGCTCGAGAAGACCGCTCACCTGCTTCACTCGTTATCGGCATAGAGACTCTGTAACTTGTGTGACAGTTTGGATAGCCATTAGGTCATGACAAGCATCTCTCTAGTTCAGATCGATGGTGATTTGAACGTAAATCTGTACGTTTCTGACATCGTATAAGTAGTGGTTGTGCCCTATTTTCATGAACCGCCGTCATCTTAACACAAGATATATGTTGCACGTCCGTCGTCTGACCTAATTCTATGCACAGACTTTTCGATTGTTTCCCTACGTACGGTTTCCAGATCTGTCACCCACTGAAAGCACCTGGTCGGGTTGGTTGCTGATAGACGTCCTCGCATATCCCTCTCCAGCTAATAAGGTTGATGAAGTGTGGCATGATTTTAGCAGCGTAGAATGAGTTGTCCGTTTCAGTTATCCATGTCCAAATAGACTTCTTTGCCTTACCAGGTAAGAGTCGTTTTAACTGTCAGGATTGGAACAGTTTCTAGTAATTTCCCACCCAGTAAGCTCCAAATGCTTGAAAATTCTTTTTGTCTTCATGCTATACTGTTTAAATACAATAAATATCTTTTTTGTATTTCCCTCTATCAAGTTGCTGTAATTTTAATGGCCAGCATATATATATATATATATATATATATATATATATCTGTGTGTGTATTATATGTGTTTTTAAAATATTTTACTAATACATTTCCGTATTAAAATTAAACTCGCAGTTCCTCTATATTTTTGTATATATACTAATTAATTCATATTAGTATTGTTTTACAAGTTTAATTCATAGATTCATCAAAAAAACTATCCAAATACATCTCTTTATAGCTATGTAAATAACAACAATATAAAAGATTTTTAAAGTCAATCCTACTACAAGCAAAGAAAATTTTTATTTTAGTTTATTAAATAATTTTTAATTAATATATTACATATATATATGTATATATATATATATATAATATATATATATATATATATATAATATATGTGTGTGTTTGTGTGTGTGTGTGTGTGTGTGTGTGTGTGTACATGAGATTACAAAATTAAGTGGCAAATAAAATAATTTATTTCGTGGTATTTTGCAACTATTACTACCCTGGCGCGCTAAACGTTCAGTCAAAAAAATAAGCCAAGTTTGGCAAATTTTGAAATCCGCTTAGAAAGTGGTTAGGCTAAATACATTCACCCAATTAAATTTAATTAAATGAATTAATAATTTAAACTGTATTAACCTTAAGTGTAATCCACTACAGGTTTAAAAAATTGTATTTGAATTTGAGTGGATGAATAAAAGTATTTTATTAACGATTGAAAATTTGAACAAGCGAGAGTTTGACCTAATAGTAGGAATTTAAAAAAGACTTTTAATATTTAGGTATCATATTTAAAGTGAAATGTATAATAATACAGAGCTAGTTTTCTGTTTGTACGCATCGAAATTCTGATACTAAAATTTAGTTATAATGATGCACTTGTTTTGATAAATCCCTACAAAATTATTTGAGTTAATTAAGAAGGCGCAAACATGTCAACCAGTAAATATCTAAATAACATTTACAGAACATCCACTTTGAAAAGAAAATTATATTAGATGATGTTGAATATTCAAATGCATTTAAGTGTTCTTCTAACAGAACTGAGCGAAGTGAAATTCTTCTATAAATCACATTATTCTTTTAAGGTCATTAATGCTAATAAATAACTGTAAATATTAAATATGCATAAACTTTGAATTCATATGTGATTTATTCACATATTCATTCGAGAAGTGATAAAATAGAAACTATATCTATATATATTCACACAAATGTAGTTTATTAATCTGGTTGCGAAGGAACATTTATGAAATCCTTTTTTAGCGGTTGAGTTTCTCTTACATAAATGCTTTTTAAATTGATAAGTTTATGTTACATTCGAATTGTATGGGGAATAGATACTAATTCGATAGTGAAACTGTTATTATTTTATTTCAAATATTTTTCTCTCCGAGTTGCAACTTGCAGATTATTTCAAGAATTTCTTGTAAATATATTTCAATTGATAAGTCCAGTGATTTAATGCAAAATTTAATGAGATGAAATTTTATTCAAATCTTTTGTGCCATTTTGCTAGCTTATTTCTTGAAATTTCGTCTACGAATATTTTAAATGTTAATTTAATAAGTATTTTTTTCATTTACTTCTAAATCTAAAGTCAATTCTTGAAATATAGTTATGTAATTTCATTTCGTCTTTACTAAATATTTATTTAACTGTAGCAATATCAAATGTGTATTTTATTACTAATTTGCCAAAACATTTGTATCAGTTCTTTGAAATAATGTGTTACAGACCAAATAAATATAAACTGATTAAATTTTTAACTACACTTATTTAATTTTTTTTGTAAAATATTGCATAGATATCGAATGAGGGATCACATATTAGTTTACAAATAAGGAATACATTTTGCGTACTTTCCCTTCCTAGAATGAATTTTAAAGTATTTTTTGCATGAAAGAAATTTTAAAAAAGGCAATTGCTGTGTACCAAGAGAGTCACAAAAACTTTAATAGGAAACATTATCTACAGTAATTGGTAAACCGAGTACTTTTTTTTAAAAAAATTCAGTTTGAGGAAAACTTTCTTTACAAATTTTCTTAAAAACAAAATTTTGTTTACAATTTTTTAAGAAAGTTCCATTCTTATGATCCCTTTATCCTACAATTTGAATAAAAAAATTTAATTCTTATGTAAAATGTAATTTAATTCGACAAATTTGTATAATTAATTTTTTTTAAAGATTTAAAAAACAAAAGTATTGAAAATAAATTATTGAATATGATTTCTATTACATTAAAAATATATATGTGTGTCCTATGATATTTCATGCAGCTAGAATTTCATTAGATTTGAAATAGAAACATGATAGAGCTTTGAAGCAGTAATAAAAATCTGGAAACACATTTTTCGAGGTTAGGGAGACAGTATATAATAAAAAATGAATGCTTTTCGTGCAGACATTGTAGGTAGGTATAAAAAGAGAATTTGGTTTCGTAATACCAGTTTCAGAAACTTTAATCTAACTCTATCACGGGGGGAAATGGCTTGAGGTGAGTTAGAACTTTTTTTTCTCGAATTTTATATATTTCATTTTTGCGTTGTTGTTGTTTCTTATTGTTATTGGTGTGACTAAAAAATGTTTACATAAGACAGTGAAATCTCTTTTCATACTAAAACAACAATAACAATAAAAACATTTACATAATTAAACAATAATTATTCTGAATAATGTTTGATTGTATAAATCGTAACAGATCAAATTAATAACTTAGAAATTTTTAACTTTTTAATTAATCAATGTTAATAGTTTAGTTCTTAATCATCACCAAAACAACAACACACTAACATAACAGACCAGTTTAAAAATTACTTAAATTGGTAAATCAGACGGCAAGTTATTGCTGCCATCTGTTAAACAGCGCCAAAACTAATTTTATACTAATTCATAAGTTGATTTCGTATGATAGCACCCATTGTCGTTGTCTTATTGTGTCACCTTCATTGGGAATCTGATTCATTATTATACATTAAAAATCAAAACAATGGGCTGCTTCAGGTGAATCTGCTCCAAAAAAGACAAAAACAGTCTCAGAAAAGTTATGGGAAGAAATTTTGGAGAGCGAAGGTCGTCATATTCATAAACTTTTTTAGAAACGGAAAAAACGACCGCAGGACAATGATTACCCTAATCCCATTTCCTATTCCTACCAATGCGTTTCTTTTTCCCAACATGCGTACTTATTGTATTGCATTCGGATATTAAAGAAGACTCTATTATTTCTCAAGATTTTTCATCTATAACACAAAAATTACTAAACAGATATAAAGAATTAGCGCAACAACAAATTAAACATATAAAAACTGTTTTTCTTTGCATTGTAACATCACAAACACTATTTGCAATTGAAACAAAAAAACAATATTGCAAGCATTTGCAAAACTAAAGTCATTCACTTAATTTAAACACCATATTCTTGTCATGTTTGCTATTAATTCACGACAGAGATTTCTAAAGTTTTTTTTTACGTTTTAGAAGGAAAAACATCATATTTTAACTCTTCAGAGCAACAACCAGCAAAGCATTGTCTGTAGTGTTAATCTATGAATTTTTTTTTTAGTATAATTCATCTTCATCCTTGATACTCATAAATTAGGGCTGCTGACAACGGATTTTGTAATTTTTACCTACGGTCTAACGACGAGAACAGCAATTTAGCTGCTTCTCCATCTATGCCTCAATCCCATCGTAAAGACTTTAAGGCCCATAGGTTATCCACGTATCATGGCAGTTTTAGGAATTTGAAATCCGAACTAATACCTATTTTTAAGATTCCTTAATTTTATTAAACAGGGAATCTTAAGACCAGAATGCACTTGAGATCTAACAATTTTCCTTTTGTACAGCCCAATACCTTAAAAACTGTTTTATTTGTATTTATTTTATTACAAATATTAGATATTAGTAAGGGTTGCCGGAGATGAGTTGGCAAATCGAAAAAAATATTTTTATTAACAACTGAAATGAATAATACAGTTGACTATGGGCCGGTTAAACAAACAATAATAAGAGTTATACTTTGTTATGAGTTCTCATGCTCTTTACTCTATAATTAACCTTTTGGATTAGTTGATTACGTTTACATGTTGTTTTGAGACTATATCGTCTACAAAGATGCGTGGGCATACAATAAACGATACACGGTGTTAATTATAATATATTGACATTATAATAACTTACATCATAATAACAATAATTACATTTAGTTTGCTTGCGGTTTATTTACATTGCTACGGTATATTTAATTTAAAATTTTATCGTCTGCTATTGTTTTAATATGCGAACAGAATATCATTGTCTTCTTAAATAATTTATCGTTTGCTCTAACTTTTTTTAACTTACAAAACTTCAACATGCAATTAATTTCAGGTAAAGTATAAAAAAAGAACTATTTTTGTATTTTTTGTTAAATTACTTAAAAGTAAGAATAAACAGCTTGCATAATATTTGGCATTCATTTGCATGAATAATTGCAACATCAGTATTGGAAGTATTTAATTTATTATTGTTCGAAATTTATACAATTGGGTCGTTCTAGATA
The DNA here is from genome assembly GCA_019974015.1 of Nephila pilipes. Classification (NCBI taxonomy): domain Eukaryota; kingdom Metazoa; phylum Arthropoda; class Arachnida; order Araneae; family Nephilidae; genus Nephila; species Nephila pilipes. Next base: position 687,787 of record BMAW01113474.1, read on the forward strand.
TGACTTTATTCCCCTTAAAATTCTCATAAAAATAATCGAATTAATAATTCTCAGTAAAAATAACTAAAAGATTTTTTAAATGGTTATTTTTTTTATCCGCATCCAAAGGAATAGAACAACACAGAAAAAAATAATGTATAATGTATAATTATTTCCTTACATACTCCACAACAAACGAACAATATTTTTAATCAGAATCATCTCAAAAAATACTTTCTTGTCTCTAGAAATGTTGTCTTCTAAATAACCACTTTCTGTTATAAGAAAAAAATGGAATCCCCACCTTATTTTAAGACATACAAAACCATAGCCAGAGCGTCTTTATAGCTTTAGTTGACTACGAATTTAACAAACCTAATCGATCAAACATGCAGAGTTGGAACTTTGGATAAATACATTCTTAATTGCATAATTTTATTACATAAAAAATGGTTTCCGTACTCGCTTCCTAGAAAGGGTCGGTTAGATTTTGTTTCTAAAAACATTGCATTAATATTTCATCATACTTTGGGTGTATATATTTTAACAAAAAAATATCGCTAATTACAGAACAGGTTCGTGACAGAAAGTTTTGATGTATGAACTAATAAAGTACACGCCTGTTTCGTCCCTGTATGTAAAAAAAAATCGTTTGAGATTAGAACTTGTATTTTTTCTCTCATCTATTAATTTTTACAACGCATTGTTCAAAAACCTCGCCATTATAACCGGTGAAACCTATGGTGACAAAAACTGAAAAAAAAATGTTGAAAATTCTTGTTCTTATATTCATATTCAAGCCATTATATTTTTTTCAGAAAATCTATTTTAACAAATTAACTCAGAAAAAGCCAGTCAAGTAATGTGGATATCCAAATTAAACTATCATATGACTGATATTTTGGCACTATATGAGATTATTTAGTGTAATTACAATTAGAGACAGCCCTTTTGTACGTACAATGATGCTTCGTTAAGTCGGATTAATTGGGATCACAGCAGGAGAAAAATAATGAAATCCGGATTAATCATAGAATGAAAACAGATGAAATAAAATAAAATATACTTTAGGGAAATAATCTTTACATTGAAAGAAAATCGAATATATGATTCATATTTACAGAAAAGATATACACTTTGTAAATAACAGAAGAGCGCTTAAAGTTGTTTTATTGATTTTTCGATTTAGACAATGTAGCATCATATGCCATTTGTCACTGGGGACAAGAGGTATACGAATAAGTGTTGTTATAGAAATTTTCATATCGCTTCTCAAATTTAAAGGGAAAAAATTCTTAGTGTAGACCGATTCGAATTATCCTGCGATTCGAGTTGAAGAGGTACGATTTAACGAGGCTCTAATGTAATATCTAACCGGATGTCAAAATCTTCCCGATGTTAGTAAATCTTTTTTAAAGAAAGCATTACCCTTTTTTTTTGTTTATTGAAACCTTTCCGACTGCCAATTTCTGCTTGACATAAGGTTTGCTAATAACAGTTCGACACGCAATACAGTAACGATGTTATATATACTGTAACAACACCTGAGCTTTCCCTCACTTTCCATAACTAGACACTTATCCAGTGTCGCAGACGACTATTCATATTATAATATCCTCTCTTAACATCTACATCACAGCTTGGAAATATTTGAAGACCAGTTACATTTAATGAGCAGCAGACTCTACTAATCTTCAAAGTGGTTAATTTTGAGGTAATTAAGGTTTGATTTGGTTCGATTTTATCAACTTCGCACTAGAAGCAACACGAGGTCTATTGCAGACTGACCTCGTAATTTTGAACCACGTTCAAGTAACGAGAACGACATCTGAGCTGACACCTCCCTCTCCTAACTTCCACACCACGTCAACAAGGTAATTAACTCTTTCGCTACCGAAGAGAGAAAAAAGAAGTGCTTCTCTGGGCCCGCGGCTTCTTACCGCGGAGTGTTACGCTGTGCACAGACGATTTTAAATATTAAGCCTAATTCGTGATAAAAAGTCCTCTAAAATCGGCTATACATTAAAATATTTTGGTATTTACATATACTATTTAAATGCATTAAACTTAATATATACGAGAGAAAAAAACTTTTTAATGGAAAATTCTATGTTTTTACATAAAATAATTACATAAAAATCATACCTCTCTCTTTTAAGAAAATACAAAACATATTTACATTTATTACATAAATTTCATGGTGTAATGATGTACCATTACATGAAATATTAAAATATAAGAAAAAAGAATCTTATTTTGCTCTATGGTATATTTATAAAAAAAAATTCATTGCATAGTCCAACGTCACATGTCTTACACACATATTTTGACGCTTCACGCAAGATTTTGAGCCAAGGGCATATCTTCCTTATCCTTTCTTTTCTTTTTTTTTTTTCTTAACTTTAATGTCTATGTACAGATTTGGATTATTTTCGGTAACATTACTGTCGGATTCATTCATTAGTTCGTAAATCTCAGTATCAGATAAATACTTTCTTTTCGTTATGACTGTCGCTACAAATAAAAACTGACCGATTAAAACGAACAGCTGGGAGCATCTGCAGCAAAAAACCCTAACCCCCATAAAGGGCCATAAATTCTCCTTCGAACTTCTAAGAACCAAGCAAGAAAGAAAAAAAGTAAACCGAAAGCAAGTTCACCCTTTAAATCATGTCATTTACATTTAAAGAGCCGCGCCACAACACATGCTTTTAACAATTACCCAATCCTGGTAGCCAGAAGTGAAATCCAGGCCCATATCACCAAGGTCAACACTCCAAATAACTTACCTATATAGATTTCGCGGTATTGTAACGCCGTATAGTAACATTAAAAATCAAATAAAAACGTTCTCATCAAGCGTATCTCTATTGATACGTTGGCCCGTATAAGACACTCACAGAGCGTTTCAAATGGGATACGCTGGGAGCGAAAGGGTTAAGGATGAATCTAACTTTTAAAAATACTAAAATATAAATTTTTTTTATGAAAGAGCTTTCAAAAATAAAGCATACATTCAGCCCGCAATCATATATTAATTCTTATAATATTCTGATGTAAAGGTATGCATCGTATTTATCTCTTCATCGAAAAATAACTCACGATAAATCTTAGTTTCAAACTTCACTAATATGCACACACATTTATTTTAGAGTTTTTCCAAATGCAGTTAAAATCGAAAAAAATCAAAGCACCTATCACTGCTAGTTCTTGACTAACTCTTCCTGTTTGATCACCGAAATCATAATAAACGCCTAATTTTACTATGCCTCTGGACCAGTATTATAAATGAGAGACAAAAAAATCAAAGAAAGAAAAACTTGCATCTAGAGTTATGGCACAAATCTTTATTTTTCTCTTTAACCATAAAGTCAAAAAAATCCACTCTCGACATCACAACGATTTTTACGAATATTTGAGCACAGATGGTGATAAATATATATTCTGCCATTTATTTATTTTGAAGAACTTTTTTTTCTTCTTTCCTATACCTCTTTCGCCACATCGAAACATCGGTCCTGATGACAGTTTTGGCACATCCCTGCGTGACGTTGGGGATAAAATAGAGGAGCAATCATAACTCACAGATTCGAGACATAAAATATGATGATGATATTTCAGACTGTGGCCTTTGATGGGATCCCTTCATTGCTTCCTCCGATTTGTGAGCTGCTAATAAAGGAGGAGGTGAAAATTGTCGCAAATGAGAGACGATTAACGTCGAAATGAATGTGTTTCCGATTCTAGTTTGCGACAGCGATTTGTTCCAATGGGTCTTTTCGTAAATGGGACGTTTTTTATCAGGATTCTAGGGATTAAAACAACTGCAGTGGTAAGATTAAATGAAAAGTAGTTCTTATATGAAATGTCGTTTGCGTGAGATTATATACATTTAATGAGTATCTTGAAAAACTTAGATTCATTTGTTTAATAAACATTGCACTTGAAAAAGGCGAAATACAGTTCCCGCTTCCTTTCAACCTAGAGTTTGATATACAACATTCTCATTAGTACTTTAAGCAAAAAAAATCAATCAAATGCAAAGAAAACTTTTAGTTGCTTTTGTATTTAATTCACAATGGAATAGTTTTGTCCTCGGCAGATTAAATATGAACGCAATGCAATTGATTGGACTAGCAAAGGAAAAATAATTGTACTGAGAATTCGTTTTTAAACAAAAAGTTTTTTTAAGTATATAATGAATGCAGTAATCATTCGTATATATATATATATATATATATATATATATATATATACTTATCAGGATAAAAGTTCATATAAAATAAGGTTATGAGTATTTCGAATGTGTATGTGCGTTTCAAGACTTACGACGTTTACACGATAAAAACTTAGAAATAAAAACACAAATTCTTTTTTGAAGTTTTTCAAGAAGGTGATATACTAATGATAATACTCACGAGTTTTTCAAATGTTAAAAGTCAGTTCATTGTTCCGATTTCGTTCAAAATCGGTAGTGAAAAATGATGAGAGTTACTGTATGTTAAAAGCAACTAAGCCTCCAACTTCTCACGTTATGCATTGTGACAGTTCAGAGGTCGCTAAGATGTCACCATCGTCACTAGACCGTGGTCTAAAATGACGAGGTCGTCGCAGTTAACTTTGATGTGGCTTTTTTGTACGACATTAATTCGAAATAATTATTTAACATTGAAGTTATTTATAATGCAATATCTTTGTGTAAATATGAAACATAATTTGTTTTTGAGTTTCGATTAATTTTTTTAATGAGCGTCAGATAAGCTACACGCTTCATCTAAGTTTGTGTTTTATTTCCGTTCGATTCTAAGGTTTAAATGAAATATCATTGGTAAGATTTTAAGTAAACGAATCCTTCACATTTGAAGGCACTTGGAACTGAATTGCTTAAATATAAGTTAAGAGTGGGTAAAGAAAAATATGAGTTTCTTAGTTTTAATTTATTTGTTTAATACTCGTACAGATCATAGAAAATGATACATGCGAAATTAAATGATTTACCAGAATTTTACTTAATTAATTCATAGAATTTATGTGAAATTAAATATAAATGTATTTAACAGAAAGACAGAAATCAAACTAAATATGATGTACCTTCATGACAAAGTTTAAGATATTAAGAGCTCAGTAAAACAAAAAGAAAATTTACGATTCTTAATTGAAAATTAATACCTCAATATCCATAACTTTTTTTTTTTTATTTTTCACTCAATTTCTAAAATTCTTCCGTTTTCTACTAAAAGTCACATGTTTCTTATATGTAATTGATTTATATTCATTGTTCCTAGGTGTCAGTTGTGTGCTGATAATAGAAGAAGATAGCGACCTGCATGGAGGTGAGTTTGAAGAAACGAGGTGTCATTTCTCTTTGAGACTTTCACCTGTTCCCAAAGATGAAAGAATATCCTAAGAAACAATTTTTCTTCTGTGAACGAAGTGAAAATTTCCTTTAAGGCCTGGTGTCGCCAACAACAATCAGAATTCTTCTAACGAGGGGTTTACCCAATTAATCATGTGTTAGCTCAAGTGCGTAGGACAAAAACGAATAGAAGTTTTGTTAAAAAGTAAATAATGAAAAACATAGAAATCTCATTTAACTTTCAGGTATAGTACGAATTGAGTGAAAATTGGGTATTAAATAAAAAAAAAAAGTCCTGACAAGAGAAGCATTGCATTACAATCATGTCTTTTACGTAATAGAAATGATTTAAAATATTTTTTCAACATCATATTGTGATAAAATTTATTAAAGAGTTAAGCGTTCCTCTATATAAATTTTAAAATTTCCAGAACTTTGTAACATATAACAGGCTTATACATATATTTTACAGCATATATGTGTAAGCAATATAGTTTTCCCACTTTCTTATTTTACAAATAGTATTATAAAAATCCTGTAAGGCTGTAGATTCATTTGTATCGCTTTTTGATGTTCAAAGTTTTTGATTAAAACTACGATAAATATTTGAAAATCTATTATTATATTATCCCCGTTATTGATAGAACAATTAGTAATGATACTATTTATCTGGTATAAAGCATGAAGTACGAGGCTGTCAAATTAACGCCTTAAATTACATTTTTTTTTTATATTTCCAAAACCGTGAATCTAATAATAATAAAATTAACCTTTCAGAAAGAGAGTTTGAGAAAAATATATGGAATTCAATATCAAGCTTATTAAATCGCGAAATAAAATGAGAGTAGGAATTATTTTATTCCAGAAGAATATATCTACGTTTAAATATTGTTAATGATCCGTAATTATTCTCTTGGGTGCTTTGCGACCCCATATTATTCTAAATGGTTGCAGCTCTAGTGACACTTAGTTGATCCCACATTTCCCTTTCCTCTCGCCCCCTAAGCGCCACACCTCACTCAAGATCAGATTACACTAACTCCCCTACCAGTTGAACAGGGGAGGGGGAAACTTCCCGTACAATGGATTCCCAACTGATGTCTTCGTGTTTCTCCTTTTTCTGTGGTTGTTTAAGTGTCATTTGATCTCTTCCGTGTTTCGACTTCACCCTTGTTACTCCACAATGTTTGTTTCCAGTGGAAGTATCGTTTCTTTTGTATTTAATTCTTAGATCTGTTCCGGAATGAATTCAGAATTCATATTTAATGCAGAAATCATCCATTCTTCTTCGAAAGTAAGATATAAATATATACTAGATTACTGTTTTCTTTATCTTAGATATTATTAAATAATAGTTGAAACATAATTTTTGTCCTTTTCCAAGCAAACAATACAAGAAACCTATATCTGAACTTAAAAGAAATTAGTAACCATAAAAATGTTCAGAGGGTTATATATAATTTTTTTCTTTTGTAGTGCTTAAAAACATTTTTGGTGTGTATTTAAAATTCAAAAACACCGAATGAATCAATTTATGATTTAGTTTTGCTGCTTGGATGTTGTTTGAAAGTGAAAATAAACTTAATTAAAAAAAAAGATATATCTTGGAAAAATATCAAAAGATTTTCTGCTAAACAAACAAAACAAGGAGTTCATTGAAACCATGACATAAATCATATAAACATTGTATTTAATAAAATGCTTATACTACGGGTACAATAAGCAATGCACATATAAATTTTCTCTTCAGAACAAAATTGTTTGGTAAAACTGTGAAAAGTCGCAATAGATGGCGCAACTATTTACTCCCAATACTACGGTGATATCGGCGATTCTGTTTGGATAGCGTACGTTATGGGTCATCATTCAAAGAGAGTTCTCAATTACTTATACCTTGTGGAGAACAAAAGGCAGGGATAAAATTTCTGTTGGGAAAAGGAAAGAAAGTTGGAGAAATTAAATCGGAAATAGTGGGTGTTTACGGAACAGACTGTATTGTCTGTATCAAAGAGGAAAGAAAGAGTAAAATGTTTAAAATCGAGCTAACGACTTAAGTCGATGAAGCCACATCTGGGAGGCCTGTGTCTTCTTCAACCAGTGAAAATGTTGATGCAATTAATAATGTCATGCGAGAACCATCAGTTGATGTTGAATAAAATCAAGGAACCGTTCAACATTTCATATGGAACTGCCTCAGACATTGTAAATAAGGAACTAGGGTACAGGAAAGAATGATTATGCTGAGTCCCGAAACAACTGTCGGAAGAATATATTGGATGCAGAATGGCTTGCAGTCTCATACATTTGCAGCACTACAACAATGAGGCTAAAAAATTTTTTTTGAGGGTATTGTCTCAGAAGAGGAGACCTGGGAACTTTCATTTCTGGAGTCACATACTGCGAGCATGTTGTGGAAACATCAAAGTTCACATGTCTGAAAGTAATTCAAAGTTTCATCGGCTGAGGAGAAATTGATGCTCGCTTTTATCTGGGACATAAACGTTGTGCTAATACATAGTTTCATCCCCGTAGGAGTGTTGTCAATTCTCAAGCTCACTGCACAAAGCTGACTAAACTGAAACTTGCTATTTACAATAAGCGAAGTGCGACAATTGGAGCCATTTACTGCTGCACGACAACGCTCATCTTTATGGGTCTCGCAAAGTTTGTGGGAAGCTGTTGGGATTCTGTTGGCAAGTTGTGGAGTATCCACAATACAACTCAGATTTGGCACCCTCTGATTTTCATTTGTATGGACCAATGAAGAGATTTTTCGGAGGTCAAAAGTTTGACTCAGACAACGGCTTAAAACGAACTTGGAAAAAGGTTCGACTCAGTGCGGAATGTCTCTGACATCGGGATTTTCAAAGCGATCGAACACTAGAGCAATTGCCTCAACATGAATGATTGTTAAGTTGAAAAGTGATAAATTGTTAATATTTTCATGCTACATTGTTATTCATTTGTATATTTAACAAGTGCTAACATGTTGCTGTTTTGAGAAAATAGTATCAATAATAATACGTGATCATAAAATAAAGGATACTTGGTGATAGGTTCAAAAGATTGACATTATAATACATTATGATTGTAATAATTACATTTAGTTTGTTTCAGTTATATTTACGTTGCTAATATATATTTAATCCAATATTTGATTTCCTTCTTTTATTTTTGTATGTCTACTTTAATAATTTATTTTTTGCTTTAATTTTAATATTTAATTTAATAAAATTGAGTTTTATGGCAGAATCATCTATTTAAATTTTTTTTTTATGTTAATATTGACAAGGTTTTTGTACATTTGAATGTTTTGCTTGTGAAAACAAAATTGTATTAGGAATGTGCGGAAGGTATTTTCTTTTCTTATTATTAATTACTTCCGTGAAGCCTGGGCTCGGAAGTTCGTTGCTTTGCTATTCGTTTCGAGAATAATTCTATTTTTTCGAGAATTTAATAAAAAACGAAAAAGATATTACAGGTTAAAATGAAAAAAGCAAAACTTATTAAAATTTTCAAATATAATTCTCAAAATTATGTGAGTTATTTAATGATTCTCCCTCGTAAAATTTGAATATTTTAACCTGGTACTGAAATTAGAGGCAACATGATGTATATTTGTTGAAATAGAAGTGTTCGTAAAAAAAACTTGTATGGAAGAAATAATTAAAATTTATAAAATTAATAAAGTGATGTGAATAAATTTTAAAAAAAATTCTGCGATCTTGCTTTAATTGATATAATTAATATTTTTTTAATTGGTTAATCGTTTGCGAACTGTCTATAAAATATGAATTATATGTATTCATAAGAGAGTTTAAAATGTTTAGAATTTTATTTTAAAAAATTTGAGGGTTCAATTAAAATGTTTTAAATATCACAAAAAATATTTTATTTTATTGACATTTTTTTTAAAATTCTCTTTTAACATTTCATCATGGCACGTTCCTTTAATTTATTACCTTTTTAGAAATTTCTGATAAGTAGCAGATGAAACATTGCAGGTGTTATAAAAATACATCATAGACATGACGGGAATTTTAAGTTGCATTAGAATGACTCAAGAAAGCGATTGTTGAATAAAAAGACAAATATAGAGTTGAAAATTAATTTTAATTATAATCAGATTTTATGTACACCAGTTTTACTAGCAGAAATTGATTTTAAGAAATTTAATTACATGTATATTATAAAGAAGCGCAAATTATTTTTCACAAAAGCCTTTAAAATGTTTGAACTTTATATATATATATATATATGTGTGTGTGTGTGTGTGTATAGGTTGATGATGGTCTGAAAAGTTTCCGTCCTAACAAAGGTACAAGATATTTTTTCTTTAAACTTATTTTTATTTTCTACATAATCTTCTTGTAAGCCTGCACACTTGTCCCAGAGATGCTCACATTTTTTAACCCATCCAAGTAGTACTCGGCGACTTTCTCTGCAAAATAACTGTTTACGATTGTTACGGCCTCTTCAATAGACGAAAGTCTCTGTCTTCCGAGTGCAATTTTTAGATTGGAGAACACGAAGAATTCGCTTGGGTCTATGTCTGGTGAGTAAGGAGGGCGGTCAAGCAGATCAAATATTTTATGTACTCCTATTATCCCCGAATGGTGGATTTTTGCCATGGCAACCAGTGAGGTGCGAGACGGTGCATTGTCTTCGTGAAACAGATTTTTTCTGCAAATGAGGCCGTTTTCCCGCATTATCTATCTTCTGCTTGTCAAGTAATAATGCGTAGTGTGCTCCTTGCAGTGGTCTCTCCTGTTTGAAGATAAACGATTAAGATAACTCCATGAATATCCCAAAAACAGTCGTAATTTGTTTCAGGGCGAAAAAAATTATTTTTGCTTTTTTTTTTGGAGCCGATTCCCCCTTCTCAGTTCCACTCCTTTGGCTGCATTTTTTTTTCAGGAGTATAATAATGTACCCAACAAACGCGGACAGCTTTCTCATGCTTAAATATTAATTCAATATGTGACAAACGCGTTCTTTGGACATGTTCGTAGCCTTTGCTATCTCTCTTACTTTAATTCGACGATCATCTAGCACAATTTATTGAACTTTAGCGATCTTATCGTCAGTGGTTGCAGTTTTTGGACGCCCCAAACGTTCATCATCTCACAAGTTGATACGGGCACTTTTAAATTCAGCTCACTAAAATGTTGGAGCAGATTACCCGTGCACATTGTCCAACTCATCTTTGATTTGTGTAGGAGTATTATCTTTACAAAACCAATATTTAATGACAGCTCGATACAATTTTTTTCCATTTTCACAAAAGCCCTCTCCTTAGATTGTCAAATAACAACTGCGCTCCTTAAATAGCTGAAAAGTTTTGGTGAGTACCTTCCAAAAGATACGCAACCACATTTCCTAGCTTTTATTAAAGAGCTATTTAAGATAAGGTCGAAAGCATTTCAGACCACCCTCGCATATTGTATAAACACAAAACGTCAAATTTATATTTGATGAAGCCTTTACCTAGTAAAATAATTTACCTTTATTTCTTTCAAGGAAACATAGATTGTTTTAGAATTTTTTAAATCATAGATAAAGCACTAATATTTCAAATACTTATTTGAAAAGTTGTAAAATATAATGTACATATTTTCTAGTTACTTTTTCATACATTTGTTTAAACAACAGTGACTTTTTATTTATTCTAGACACAAAATAATCTTTCAAATAAATATTTTATTTAAAATTTCTTTCCAACCAATCCGTCGCTTATTTCTTAATGTTTGTCTGCCGAACATTCCATTAATTTTTTTTTATAAAAATAAAAATAAAAAAAGAAAAGTAATACCACTGTGAACTAAGGATAAATACTCACTGTATTAATTAAACAAAAATACATAGAATTTCAATTAAATAAAATTAATACATAATATAATATAAGCGTATTAGCACGTTCTATACCAAAGATAAATTTAGTAATTAATCAAAATATTTTGAATAAGAACCTTATATTTACAACTGAATAATAATATTCATTCATATCTGATTTATTTACTTTATTTAATAATGTAACTTTATATCAAAGCAAATATTTATCTCGCAAAATTAAAATTAACTACTTAAAAATTCCCATTAAGTTAAGAATATCTTGTTTTGCAGTTGGATGTTTCATTCTCTATATATTTAAGCAGAATTTAACTATTTCATGGAAAAGAAGAAAAAAATCCGTTACAGAAAGTATTTTCTTCGTGTTAAAAATATTATTATAATAGTTTTTATATTACTTTGTAATAAATATTATTACGAATTTTTTTGAAGAAATTTTTAAATTAAAAACGAAAGATTGAAAGCTTGGAGAAAAGCCAATTTACATTAGCCCTTAGGAAACATTTTTTAATAACTTTGGAATATTTTTGAAAATAAAATAATACAATCTCATTTTTTAAAGAGATCATAATTATTATAAGGATTTCACAATTATTTATATCATAATATGAATACAAAGAAAAGTTCATTTGAAATTACATTTATCATATAAGGGAATATTTTAAAGCAAACATTTTTAAAATAATCTTATTATGACAAGAATAATCGTATTGAGAAATGGAATCAAAACTATATATAATAGAATACTCAATTCATATAAATGTACATAAATTTTAAAATTAATTGAACTATAGAATTAATTGTCTTTATTTTACTTTATTTTAAGCATATTACGATATTTTATCAAATATAATAGGAAATATTTTGCTTTTTATTCTAAATTATACTGATTTGCAGTTTTGGCGAAATCCTATTTTGCTTGATATTTTGAAAAATGGGAATATATATAAATATTTTGGATGAAAATTATCCATATACGTAATTTACTTTTAAAATTTCTCGTTTGATTTAATTTCTATTTTTTACTTTATTACTTTTAAACTGTATACCGTATCTTAATTGCAAGTTTCATCAAATAGTTTTTGCATAAAATATAAGAAAAGAACTAAAATATCTACTTTATTTTTTTATGTTTCATACAGTTGATTTCTTGACTGTCTTCTACGAAGTATTAGTTATGAAAGAATATGTAGAATCAACAATTAACCATCCAATGATAGGGATTCTGGAATGAGAGGGAGTGCCAGCTTAGGTGTCGTCCTCGTCACTTGACAGTAGCTCAAAATTACGAGGTTCTTCGCCCAAAGCTCTCGTGTTACTTCGAGTGTGACGTTAATGAAAACCAAATCAATGATAGAGATTACCTTTTCCATCAATCAGATAAGGTTTTAATTTTTATTTCCCCCAAATATTACTGCTAGATTAAATTTGTGGTTTCGGTATTTTAGAGACTATTCTTCGTAACTTTTTTTCTCCCTATTTAGTAAAAATTTATTATGAGGTTATAAGCTGAGCATTGCAATAATGTAACTATCGGGTGTCTTGTCAGAGCAGCTTGATTTCTGATTATAACAAATATTTTGATGCGGGAAAAAAAAAAGACTTTAGAATATTTCAATTTTAAAAATACTTATACTGTGTCTCTTCAAAATGCACCCGTGTTAGGAATTAACTCACTTTTTTATTCAACTATGGGACAACTCATTGTGGTGGAATGAAAATTAACTCCCTTTCATTCACTGATGGGACCACTCCTTATAGTACCATCCAGTAATCGTTTTACCTTTATCTAACAGGCCCATGAGTATGACGCCCTTCGCATCTCAAAAAGTCATCACCATAAAGTGATCGCCAAAACGACGAGGACGTGTTCGTCTTCGTTAGAGCAGATTTACCAGATGGAACCAATTGTTTTAATTATTGCTTGTTTTACCACGTTTAAAAATAAATTCAGGTCTTATAAATGGTCGTAATTCAGCAAGGAAAAAAGATGACTACTCAAACTGGCTAGGAAAAAAAAATTAATTTTGCTGTAAATGGCTGCGAAATTAAAACTAACCCGAAAATCGATTTAGTACCTTTACTCTAAGCCAACCCAAATTTGTTTGGGAGCCATGCAACAGATGACAGCGCATAACATTACTACCAGCTTGCTTTAGATTGGATTGGAATGGTTTTATTAAAGTCGCAGTAGAAGCAACACGAGGGCTATTGGCGATGGACCTCGTAATTTTGAGCTACTGTCAAGTGACGAGAATGACACCTGAGATGGTGCTTCATTCTTCTAACTACTACACCAAGCGAACAAGAGGTCCTTAAGCCACGACAGATTCAACGTGCTTCAGCCCCGTCTAAACGACTGGTATTTTGAGACATCAGGGCTCAAACCCACGATTCGATGAAAACATCTGGCCGTGAGTCCAAGACCATGACCATAGGCTACCGCAGCCACCCAACTAGCTTTAGAAACGACATCTGTCGTTAAAGTATTTTTTGAGCAACATTAGTATGTTCCTCCTTCTTGAGCTTTACAATAAAAAAATAATTTAATCTCTCTCTGGTTTTTTTATAAAATAAAAAATATTCTTCTAATACTTCAGGAGTTATTTTAATTATGAAATTATGCGCTAATTCTCACCTTTAATGATATGATTCTTATTATTTTATTTATAATTAGTACGAAATATGCTAAAACAACTTTAAATAATGATAAAAATCGTTTAAAAAGATGATGGACAAGATTTGAGGTACCTGTTGTCGATATTTCAAGGAAAAAAAAAAACGTCTGCCATTTATTATGCATACATACATACATACACACACGCGTTTACTCTCTCTCTAACACACACAGACGCACATATATATATGATGATGATGATTTTCCATCAATTTAAAACTTATCAAAAACTTTAAAAAAAAACAACCCCCAAAGGCTTATATCGATTTTT
>BMAW01113474.1:702319-764218 GCA_019974015.1 Nephila pilipes
GAGAGAGAGAGAGACATATTTATATCCACTTAAAGAAATAATTATAATTTAAGATTTCCTGAAAATCCTAATAAATTATTCTACCCTTTTAAATATCAATTTTCCTACACATTAAAATATCAATTTCCCTACACATTAAAATATCAATTTCCCTACACATTAAAATATCAATTTTCCTAAACTTTGAAAAACTAATATTATGAAACATTTGAAAACACTAAAATTATCAAGCACTTTAAAGTAATAATTGTTGAATTTTTTAAGATTTTAACTTATCAAACACTATCACATATTCACTTCACCATATAAATTATTCTACTCTCTTCTTAATTTTAGATCACACAAACATAATGACAAACATTCATTGACATATTTAAGATTACTTTTATCCTGAAATGAAATTTTAATAATAAACACTTAATAAAATAGCCAGCGATATTTTATACACACTCGCGTATTTGCACTACGAGTATAAATACTCGTGTACAATAATTCTCCAATTCCTGACTTCATAATTCTCCAATTAATTATTCAATAATCCTGAAATAATCATTCAATAATTCTCCATTTAACCAAAATTAAAGATTTTTTTAAACTTCTGAGTCTTCAAGAATATTCAAATACTGCAAAAAAAAAAAAAAAGTGATCAATGAAATACTTAAAACACTAAACCAATTATTTAATTTCAGAAAAAAGTTGCTAAAGTAATGCAGGGCTTTTACACATTGAAACTTTCATAATGGATCACACACAAAGTATAGCAAAAGAGCTGCAAGATAATACAATGACGAAGATACAGTCCTTTAATTCAGAATCCTTTTTCTTTTCTATTTAATTTCTTATAGCGTAGCTAACAAAATAATTTAAGAAAAAAGTTCTCATCATTTCTCCTAGGTTTTGGTCGGTTCCATTACTACATGGAGGGAAAGAGTCAAAATATCCTTAAGTCTTTTAAGAACTACGGTTTGTTTCAGTTATCATAACTCCTGGATTTGTTACACAGGAAGTCACTGATTCCTTTCGTTCACTCTAATAAAAGTGGGTGGAGGTGTAGAAGGTATCCTATTTTACTTTTCCGCTATCCCTTACGCACACGTAAAGCGGCCTACAAATTTCTTCCCTTTTCTTTTCCCCAACTAAAGGGGCTTTGCGGTTCCTCAACGTAGATGGATTTTGGTCTGTTGCATGAGTTATTGCTATTTCAATTTGTCTCCAATATCGCATATGTTGTAATTCTTCATCGGTTGACACAGGTGTATTTCCAATTAAACTTTAATGCAATTGGGGGAGGGGCACTTGACCTCCGCAGTTCACAATGCTACAGTGGTATCTCCCGGGGTCTAGGAGAGTGCGTCTTCTCTTTGTATTAGTACCTCTTCTCTCGTTGTAGTATAATCGTTCCCTTTTCATAATCTGTCTTTTCCTTAACCAAATGTTTCAAATTTCACATGGGGAGGGGGGGGGCTTTGAAGTGATTTTTATCCCACTTTCCCTCTTTTCATCTGCGTTATGAAATCTTTTTGCCCTTTACGTCCTCTTTTTTCACGTATACATCTCAAACGCTTCAAATACTTTTTCAGCCATTGTGAATTTTCATTTGACTTCTTTCATTTCCCTTTTTTAGATCCTGTTCTTTGACCTTTTTTTGAAATTCAGTTCTTGTACATGTTTCCTGTCCTTTTCATAGTGGTTTTCTTCAAAATCATCTATTTTAACTCGAACTTTCTCTTCTAATTTTCTCTGCCTTCAAGCTGTTCTTGAAATAATACTTCTTCCAATTTTTTCAGTTCTTCCTATCTTCTAAATTCCGTTTAATGGATTTCTTCCTTCTTTTCATTTAAATCACATTTTTAGATCCTTAATTCTTCTAACTGTTTCGACAGATCAAAATTTTTATTTTCCTTGGAATTAAGTTACGTCGTTAGTACTGTGACGTTGAGCTATTCGCGGTTTTCTCTTCACTAACCTTAGGGACTTTAATTGAGATTGATTGTATGAACTAAGCAATTTCTTTCCAACCAAAATGAAACGTGATTATGATAATTAGAGGCAGTTAGAAATAAAATAAAATGAGGTAGATAGGTCGGTATATAAGCAAAAGGAAATTTAGACGATAGAGGCCGAGTGGGTATTGCGCTGAGTGTATGCCTTACAAGTGGTAGATGATTCCAAGAGTTGCTACGGGCGATAGCGGTTGCAGTGGAGTCGAGAAATCAAGCCAGTCTCAACTGGAGAGATTTTGGTAAGAGACTATTAGCTCGGTATTAGTTGAATGTGTGAATCAATCTAAAGTGTTACCGAGGAGAGCATATATCCCTCAGACATTATACTACAAAACTGTCGAATAAATAGTTGTGTGTCATTTTGTAGGTTATTGACTTTTAGAGTTAGTTGTATTTGATTAAGTTATGGCATAAGATTCGCTGGTAGAAGTACATCGCCACAGTAGTGACAAAGCTTCTTTTTTTCCAATAAATGCACCTCGTTCTCTTATAACTTCAGATAAATTTTTATTTTCTTCCTGAATTCTTGATAACTTCTCATTTTTCTTCTCAATTTAGATTCAAGCTTTTCATGTTGAGACTGAAATCGCCTTTCGTGAGATATTCGTCTTTCTTCTCGTTTTTCAATAATGATGTCATTTTCTTCAATCTTGCTTTGTATTTTCTTATTCTCTTCCATTTCATAGACAAATTCAACTCAGTAAAGTCATTACCTGCTCACATTTATCTCAGCATTTTTCTCACATTTTCAGATATATAACTTTTTTCATTTTCTATTTCTTCCCTTTGCTTATCCCTTGCTGCTCTTTGCTCATCCTTAATCCTGTCTTCTATTCCTCTCGCTTGGAGAGTCATTACAATCTCCTCACCAGTGCAATCAGAATTTTCACAAAATTCATTGAATCCCGAACAAACTCGAAATTCTCTATATCCTAGTAGACTGCGCAAATGTAATGTCTGCATTATGGTTTGTTAATACAGTGAAATGAGTTTCTACGCTCTAAACATTAACAAAAACTTTATTCTGAGATTAAAAGGCTTCTGGCGCTATCGAGGAGGCCTACTGTTGCTTCTCCCTTGCTATTAAACCTTCGACTCTATATGTAAATCATTCTTTTTCTCTCAAGCGGTATTTCTATCGCCACTGTGTGGAGGCTTCTTCTGAATCATAGCACGGGGGAGAGAGGGATGAGTAATATATATATATATATATATATATATATATATATATATATATATATAGAGAGAGAGAGAGAGAGAGAGAGAGAGAGAGAGAATAATAATTCCCATCCAAATTAGTCGACAAGCTTAATAAGTGAGCTTGATTCTTTTAAAATAATTTTAATATACATATCATAAAATTCTTTCCAATATTTGAATATTATAATAAAATAGACTTTTTCATGTCAGTGCTATTACTTCATTTTAGAATTCATGAAACAAACATTTTTAAATATAAATGATGAGCAATTAAAAATATTTAGGAGTAAAAAAAAGTATTAATTAATTTTTATATAAATGCTTCATTCCGCTCGTGTTAAAAGAATATTTTAATCTGATAACTAAGCTAAATATTTAGGTAATTTTATGTTATAAATCTGGAGTATTGAGCTTAGATGATCACAGATCTGTATTCTGAGCTGATACAAATAATTTTGCTTTTGACAAGACACAATTAGTATTGTTTAACAATGCATGTGTACAAATTTATAGATATATTCCTAAATAACATTATAAATAAAATTTTGAAGACATATATCCTATATATAAACTTTTAGAATATATTTCAAACTCGTTTTGTACAAAGCAAAAATTAATCCTGATCTAATAGTAAATTCGTATATACATTTTTATTTGAATAAACGTTATGGTGAACATTTTGTAAGATGTTCATTGTCGAAATTATTCCTTTCAATGTTTTTATAAATTTCCTTTACATATTTCACAATATTTTGCTCATTTCGATAGTATTGTAAATTGAATCATACAGATACCATAAGAGATCTGCTGAATCTCCTCAATATTTCGCTTTTTTTTCTTTTTTTTTTTTGTAAACGTTGGTTATTATTCAAATATCAAAATTCCCTGTTCTGTAAAAAGTGAATTGCATAAAGTTCCACAATCCTTGAAAAATCTTTTAGTTGAGATATTTAGAATCTAAACATACTTTTTTAAAATCTACAATTCGAAATTAAACAATATTTTACTAATAGTATCAGAATAAAAGAAGATTATTTACAATAGATAAATTTAACTTCTTTTCGATAAATACAATATTTGATTTCTAAAAAGTAGTACTTATTTACATGAATTTGTTTGTTGAGAATTTTTCTATTTAATTTTCTAATATCAAAAAAGATCTTTAAACTGTGTGTCTCGAGAAAAACTTATTTTAAACATAATATAAGATACTGATCAAACGTAATATTGAAAAGTATAAGAATGCATGTTATTTACGATGTTCAAGATCTATTTATTCAACTGTTCAGTTCATAACGTTTTATCCACGTTAAACCCTTATTTTTCTACAGCATAATCTCAGTTAAAGTAAATTATAAATTTCACTTTCTTTAGAACGAGGTTGAATGCTCTAAAACGGCACAAAAATAAAAAAAAATAGGAGAAATATCTCTTCCTGGCATCTTTCACATTTGAAAAGATAGCTATATTGATTCAACAATATTATGTGAGATAAGCAGCAATAAAGTTTTCAGCAAAGAAATAAATACCAGTATCACAAAAAAAATATTCTTAACAAAAGCTTGCTATATCATATATTAACTTTTTTATGTATTTCTAGCGTACGTAATTGACATACGTGGTATCACTATCTATGAAATATTTGACACAATATCAGTGTTTTTTCATAAAATTGACCTGAAGCTATATAAGGACGTTGATGACATAGCCTTTTCGACAGCGTTAAATTGAAGTTTGAGTGTTTTGGGGGCTGAGATTCTAAAGCAAAATAAAGAAGAGACTAAAAAAAAAAGAACCTAAAAAGGAAAAAAAAGGTTCTATGGGATTTTATCAAGTGTAGGGGACAAAATGAACGTTCAAACACCACCAAAATATATTTCTATGCTTCGGCTGGGGGCCATTTTCTTGTAACTGCCTGTCAACTCGTAGTTGCAGTTATTTTATTGTCTTTCACAGGTATTGAGAATCCCAAATAAAAGAGACTCTGAAAATAGCGTCGCAGAAGGAGTTTTAAATCGATTTCTTATCAGTTGAATGGGAAATACTCAAATGGTTCTAAAGTACTTCCAAAGTTTTACATTAAAAACACACTGAAGCGGACGATTTTATTATTTTGTTCTCCCTACTTCTACAAAGTGTCTTTGAAAATGTCTGGGGTAAGATATTGATTAAAGTACTTTATTAATATGTTTTTAGCGCCGACAGTTAAATTTAACTTAATAAAGCTTCAATGTTACAGTTAGTAATTTTAACAACTAGATGCAATATTTCTGAAAGGATGTAGGAGATCATTATATACATGTTCATTTTAATACATTTATGGTTTGGTATCAGACTTGTATTGCATTCTAACATAAAAGAGAAGATTACAGTTACATTTTCGACATACAACTTGAAACTTAAAGAGATATTTGTAACATTTAAAATGTTATACATTTATTTTAAGGAACTGTTTTATTTAATGATAATATTTATTTTTGCATGCCATTCACATTATTTCTTTTAAATATTAAAGTATTACTGTAAAGAACTCAAACAAGCGTAGACTCTTTAATCAATTTAAATCCAAAAGTAAAATAATAATTATTTTAGAAAATAATAAAAAAATCTTAAACATAATTTAGTTATTCGAAAGAACGAATTAAATTCAGAAATTAAATTCAGACGTTCATTAGGGATTATAGCTTTAAAACAAGCTTTAAGTGACAATATATCAATCGGAGCTGATTATTTGTGTCTTTTAAATCTAGTTGATTATCACATAATAAATATTTAAACATTATAGAGCATTTCATAAAATATTATTCTCAAGATGTTGATATATATATATATATGGTAGAATATATATTGAATCATCTCTGATTTTAAAAAAATCATTTTGATCAATATCTTATATATCATATTGATTAATTAATAATTCTATCCTTATGTTAGTTTATTCAAATTAAGACACATTATTCTGCACTGTATTAATTTGAATAAGAGTTTAAATAACAAATCTTACAATTAAGAAAAATGATACTGTGATTTATATTTCTTTTTTGTTTTTCAATTACATATCTTACTCATTAAGTAATAATATTACCTTAATTCTTATTCATCTTTTTTAGATTCGTTAATATTAAACATATTTTAAAATATTGATTTCTTCTAATTTGGTTTTACATTTCATTCGTTCTTGCCAACATTTCTTCGAATTCTGTTCTTGAAGAATAGTTTATTCTTGTTCAATGCATTATTATATAAAATAATAATAGAAATTGAAGTTCTTCCAAAACTCTAATTCTAATTTTTAGTCTATCTTTAAATGATTTATTAGTATTAGAAATTCTATAATATTTTCAGTCATTTCAGAAATATAAATATCTTTTAGACTTCTCTTATAGACCCCTTCCTCCAAAAAAAAAGAATCATTGAGTTTTTTGCTCATAAATAAACTTAAACAACACGATTATTTAAGAGAAGGAAAAGGAATTTTTTAATTCTATATAATATAAATCGCAACTTTTTTTAATTGCATTTTGAGTTTCCTTATAACAAAATAAGATTATATTCTTAATAGTTTCAATACTTCTACCAGGAAAAAAACTAATTATCCAAGTACTTATGCAGTCCAAAAGCTCTTTAAAACACAATTTTAAAAAATTATCATAAAATGTACCCCTTCCATTTTTTGTTCTTCTCGATATTTTGATACAATTTAGAATAAAATGTAGTAATATCCATTTGTCAATAGTTGATGTCCTTCAACGTAAAATAAAGTTCAAAATTCAATCGTTTTGGGATTCGTGACTCGTGCAAAGTAACTCATTCAATTTTAATAGCTTTTACTAAAAACGGAACTAATAAATTATCTTTAAGGCATTGTAATCAAATTTAATTCTTTTTGTTTCTTTCAGTGTACTTATGTTAAATTGTTTTTTGCAAATATTGGTAATCTAAAATTTTCATTTTATATTTGTATTTATTTATGCACACATACACAGATGTAAAAAAATTCTGAAAGTATTTAACAAAATTAAATTATTTCAAAATGTAAGTTAGATAATGAAAATTTTAAATTTTAGAATAGTATACAATAAGAGATTTGAAAGTCCTTTTAAATTTCAATTGGTTATTTGAAAAACATGTTACGAAATATTGATAATTATAATTATTTTTATAAATATAGACTCTATCCATATATACGATATTAAACTTTAATAAATTACATCTTCATAAAGGAAAATGCGTTTCAAAAATTCGGAAAATAATTTACTGATTAATAACGTCGTGTTTAGAAGCAACACGAAGGCTATTCGCGATAGACCTCGTAATTTTGAACTTCGTTTAAGCAACGAGGACGCATGTACATTTCCAAACCCCCTCAATGGAAGGGTTTGGAGTTTCGACAGATTTAACATGTATCAACCCCTCTACATGACAAGTCTTTAGTAGCATCAGGACTCGAACCCATAACTCAACGAAGACCAATCCGGCTGTGAGTTTGTGACCGTTTGAACAGCAGATTTTCGTGGCCTCAACATCAGAATAAAACTTCTCTTATACAAGAAAAAAGATTAATGATCATATAAATTTTCTTAGAACTTAACAGTATAATAATTTTAATATTATTGCTGTTATAACATTTGACTTGGGATTATAATTCAATTAAATACCTAATAACTTTATTATACGCATATAATGAATTGTATTGTAGCATTATTTGCGAAGCTTAAAACTCTCCGATAGATTTATACAACTAATTTGATGTAAAAATAAAATTGAGAATACAAAACGTCTCATAGCGTTTGTAAAGTATTCCAATTCTAAGCAAACTTAAGAATTCTCCATTTCAGAATTGTCTCTAGCGAGAAACGAATGCAAGTTCGGGGGAATCTTTAAGAGAAGAAGCAGTTTTCTGAAACTTTCGAAGAGAAGAGATTGCTTTAATTCTTCCAAAAACTCATTCAAAAGTTAATGACTCTTTACTCAAAAGAGAACTGAAAATGAAAAACTCGACTATGGAGCAGAGAACAAAAGACAGTATAAGATAAAAGAGGAACGCTTAAAAAATCAATTAAAATTGGAACGGAATGACAAAGTACTGTTAGGAGCTGATAAAACAAAAAGCAGCTAGATGAAAAAGAGTTTCTCCCAATGTGTGCATGAGTAGATTAATGAGGGCAAAAATATTTAAGTTAGTTCAGGATAAAAACAGATAAATGAATAAAGCTTTTTTTTAGATTTAGAAATTAAACGTTTTGTCTGAACAAATAGTTTTTACCCCATCTCTTTGTTTTTGTGCATAGAAACATTATGCAATCATTGGTTAACGTCGTTGCTCTTATTTGTTACTTACTGATATTTACTCATTTGTATTGTTTTGAAACCAGACAACTAAACTATTTTTTTATTAACATAACAACTATTTCTATAGCAAAGAAAGTTATATTAACTTTCGTTATCTTTAGTTTTGTTCAATTTAGTTTTTTTTCCGGCTAAAATATATTTATTTCTTTGAAACAATTTGCGATACTTAAAAAAGAATGATTTTACGAGTTATTTAAAACGAATGCGTCAATAGTTTCCTCCTAAATTTGAAAAAAAAATCATTATACAACAGTATTTCTATTTTGCTGTATTTGTTTCATTGAAATTTCTTAAGAATATATAACATTATTAGTAAAATTTTGCAAGGTAATGCAATTTTTCCAACTTACGAGAACACTCAGAAGAAAAATAACTAGTAAATAATTAAGAATATATAATCACGCATAACTCAAAACAGAAAACATATGAGATTCTGTAAATTTAATTTTCCTTCGAAGATAAATATAATTATATCTTCCTAAAATTTATAAGAAAAAAGGTTCTATGCAAAACTATACAAAGAGCAGATTTGACCTCCCAAGGTGCACATTTTTATAATTATTATTAAATTACTCATTAAATATAAGAATTAAAGTAAACGTTGAAATATCAAGAAATGGGCAACGGTAAACCTTTCCGATATTAAAATTAAAGGAAGAGAAAAATTATTAAATTGAATATATTTAAGCTAAATGTAATTAAAATTACAGCAAACAATAAATTATTAAATTGAAAATTGTATTAGCTAAATGTAATTAAAATTAAAGCAAACGATAAATTATTAAATTGAATATATTTAAGCCAAATGTAATTTAGTACGTCAAAAGTGATCTAACAAAAATAATAGCCTCTTGCGGGGCAAACAAGATTAAATGCTACGTTTAATAGATATCTTTAAAATTATTTTAAGTAGAATAGTTAGGATGACCATACAAACTAGACATATTTGGATCATTGTAAAATCAGGAAAATTACAAAATGTTTAGTTTAATAAAGGGTGATTGTAGAAAAGGAAAAATGTGTCTCTATGTAATAACATAGTTAATTAATCTTAAGATAATTAGGCGAAAATAGATAACTTATATTACATTAAAAATGTTTTCAAGAATAAAAAGGTATATGCTTTTGATTCAATCCGCTTTGTATAAAGCGTTAATCATCATAAAAACATTTGATTCATTGCTACAAAAATTTAACAGAGGATTAAAAAATAACTTAAAATATTTTTACTTGCAAAATGTAAATGGGGTTAGTACTTGTTTTGTTTCTTAGTATTTTTTATAGTCCAAAATACTTAATGCAATTTTTTTTGCTTAAGCTTTCAGACATTGGTTTTAATTATCTGAAAAATTCCTGATTCCTCGATTTAAGTATTTAATTTAAAAAAATCAATCTAACTAATACATTCACTTTTTTAAAAATTTCATAAAAAATAAACATCTTCTAACAGAAAAATATTCAAAAAAAAAAAAAAACTATATATGCCTGATTTAAGTACTAAAAAATTCCTGATTAAAATTATGTTTAATTAGAAGAGGAAACAGTCCTTTTATTTGAAATTATGGCTTTGAAGTTTTTCGCCGTTTAATTATATAAGATATGTTTTACTTCTTTAACTGATTTTACAAAGCTGCCCATTTTTCAATAATATTCGAATAAGTGGTATTTATTAGTGGTATTAAGTAGTAATTATTTGAATAAGTCCAAAATAAAATACAAGTACAATCGAGAAACTTCATACTATATCTACGCTGTAAATATAGGCAAAATGTCTCTGCAGTCTGCATTTAGAAATGCGATTAATGATAGCGTATTGCATTTGTTATACGAGTATATATATATATATATATATATATATATGTATATATATATGTATGTATATATATATATGTGTGTATGTGTGTGTGTGTGAGTGCATAATACAAATTACTAACAATAAATACAGAAAAAACTAATATTAAGGTAAAAAAGAAAAAAATATATAAATTTAAAAATAATTAAATCCATAAATTATTTTTAAAATACCTAAAACCTCAAATAATAATTTCGAACTGAATAAAATACACACACACACACACACTACACATAGAGAGAGAGAGATATACATATATATATATATATATATATATATAATGTTTGAAAAGGCAAATAATGAGAAAAATACAAATATATTATTATTAATGTCAATTAGACATAATGTTAACATGTATGTAAGTAACAAATCATGTCAAACGAAATCCAAAATTAAAATTAATGAACATTAAATAGCAAATATAAAAAATTGTAAAAAATGTGTAGTAAAATAAAATCAAACTGACAAAATACTAAAGTAAATGATTTAGATATATATATTTATATGTAATTTAAAACATAGAAACTTAAATGTAAGAAATGCATTAAATCACAGAAATAATTGTATTACATAATATTGAAAATACATATTAATCATGCAAATAATTTTAAAAATTTAAGAAAATTACAACTGATTACAATATATCAATTCTTAACTAACACTTAAAATCCATATCGAGTTATTACGAAGTTAAATTCAAAAATGGAGTAAAAATACTTTTAAGAAATATCAGACTTACTACTGAGAAAAGTGTGCTTATACTAGCATTACGGATCCATCTCATCATGAATTATATATTCGCTTTTTTTTTTTTTGCTGAACTCTTAATGTTAGCTTCGTTTATAAAAATAAATTATAAAGTTTGTATACTATGATAAAAAATAGCGAAAAATATGAAACAATTAAATGTTGTTTTGGAATAAGAAATTTTTTAATATAACATTAGAGTACAAAACCAGAAATGTAAAAGAAAAACATGATTTCAGAGAATAATATATATATATATATATATATATATATATATATATATATATATATATATATATATATATATATATATATATATATATATATATATATATATATATATATATATATATATATACTATATATAATAAACTTTTCTTTGAAATTTGTTTTAAACTGAACAGACGGCAGTAAAATGTAGAGTTCTTTTAAATCTATTAAGAATCGGTAGAGGTATTTTGCAGAAGCAGGAGATATTATTAGCTTGATAAAAATATTCATTTAAGAATAAAAACAAATCATGTATTGGTATATTTTGAATTACTAAGAATAAAAAACGTTTATTATTTTTGCAACATAGCGTTAAAAATAAGATTTTTTTAAAAAAATTTATTTCAGAGACAATTGGTATAAAACTGATTATTTCGATTATTGTATAGAAATAAATTATTACAATTTCTTAAATTCAAAAGCCTGAAGAAAGAAATTTTAAAATTTATATATAATATATGAATTTAATTTCAAACTTATTTGTTATTAGGAAAAAGGAATACCTTCTCTGAGTATCTTTTGACATAATTCTGACGTTTCTTATTAAGATACCAGGACCTTACCATTAAATAAATATTATGATTTAAAAACTCCTCGTTTTGTGACCTTACATTTCATATTAATTGTAGAATAGATTTTTGTGTACAAAATTAAACGATATTTTAATCATTTTCATAGAATTTTAAACGCAATTTTTAGTTAAAATTTTTTTTGCTTTCTGTGAATGCAACATGATTTTCGAAAACACATGTACATAAAATGGGTTATTTTTTTGTAAAAAATGTTTTGTTAAAAATATAATGTTTTACACCTTATACGTAAACAAAACAAAATGTGTAAAATAACTTCTAAAATACCATAACCAATTTCTTTTGAAAAATTTATAATTTTATAATTTTGAAATTTTATTTGTTTTTCGCATATAAAAAATTTCTTAAATTTAGGCAATTATAGATAAAATAATTTCTTGTTCACTGCATGCATAAAATATTTTAATGGCACATAAAATTTAGAACCTATGAGGAAATAGTTATTTTCTAAAGATACCTAATTGTATGTGTAAATATATCTCAAAATCATCAATATTCAATTATAAGATAAAAACTTTTTATTAAAAAATTGCTTTTAAATTTCTATGGAATTATAAGATATTATTATTAAGCTCTCAAAATTCTAAGCTATATTAATAATTTCAAATGATATATTTCACCAAAACAAAGGAATCTTAAATGCCTTGATCTTATTTTTCCTCTCAAAATGTACTTAAAGCGCAAGATGCATAAATATGTCTTATATTCAGCTAGGACATTCATATAGGCTTATTACAAGTGTCACCAAATAGTATGAATATAATTATATATCATTTTAGAGTATGTTTCCCCTGTTAAAGCTTTTTATATAACAGGAATAATATCACACAATTTCATGTCCTCCAAAATCCTGTCCATATACAATGTACATTCTAAATACCTCCGAGCGATCAAATCTAACCTTTCCTTACAAGAAATGCTGATGTCTACAGAGTTTATCTCCACATAATGTGGATACATAACAATTCGGTGACATAGATCGTAAATGACTGATCATTATGTGGTTTTGTGGTTAATCCTTAAATCATGAAGAGAGCATTAGAAATAAACTCATAATCTCAAACGAGTTTACTACATAGGGTAAAAGTTATAGTTAATTGTGTACGGTGAAATTCTCAGTCGCATACTTAAATGAACGAAGGTACATTTGTTTTGAATTTAATGCTACTGGAGACTCTGTTCGGGTCATCGAATTATAAACACTTCCGATTAGGTATATTTCTTGTTTTGATATCATACGATGGATTTGGGTCATTAAAAATTCTTTTCCGTTATTGAAACATAGATAAAATAGAATATAAGTAATAAAATAAAATTTTCATTTGCCAAATAATATGTTACTTGTTATCAATTAAATATTGATTTTATCAAAAAAGCTTAAACGACTTTAACTGAATTAATATGATGTAATTCAAATAGATATATAACATTAGTTTCGTGACTCAACATTAATAACAATCTAGGAGAATTAGAAATTTGATCAAACGAACTGTTTATAAAATAGTATCGCATTGTATCTCAGAAAATTATGTATAAGTATCTAGTTATATTTCGAATACAAGTTTTATAAATATTTATTTAGAAATCTTAAAACTTCATGATTAGAATTAAATAGGATGATCCTCTAACAAAAACATTATTTTGAGTAGGATTCATAATTGAGATGGATTATTATTAAATATTTCTTACATTACCTAGTTTTTTGATGAAAATATTTAGATGGTAAGTTAAAAGTGATTGAAATGTGTTTTGTGAAAGAAGGACTGAATACTTTTGGTACAGAAAAACTGGAAAATTGAAAACTTCATAAAAAGTAAATTAAACCAATAACTCAATCGTTTAGTTCACGACTTGCTTTCACTATACCTAAAAACTGATTTTATCTAGATATAATTATATAAAAGTAACATAAAACTCAAATTATATGCTCCAAAGTAAATTTTTTAGGTAACTTTCTTTGAATCAATAACAAAACTATAATTATAATTTTCACCATTATGGAAATTTATATTATCTTAATGTTAATATATAATTAAAAATACTTACTATTTTTTACATCAGCAGAGATAAGAAAATGTCTATAACCACTGACAAACGTATAATTTGAATACCAATAATTTATAATTAAAACATCTAACAAACAAATGTACTAAAGCACAACGGCAATATATTTTCTTCATATGAAAATGTCCAAACAGTTATGTATTTAAGTTCAAATTCATATAACTTTTCATTAGAAAATATATAGCTAAAAGAAAAGAACGAAAATATCAATTGCTGTTAGTAGAAAAAGTTTCTTTTTACACTTAATTGCAAGTTCTATTTCTTAACTTTCTCTCTTGTGTACAGTCTTATACGAAAATATTGTAACGAATCATTATTTGCTGACCAAACAAATAATGCGTAGAACTAGTTCAAATGAAAATATTAATCACATATATGCTGATCGACTATGCCTAGTATAATCATGAATAAATAAAATGTTTGAATGTATAAAGATATCTTTCTTCAACGTTTACTCAGGATCGCTACCACTAAATGATTAAATTAATAGAAGAAAATTGTTTAATACTCAATGGTTTTAGGTTAAATTTTAGTAATAAAGATTATCATTAAAATTGATTAAAAGAAAATATGGCATTTTGTAAATTTGATTTTTCTAATATGTTAAAGATTTGAAATAAGAAATTAAACTTTTTTTACATAATTATATATAATAATATAAATAATAAGCATATCTGAAGTATTTCATAAATTAATTTTTATTAAGAAAATCCTTGCCTTTTTATTATGTTGTTGAAAATATTAAAAATATTTATCAAAAAATTATATAAATCAGAATAATATAGAATTGATTTTTAAAAAAATAATAAATTTTTATAAAATATTTAGTTTTTAATTACTAAGTAATTTTCAGTACTCTTAAAGTTAAATTTATGAGTAAGGAGAAAAGAGAAACATACATAAATAAACAAAGTAAATTCACATATGAAATTTTTTTCCAAGTGATAAGTCAATTATATTAAAATTCTTAAATATTTATAATCTTTTCGTAATTAATTTAGTAATATTGACTGTTTTGTTTTTTCTCGAAAAATTTCTGATTGTAATCAAACAAAATAAAACACACATTGAAATTTTTTTCTGTAGTTTATATCAGTTTATTTTTTAAAGAACATTGGATTATTTATTTACATATCAAATTTCTAACTTGCCTCCAGAAATTCACTTATTTATTTATTGATATCTTCTTTTTTGTCATAAACTTGTAATAAAAATATTACTAAGTTTACACATTATTCCCTCCATATTAAATGGCATAAAAAATGGGATAAAAATATACCTTTAAATGCGATAACATAATAAGAATTATGATGTCTAATTAATTTAATAAATGCATGAATTTCTCTTACATAAATAAATTCAAATTGACGGAAAATAAATACATTATGACTGTAAAATCTAAAATAAATTTGTTACACTTTTATTTTGTTAATAGACATTCTTAAATATTCAGTTATCTTGAGAAATGTACAATTTGATTTCATTAAAAGGTTTAAGATTAATGCTTGAATTGAATATTAACATTATCTTTTTATCTAAATAATCTTCTTTCATTTCTAAAACTAGAGATTTATAATAATCATTAAAAGTTTCTATTATGAGAAACACCTGAAGTAAATCAACGAAAACACAATTTACAGGAAGAAAAATTCTGACTGTATCTTCGAAATGTTCATTGTTTTGGATAAACTCTTGCGCCAAAGTACACACTACATTAAACATAGGGCATGTTTTTTATTTCTTCTGATCCTGAAAGTATGGTTTTTCTTCCCAGAAGCACGATTGAAAAACTGTTTTAAGTTTCCTTATAGCGAAAACATCATTTGTAACCTCAAGAGATAGTCTGAAATAAGAAAAAAAAAAGCTATCGAAGAATAAAACAGTTACAGACGAAGAAAGAATTAGATTCCACGAAGATTCTGTATCCAACTTTGGGATCCACCATCACGTCGCTTCGCGCAATCGTTAGGAAGCCACAATGGTCGCCAATCAAAGTACGCGCCACCGCAAACATTTGTACCGCGTAAAGCGGCTTTTGTTCGCCGCGCCGCTGGTACTGCCAAAGGCGACATAACGTATTGCTGCAGCCGTTGCCATCACAAGAATACCGGCCGCCCGCGCCGAAGAAACTGGCTGCAAAGCCGCATACGCGTAGAACGCCGCGCTGGCAAATTATGCATTTGCTGCCACTTGCCGCCTGCCGCGCCGCGCCTGCCGCCGCCTGGCGCATAACGCGCACGGCAGCCTGGCAAAGCCTTACACAAAGCGCTGGTATACCGCTTGCGCCAGGCAAGCACAGCGTAGCCGCGCTTCCAAATAAAATTTTTCAAATAATACATTTAAAGAAATATTTTTTAAAATATCATTCAATGATATATGTATTGCCCTTTAATTTATAATAACAAAAGTATATTTAAATATGTGATCATTATTTTCAGATGAACGTATGAAAAAACCACAATTGTACAAAATTAATAACAATTAAATTAATTTGACCCTTTTATCGTTTTATGTTACACACTAGCTTATGGATGAAGTTAAACATGTTGAAGTAGACATAAAAAATGTATGAACGAATCCATTCTTTATAATATTATGTAGAAATTACGCTTTGTCATTCATCTGTATAGCTGATCTTTAAACTTCTGTAAAAATTTTTCTCAATTATATAAGAAATACATAATTATTTTCTGAAAAATACGTAAACGTTAACTGATTTTGTATTTAATAATTGCTCCTCACTATTATGATTTGGTAGCTAGTCATAAAACAGAAATCATCTGTAGAACTTTAAATGTTTCCATTTTTTTTATTCATCAATTTTCAAAATAAATATAATTTTAAATGTAATTAAGATATTTAATTTAATATGCACTCATTCAATTGATTGACAAATATTGTAAGAATTTGTCATGTCTTATATATATATATATATGTATATATATATATATATATATATATATATATAATTGTGTTTTTTGAATTAAACATAGGTAAGAATAAGCTGTAAGGAAAAAGAAATTTAACGAGTTTTTTTTTACAAGCATGTTTCAATTACTTCATCTTCCTATAAATATACTGACAAGTTAAGCAGAATGCATAAAAGAAAACTTTTATTTTCAAAAGTCGTGAGAAAAATTAATTTCATATTTTGAGTTTCATAAGACACATTGCATAATAATATATACGTAATATAACAATTTTAATACTTTCCTAATTAATAATAGGCGCTGATACTCAGGAAATTGAAAATGCTAATTCCAATTGTTGGAATACATTTTCCATTAAGTGACTATGTATTTTCTTTTCTAACTCTCAAACTTAATCTATATCAGAGACACATAATATAAAATTCAACTCCAGGGTGGTGTGTCTTATTAACTTTTATTGAACCTATAAAGTTTTAATAATTAGATATTTCTTCAGTATTGTAGATGTCTCTTTCCAAATATTTTAGTAACAATGCAGAGTGAATGGATTTATTCTAGAACTCGAATTGATTCCATTGTGCTTCTTTTAAGTGTTGGGCAATTCATTTCAGGTTTTAAAAGAAATCTACACTTGATTATGTGTGCCATTAAAGAACAATTGTTAATATGGTGAAATTATTCAATATGTAATGTTATTTGTAAAGATAAAGTACTTTCAGAAGTTAATTTTTTCATGCAGAAACAACATCTAAGTCAACCTTTCAAAGCACTGATCTGCTGTTGAGTTTTAAAAATAGCATTTTTCTGATTTTAGAGATAATTACAAAATTAAAAAACATGATCACAGAATGCTGAAGCTTAAATACTATAGGTTTTACTGCATTCTGCAGTATGATCACACCACAATTTTTTATATATTGCTCACAACAGGGATTCAAAAAGTAACTTGTATTACACAGGTATAGAATCTCTAAAATGTGGGAATAATTTTTATTTGTTGCTTAAAAAATTGCAAATTTGCTGAAAATAGATCAATTAACGGCTTCCTTTGGAATATCAATAAAAGAGAAAAAAGTAAATAGAAGCTTATATCAAAACTAAAAACAATAATTTCAATATTCAGAAAAATTATATATATGTATATATGTATAACATATATATATATATATATATATATCCACCACAAAGTTTGTTGTGCCGAGCGTTGTCTGTAGGCTCTGTTGAGACTCTGTTTTGACCTCAGAGCAGTGTCGTGTCCAGGAAAGGTGGTTTTAAGTTGTGCAGGTGTTTTGAGTTGGGTGGTGTGAGTAGCTGTTTGTGACGAAGTTGTATATATCATGTCTGACACAATTTTTTAAAAGAAAATTATCTTTTCACCTAGAAATAAAAGAAGTAATCGAACCCATCAAAAGATCAAATGCATTCAAGTAATAAAATCCTTTTAAATATATAGATCATGATAAAAAAGTCAAAATCAAATAAAACATAAATTACTAAAAATTAATTCACTTTAATAATTATTCAAGACAGAGG
The DNA here is from genome assembly GCA_019974015.1 of Nephila pilipes. Classification (NCBI taxonomy): domain Eukaryota; kingdom Metazoa; phylum Arthropoda; class Arachnida; order Araneae; family Nephilidae; genus Nephila; species Nephila pilipes. Next base: position 720,861 of record BMAW01113474.1, read on the forward strand.
TAAAGAGATTTCAGTAACACTGTGAAAAAAATTACTATTCAATATCTACATGATTGTTTTGTAAACTTCAATATACAATTACTGACAATGGAATAAAAAATAATTATAAACGCACTCATGCATTATTCTTTCCTTTGTTGTTTTTTTGGAAACTAGATAAAGGAAATTCTAGTTATTTTCAATGCGGCAAGGATTTTACGCACCATGTCGTAGGAAGTAAATCTGTAAAGAATATTTTTTTTCCGTTAAGACAGGGAAATTACAGAAAAAACACCTATCGTCACTTCTGGATGTTGATGTAAATATTTGGTTTTTTTTCGCTAATGCAGTCTTCTTTAAACGAAACGATGTTATTTCTTCAATACAATGGTATTAAAGAAACGATATAATGGATAGTACTGAATGTTTAAAGATAGTATGAAATTTTGCTCGGAGATATCATGAAACGGAGACAAAACATCAATTTAAGATAGTTAAATGTTGAAAATAATTATCTGTTCGAGAAGTAAAAATATTTTTTCAACATTCTATGCACTTTCTAAGAAAAATCAAGTTATCAACATTGTTATTACAAAGGAAAGTGCGAATATATATATATGTATATATACAATAACTTAATAAACATTATTTTTTAGTATTCATATGGTCTGGCATGTGTTAAATACTTTTGACTAAAAGAGTATTTTTGATTCAATTCCCATTTATTTAGAGATTGCATATTCTGTGATTTACTCTTATATTTTATCTCTTTTTTGGTAAAATTTTTATCTTGGAATAGCTGTTTTGGGGAGGTTGTACCATGAAACTTGTTTAACACCGCTATTTAGTCCCAAATAATGTGTATGCTTTTTTTGAAGGATATTGTACACACACACACACACACACACACACACACACACACACACACACATACATATGTATATATATATATATATATATATATATATATATATATATATAAAATCAATGCCATTATTATATATATTACGTTACTTTCCTAAATATTAACTAGAATTTCCGGTTTTCTTAAATATTATTTTTGCTCTGAATATTATGCAAAATGTTTGAAATTTTTTAAAATATATCATTACATACCTACAAATTGAATTTGTTAAAGCAATAATTATAATTTGCTCTATCTTGCTCGAAATATTGATTGGATACGGAACACATTTTTTCTTCCAAATTCAATGGGAAAAAATATAATTAAACTTTCCTTAAACATGGTGTGGAATATAAAATTTAAGAAATTGTGGGATAAATAATAAATAACATCCTTGTATAGAATTTATTTTCATAAATTACAAAACATGAATTGAAGATTATATCAAACTCAAATCTATCAAGATTTCCAAAACTTAAAACCATTAAGCCAACTTTGTGAATCAATAGTAATCGCTACGCCATCAGATATGATAATTTCCATTTATTGAAATACTATTATATCATAAATCAATGCTATGAATTATTGTGATGTGTGTTATTAATTATCAGCAATTGACAATAAATGTACTTCAACCAATTCGGTGTCACAGGGTTATTTGAGTGTATACCTCATGTAAGCTTTTCAATACAGATATTGATGTAGATTGTAGATTTATTAATCTGTGGAAACTAGAAAATAATTTTTCTTTATTTGTTAAAACTAGTTTAATAGTTGTTCTCTTTAAAGCCTCTTTTAAAACTTACTTCTTGGAAGTTTAAGATTATTATTTATAGCAACGGCCCATTTGGAAGAAAACTAATACTATTGTAAGGTAACTATACAAAATGTTTAAAAACTTAGCATCAAGATGGAATAATTAAACCTAGACTTTGCTATCAGATTTTTTTAAATTATATATTCGACAATCATAATGTGATTTGGTATCATTTAAAATAAATAATCATTCTCTTTTGATTTTTTTGAAAAAGAATAAAAGTGCTCATATTGGAAAGTAATAGATGTTATATTAATTTATAGAGGAATTGAAACCATATTTTAGCAATCCTCTTTTCCAGTCAAAAACATTGTAGTGAAATCGTTGACACCGTATGGAGAAATTCACCAAAGTGCTAACATCATTCCTTTGATCAGAATCAAAAAAAATCCATCCAAGTACCGTTTTTTACAGCTCAATTTAAAGGAGAATGCAGAAGAGCATGGGTGGCACTGTTTTTTAGAATAGATACAACTTCAGAATGGTGAAAACCCTAATTTTAACGACTTCACTTTAAGTCGAATTTCGTGTTTACGATAGTAATTTTCTCTTGGGTTCGATGTTTTTACCTCAGTTTAATAGGAGGACCACATGTATACTGTTTTAGGAAAAGAAATATATTTTACAGAGATAAAAAAAAAAAATGAAAAAATAATCCGAATGTGCCGTAACAAAATTCTACAGAAAGATATAAAATAAACATATCTGCTGAAATAATGGTCATAATGTTCAACTTCTTGTGCATCAAGAACGATTTGGTGATTTTTTCTTTTACGATATTAAATATTATTTAAAATCATAAAATCTTTAAGGTAGCTAGAAACACTTTTCTTCTACCATTGATTTTTATGATATTTTTAAAATTTTTATTTTGTTTTTTTATTTAAAAAGTTAAACAATTTTTTCAGCCTTTTCACTGAGCCTAAAACTTTGTGGATTTATTTCAGTAAGATACTAGGTTCTCCGATATATTAACAATATTCTCAAAAAGATTTTCTGAGTAAATTCTTTATATGACATTAATATCAAGGAAATTTAAGAAAATGAAAAAAATAATACATTTATTTAAATACCAAAGTATTTTATCTTCTCTCAAATTTTTAAGATATTACAAATGAAGGCAAGATAAACTAAACAACAAAATATTTTTAATAACAATAAAAACAAAATATGGAAAGTAAAATCATAATATCAATATTTGAGTTTCTTTCTGGATGCATTTATTTAACTACCATGATTTTATAAAATAAACATCAGTAGCATTATTTAACAATAAAGGTAATTTTCTTTATAAATTTCCTAAGGAGTTAGTATATAATTATTCAATACATCTATGATAAATAAATTAATAATATTATTTCAAAATTTGATAAATAAAGAAACATTTTTGAAAATGTCATTCTAATTTACTCATGATCTGCTAATAAATTTAAATATATTTAAATATTAGACTAAAAATGTATAATTACTTATAATTCAATTTCTAAAAATGATTAATACAGACTCAAGAAATTATTCTATTGTATGACGTTCACACTTTCCCTGCTTAATTTATAATTCAAAAATTATAATGATGTGAAATTTATAATAATATTATGGATATCGTAAATAAATCTTTTTTCAAAGTAAAATATTGTTGCACAAATTTACTTGAAGTATAATTATAGCATGCAAATTTTGTACTAAATAATTCCTCTGTGTCGTAGTATTATTATGTTCACAGCTACATTTGAAATCATATTAAAACTAATATTTTGGGATTTATATAATTGAATGACTTCTATCATAAATATTGGAAATGTATTTGAATTATTTTGACAAACTTACGAACAAAAAAAAAACTGTTTAATATATTTCTATTTCAGTTATTGAAATAAAAGTTTTAACATCATATTAGATTTCCATTTTAATTCCTAAAGCAATTTTTAAGATTTCATTTTTCAACATTTTTTGAATATTTTGAAATAAAACAGCAAATATAAACATAGTAAATAGAAGAAAAAAAATTCTGTGCTAAATTTTCCAAAGATTAAATTTGGCCTCCAAAGGTACTAAATTAAAAAAAATTATTATTAAATTATTGAATTAAATATTACATTTAAAATAAGCAAGAACATGATCATGGAATGGAGATTTGATTGACATATTAGTGATTAGCCTCAAAAGATATTCAGAAAATAAACCAATTGCATTTCACGCTTTATTTTGAAAAGTATTCAGCTATGAGATTTTGTAGTAGAATAAAACAGTAGCCTGTCTGGTGGCTAAATTAATGTAAAAAAAAAATCCAGAAAATCTCAAATCAACACATTTCTTAAAATTTGGAATATTCGAAAGCTGTATTAATATATAAGATTCAAGCTATTTTAATTAATCACTTAAAATACTTAAAATGTTCCATTGTGTAATATACATTTAAATTCACTTTTAGTCACTAATGAAAGTTCTTGGATTCATGCAAGAGAGAGAAGGAAGTCTTTTTAGGTATAAAATATTATAAAATATGCTAAAAGAAATTGTTGTTCAAAGTTACTTATTTAATTTTTAAAATGTCTCTAAAATTACATTTGCGCTACTATTCACAATCATTTTAAGATAAAGATGGATTTCAATAACAAAAGTTTTTATTTTTAAAAAACACTAAGGCTATGAAAATTTAATTTATATGACGATTACCAATTTCATTTTGGATTTTAAATTGTATTTTGTATGTATAGCTCAGATTTCTCACTATTTCTCCTTTAATTCATTAGTTCAAGTAATATTGTGTGTGTGTGTGTGTGATGGCTATTACATTATAATTTCCATTTCTTAGTCCACATAACTTAAATATCATAAACATCTTATAGTAATTAATTTATTGAAATCTTTGGGATACTAGATTGTATCATGAAATGGTAATATTAACCTTTGTTTGGTTTGAATTTATTTATTTATCATTGATAGTAAAACAGATACATTTATGAATTTCAATTTTTGATTCCATCAAGCTTCGCATTAAATAATTTTAAGAAAATCTGAAATAAAGTTGAAATTTTCAAAATATATTATTTAGAAAGTACTTACCCAGGAACCCTGCTTCCGGCTTAGGTATGGACAACCTCATGAATTTGTAATAGTTTCTTTTCACATGCTTAATGAAAAAGAATGATATTGTGTTAATAATTTTAATTTTCGCACAGTGACAAAAAATAAATTGCCATTGAATGAAATTATAAAATAGTAATGTAATATTAAGAAATTGGAAACATATAGAATTTTTAAGACTTTCTTCTGTTTTGTGTTGCAATAAAACGAAAATCGCAAGATACAATGTTCGAATTAAAATACGCGCACTTGAAATAAATATTTCTTCCTTGTCAGTAATGCTGAGTATTCTAAGAACTCTTCATAACTTATATTTTATTCATTTGTTTTACTAAACACACTCAAACAAATAAAAATAAACTTTCATGAAAAATTACAACGTACTCACAATCTCTGAGATAAAACTCGAACTATGAAAATTTTGATTGATTGGTATTTTTTATTGGATATAGAGCTACAAAGGCTTTTATCTCCTTTAAAATATTCAACAGATAGTGATATGAAAAATTCCATTTTCAGTAAGAATGTTCTAAATATTTGTTTATTTGTTACCAAATTGTCCAAAAGCTATTCAAAAATAATATAGAGCTGTGGTTTTATCTCGTGTATGTTTCAAAGAAAATTTCTATGGGACATGTATTTACTAACAGTGAAAATAATATGTTCCAAATCATGAACGTGGTTAGGTATACCACTCATAACATTATCGCTGAAATATAATTTGTGTAAAAGCACTAGACTTCCGATCATTTTGCTAATAATTCGAGAGCTATTTTCTATCTGATTGGATATATTCGAGATGCTACTTAAGATTTGGATATATTCGGCATGTTTCCTAAGATTTAAAAATACTTGCTTGAATTATAATATTTATTGGCACTTTTCCTTCTGTTTCTGAAAATAGTACTATAGATATTTTCAAGGCCAATCCAATCGACGGAATAATCAACACATAAAATCCATTACCAATTTTGAGACACTATCCGCCTGTTCATTCCAATTAATTTTTGAGTGTCCAAAGCAATATAGTTTGATTACAGAAATGCCGCTGTAAAATATCGTACAACTGCGATATTATTACTTTTCACCAATTATTTTTTTTAAAAATCAGTAATGGAAACAGTTACAACAAACACTTCATTTATATTTTCTACTACCAAATAATTTATAAGAAATGTCGAAACCTAATCCACAAAAATATATTTTAGTTATTATTACTATTTTAAAAAAGTTAATAATAGCTCAATATACAATGCATTGTGTAAAAAACTTAGAATACTATTCAAATGACTTCATCAATGTTTACAAGCTACTGTATTGGGTTTCAGCACTCTTTGTACTTTTGAACTTCGTCTGAACATTGAAAAGGCTTAGTTTTGAAATTTGAGGGGCAAATAGAATATAAAGGAGTATTCTCCCCTAAAGTTCAAAATGTCTAGCAGTGCTATACGAAATATTTCTGGAATTCTACGTGTTTGAATTTATACTACTTTTAGGCATGAGAAGAATAAACAAGGTATAAAGAACTGTAGAATATTCCAATAGAAAATAAAAATGCAGATTAGTAAATATTTATATGGAAGAGAAGAACTATTGTAATTTTTAAAAAGGGGGTAAATATTTAGGGAATTTTATTTCTCTGTATTTTACAGTTAATTCTTATAGCAAAATTATTTTTTATTTAATTATTACTTTCCTCAACAGGAACTTATAAATGTGAACAATTTTATTTCTCATAAATTCTATAAATCCATATATTAAAAGGGATATAAGAAATATAAATTCAGTAATTCAAAAGTAGAAATGAGCTCAATATTCTTTAACATATTTTCTAAATTTTTATTTTAGGTGCCTTGCGATAGAACATTTTCTATATTCTAACAGAAAGATAGAAAAAAATCATGTAGTATCTATTTTAACTGTGAAGAAATTTCATGTTCAACTTTTCTATAGAAAAATACAAATAATTACTTTTCATAAACGTTTTAACGTGTTCCACATTAATATAGATCATTCAGATCATTTGTTACAACACAAGAAGAAATACATATCATTTTACAGATAAAAACATAAGTGAAAATTCGTAAAGTAGTTTTGGTTACATAGGTACTTTTATTTTTAATTTATTTAAATTATAGTACTTTTAAAAACTATTAAGATAAGTAAGAAAACATTTCTTGCTTAGCATTAAACACTCAACATGTTAAAAATAATATCTTGCATTTTCTGGGCTATATTTTGATAGTTATGTGGTAATATGTGTAAAAATTGTTATCTAAATACAAACATGAATCATAATTTTAATTTTCATAGCACATGAGAACAGAGTTTAAAAAACTAAGGGCCTTGGATTAAATACTTATTTTTCCATCAAAAATCGCAATGTAGGGTGATGCTCATATTAGAAGCCAGGTCCACCTAAATCGAGCCTTTTCATGGTTCATGTTGCTTTAATTTTTTTAATAAAAAACAGAACATTCTCCAATCGGTAATATATATATATATATATATATATATATACATACATACATACATATATATAATACTTTTATTGAGAATCAAAGTATTGAGATCCATAGTACATAGTTCATTTTAAAGGTCTTTTGTGTTATACATATATTAAAGTAAATTATAAATTTGCAAATATCTATATCGCAAATAAAAAGTTCACTAGTTCTCACTTTTTCAGATATTTTGAAAAATTAAGATTGTTAAATTAACAAACATTGTATAGTTTTTAATAAATTCTTTTTTGCCTATATATATATATATATATATATATATATATATATATAAATAGTTTATTATTAGCTTTATAAACTCATATGCATTTGTATTACTAAATTTCACATATAGTTAATTTAATATTGAAAAAGTTTACGATATATATATATATATATATACACGAATAAATTATCCATCTTAAATTCAAGTACTTACCTCTTTGGAACCCGGAATATTACAAGTGGGACTGGCCTGAAAGGCTATGATTAGTGTGGACTGCTTTTATTTGTTTAGATAAGAAAATTTTAAAGGATTTGAATTTTGAAAGGAACTTAGTTATTTTAGTAGTGGAACTCTGCTGAAGTGTTATAAAGGAACTGTGTCCAGGAGATAAAATCTTTTATTTTACCAAGGAATTTACATCTCATATCAGCAGTAGAAAATCTTAAGCGTAAAGAGAGGAATTATTTTTATCAACAGCAAGTGATCAGGTAGGAAAATATGTATTTATATTTTTGAAAATTTATGCGACCACTATAAAAGAGAATCTTATCCCGTTGAAAAATTAAAGGAAGTGCAGTTAAATCCCAAAAAAAATTTGATTAAAAAATATTATCGAAAATAGTGGATGTTTTAAGTCAGTTTCAGAATTTGTAAAACATTTAACTATATCAGTGGTATGGGCTTGAAAATGTCGAACTGTCCTTAAAGATGAATTTGATCAGGAATTAGCGGTGGACAAAATTAAAGAACAAACCGACACTGAACAAGCTAAAACAGAATTAGAAAAATTAAAATTATTAAGGTTAAGTTACGAAATTGATTTTGAAAAATCAAAGCAATTATTAAATGGCTCTATACATGAGTCAGTCAATGCTCATATCGAGTCATCACCTCAAAGCTTAGAGAACCTAATGAAATTTGTGAGAATATTAACGGCACCCGATCCACCCAGAACAGAAATCTTTCATCTTTTCTTTAAAGAAAACCGTTTACACATAAAAATGACCCTGAAGAACTAAAATTGGAAATCCTACTTAATAATTTAGAAGATTGGGCTAATAATCTTTTAATCCATATAAGTGATGAAGAAAGGAGAGATTATAATAAATTAAAAGACACGGTTTTAAAACATTATCAACTAACGCAGCAAAAATGTCTAAAATCATTTCATTTCTCACAAAAATCGAAAAAGTGAGTTACTAGTTCAGCTTTCATCCAGAATTAAGGGAATTAAGTCTATGTTTCTATACTATTGTAAGTTAAGATAAGTTTCGGAACCCAAATCATTGTGCGACTTGGTAATGTCAGATAAACTCTTTCAATCGTTCGAACGCGAAATGTCTGTTTACAATTGTGTAAGACTAGAAGAATGGCTAAACCCCCTTGATAAGGGTCGAGAAAGTGATCTCCACTTTGCATCTAAAGGCTAATCATTCAGCGAGATTCCTTTTGATTCTAAAGTGCCGATAGGACTCGAAAACAGAAGTTTGTATAACCAAAATTAAAGAGTAAAAGATAAGTCTTTTACAAATAGCCGTGCAAAACATATTTGTATCAATCGCGAAGTTTTCTTCGCTTATAAAACACCTTTTTTTTTTTTTGGAAAAAAAATTGTCCAGAAAGGTTTAAAAATACCCCTAGGTATAATGAATCCAATGAGCTTGTCAGTGTGATGCACAATAAGAATGATAGTGATGATAATTTAGTGTTAAGAATTGCAACTAATTCTTTAACAGATATCCCACAAAATAAATTGAAGTATGTCGACATTTTCGTAGATCATAAAAAATTAAAATTTTGGAAGTTATCGGTGTGCAGTACATTGTTTTATAAAAACCTTTCAACCCAAGTAAAAGTTTGATTGGTGAATTGACATTTAATTTCACATTTTGGTGAAACAGAAAGAGCTGATGTTGCGTGCTGTAATTTCACTTTACAAAAGTGAAATGCGACAAATACAAATGTGAAAGCGTTTTGAGAATGTATGGTATAATACTACCTTAAATTCATTATATACTTTTAGAAAGTTTAAAGGATAGGAAGGAAAAGAAAACAGTCCCAAATGAATTCAATGGAAATCATTTGTGTTAGGTCAAAGGAGATGAAATATCAATCAAGTCAGGATAAAGCAGATGGTTTGCCTTTATATCCATCGTTCTAATAACATTGAAACTGTTGATTAACAAATGAAAAATAAGAGGATCTATACCAAGAACAGTAAGAAACAGACGAAATATCAAGTTGATGATATTACTTTTTTTAGAGGATACAGTTCAGTGGAGGTCTGAAGCACAAACCCAAATTTATGTACCATATAAAATACTGTTCATTCACATGACAGATATGAAGTTGATAAGATTGAAAAAATCATGAGAGTCTACAACGAGCGACTACTGCCACTGATCATATGAAGCTTTAGGCATTGGAATTCTAAGACATTACCTGCAAACTACCTTTTTGTATTATTTTCTATTCTTTCACTTTGATTACTTTTCATGTAAATCTAGATATGTAGATTCCTGTGGAGAATGACTGCCGGTTGTTGATTTGGAATGTGACTTATAGCTCAGGTGGCTACTCAAGATAACTCTGTTTGGTCTACCATTAAATTTTTCTAAAATAAGAGGTGTAATATCTCCTCCCTCATTACTGAACATGACACTTAGGTACTGATGAACAAAAAGCATAAATCACTGATGAACATTTTTCTAAAATTTTCAACATAATTTCTCTTTAAATCTAAATTTTGACGAACTAGTAACCAGCACAGTTAATCAATTTCTCTCCTTTAAAATGGATTCGAACCTAATTGAAACTGAGATACCCCCCGAAATTTTTAATTTCATTAAAGAAACTGGAAATAAAAAAAAAAGTTCCTGGAATTTATAATGTTACAAATAAAATGATGCACAATTTTTCTCCTAAAATAATCTTTGTCCTCATCACTGTTATTAATAAAATTCTCACCCTTAAATATTTCCCCCAGGCCTGTAAATTCATTTGACATTCATACAGGACTATCTCTATGCTTTCCACTCTCGGCAAAATGACTGAGGCTATAATTCTAACTAGATTGCACTCTTTTACTGAAAAGAATATTATTAACCAAACCAAAAAAAAAAAAAAAAGCAATATACAATTATTCATAAAATATGGGACGAACGGGTATTCCTATTCGACTCTTGTACCATAACACAGTCAAATACAACTAACTCTAAAAGTCAATAACTTATGCATACACCACAACTTTGTAATATATTGTTTAAGGGATATTTGCTCTCCAAGATAACACTCTAGACAGATTGACCTGTTCAACTAATACCGAATTAAGAGAGTCTTACCCAAATCTTCCCAGTTCAGGCTGGCTTGTTTTCTTGACTTTACTACAATAGCTATTGTCCGTAGCAACTCTTGATCTCGTCTACTACCTGAAAGTCATATAATCTACGCTAGTGACATTCGACCTCTATCGTCTCAATTTCCCTCTGCTTATATATTTTCCTATCTAAATAATTTCACTTTATTTCTACCCGCCTCTAATTTGCCCAATCATGTTCGGAAGAAATTGTTATTTCTAGCAATCAATCTCAAGTAGAACAATGAGAATGACTTCTACAGCCTGAAGGCACATGAGAAATAGGGTGATTCTAAAAGATTGCAAAGTCTGAACACTGAAAAAATACTTTCAAAAATTGCCATAAACTTCTTCAATTCACTCGAAAATATCGACAAATACCACATTAAAAATCTAGAACTTTATACAATATCCAATACTATTAAAAGACCCATCCAAATTTTCTCTAACTCCTATGACCCACCCCTATTAAAATTTTTTATTTCAATTACTTTTCTTAAAATTATCATAATATTTAATTCAGATTTTTCTGTTCATTTTTTAACTTCCATTTGTAACTCTCCCCTCTCATGGACATACTTTTCTCACCTTACTTATAATTTCTAACCAAAGCCTAAACAGCAATAGCAATTCAAGGAACAATCACTGGATAACCAATAGCAATTCGCATTTTCATCCGATGACACATTCTCCAAATCTTCACAAGCAACACGTCCATCTTTCAACATCCATCTTCTACAAACAATAGGAACATTTTACCTCTGCATTTCATCTAATAGAAACTCTTTCGGAACTCACTCTACAGCAAGTTTGAGCCTCTATCTTTCCAAAGAAATTTGCAGATTATTAGATTCGAGCTAAAACAGAGCTTTGCGCTTTAGGAGTCTATGGAACTCAACGTCAATGTCAACGCTAGAACGCGGCCATGGAACTCATGGTAAGTGCACGGAGAACTTACAACGGTCTATATGCATCAACTTTCGCTTATTTGTCTTATATATATTACTTACGTTTATGGTAATAACTGTGTATAACTGCACTGTAATCACTATATATAAATATGACTAAATTATTCATCTTAAATTCAAGTGCTCATTATTTTGGAACCCGAAATATTACACACACACACAATATATATATATATATATATATATATATATATATATATATATATATATATATATATATATATATATATATATATGCAAATAATTATCTTTTCTACGCATGCAAATCAGACTCCGGTAGTGAAACGCACAATGAGACAGTGTGTTTACATTAAGGAATTCTACAGTAGGATTCTGATACACAAAGTGCATTTGAACGCTGTTGCCAGGTGAAATGTTGTGATGCCTCGTGTACGAAAGAGAGAAATGCTTATCAGAACGTTTCTGACTTTGTTTGATGTCGAATTGTAGGATTGTGGCTTATGGTATCGCAGTATTGCTGCTCGTGTTGGGCGAGAACCACTGATAGCTATTGGAAAATGGATTTTTTGAGTTCAAGAAATCATACGTAACGCTATGCTAGATCTCAATAGCTCGCTAACTCTAACAGCCGAGAAGACAGACATAATACCCGCATGGACTTAATGGATTGTACAGCTACTTCAAAAGCCACGAGTCAAGAAATGAGATAATTGGCAAGACAACAAGTGTCAGCACAAAGAGTTGGATGACGTTTTTAGCAGCATGGGCTCTCAGCTCGGCGACCATGGATTTGGCTAACCGAGAGGAGTGCCTTTAATGATGTGATTAAAGATGAACATAGATATGGGTATCTGCACTTGTATATGTCGTCCAATTTCTGTATAACCCAATATCCAGGAGTATAAGAAATGTTAGTGAGTGCTGTCAGAGATGGTTATTCTGAATACTGATTTCTCTACAAGCAAGTTTTGAAATTTCTTGAAATTTGAGCCATTTGTAATTTTCAGTATAATATGTATGTTCAATAAATATCGTTTTGTACATATATATCAACAAAATGATATTTATTGGACACAAATATTATACTGTATATATATATATATATATATATATATATATATATATATATATATATACTAGCTGATACCCGCCCGCTTGGCTGGGCAGACGATAATATTATATTTTGGAATCTATACGTAAAATATCAAGAAATTTTTCAATTTAATCATAATCTGAATTTAAAAATTTTAGAAATGGATTGTTTGTAATAATGGTTATCCACGACTTTCAAACATATGAGAAAAGTATTTAAGTGTTAATAGTTCATCAATGAAAATTAATTTAGTCCGTAAATCTGTCGTTGAACAGAATTCCGCATCACCGATGAGGTACTGTGTAGTGCGATGTGTTCCCATTATTCTACATGGCGGGTCTCCAGTAGGCCAAAACCATGTAAAAATTGCCAACATAAAAATAAAAATACATTTATATATATATATTTTTATTTTTTAAACCTGTTGAAACAATTTTTTTGTGTGTATACATTTCTATTGTCTTTATTTTGAATGCATGGCAATTTTTGAGAGTGACAGCTACATTTTTATTTTTTATTACATCAATTTATTTATCTTAATTATTACATTCATTATTTTATCTTATTCTAATTTTAGAAATAGTTAAATATTAGAAAAATATGAAATTATATGCCTACATTTCCAAAACATCTCCGTAGACAACATTCTTCGTTCGTTTTTCTGGTTGAAGGTTGATTAGATTTTCACGTGAACTAACTCTTGAACATGCCATATAAAATTGACCATGTGAAAAACAGACACTTTGTAAATCTACACCAGCTAATTTTAAACTCTGCCCTTGTGCTTTATTGATAGTCATCGCACAGCAAAGTCTAACTGGAAACTGCAAACGCTTAAATTTAAAATGATAATCTGATGGAATTAATGGTATTCTTGGAATGAATATATTTTCACCCTCATACTTTCCTGTAAAAATAGTCGCTTCTATAACGTTTTTTCTTTGAGTTTTCACTTTGAGTCTGATGCCGTTACATAATTTAGGAGGATTTAAATTACGCAACAACATTATTGACGTACCAATCTTTAGGTAGCCTAGTGGGCAAGGTTTCGGATACGTGGCCGGCGGTTTTCGTTCAGTCGCGGGTTCGATCCTTGGCCGCCAAAGACCCGCCGTGTAGCCGGGGCTGGTGCTTAATTAAATCTGTCGGGGCCCAAAGTCCTCCCGTTAGTGTGGTGTGGATGTTAGGAGAGGGGGGTGCCAGCTCAGTTGCCGTCCTCGTCACTTGACCGTGGTTCAAAATAATTATAGAAAGAGAATGTTCTGAAAGCTGATCCTTATGGTTAAGAAGACTATTCAAAGGTTCAGGGTAGGATCTAATAGCAGGAATTTGGACTTGATCACTGCTGCAGCACATTCCTGGAGGTTCTTCTATCCATTTTGAAGCACGGCACCTCGAACAGGACAAACGATTTCCAATACTGGCAATTTTATCATTTGAATAGTCAATATCTGTTATATATATTTAAAACCAAAGCTTTAGAAGTCCAAGGCACTAATTTAACTTTTGATCTTTTTTCATTGCATTTAATTACAGCTGCCTGATTCACAGGGGGGTTATTAGAAAAGTATTTTCATACAGCTGCTCTATGTATTTCAGGATGGCTTTAAATATATTTTGAAGCAGCTTCTCTATGTATTTCAAGATGACTTTGAGTATACTTTCAGCAGCGTGTTTTACTTGTTCATATCTAATTGAATTTGTGAATATTTTTCCTCTTTTTTTTACCTTTATTTAATTGAAGAGATATTACATCATTAATAATCGATTCACTTGAACTTGATAAATTAATGTTAGATATTGATTGAGTCTTTGAAAGTAACATAGATACATTTTCTTGAGGCTGAAACACTAAGGATGACACATTTTCATTTTGTTTCACATTATCATCACCAAGATTAACTTTACTTCTATTCGTTAATCGAACTATTTCAATATAAACATCAAAATGTCCACTATTAAAGTTTCCCGTAAAACGTAATCTTTTTTTTTCTCTGAATTATTTCACCAACAGAAGCTATAAGGCAGACGCCTTGATACACATCGAACTGATAGGGAAATAGCTCTGCAACCGCTATAATTTCGCAAATAGATCCATACGTGTTTGGTTTACACATTTCGGTTAAGTATAAATCGTTAGTATTATAAAGAGCGCCAGATAGCATTTGAGTGTAGCATTTAAACCGATACCAGTTGTTAAACACGTGAGAAACGATAATATTTCTCATTTTATCGATATGTCACCAAACACCAGCAAAGACAGAGAAGAAAATAAACATGCTCCGTCGCCAAGAATTTTAAAAACTTTGAAAGGAGTAGGTATTCCATCTATCCAAATATATTCAACATCGATTATTAAAAACTATAACTGAAAAGTAAATATGAAAAATCAATTTGTATTAAGCTACAATGAAATACTCTTCAAGTTAAAAAATATAATTAATTTTTTAAAATCAAATTATTTAAAAATTCAACAAAAAATACTTACAAAAAGATAAAGTATAATAAAAAAAAATTAGCAAAAAGTCACCCGTATTGCGTTATCCTTTTTACAAAGGAATAACTCTTACCCTAGCAGCATATCTAAAACCGCATTTGAATAGACAGAATAACTCTTAAAAAATCATATCATTAAAAATAATTTTGTATTCTGAAAACGATAAAATATCCAGCCATTTTAAAAAAACAAAAACGTTTATTTCCTAGAAACCAAAAACTAAAAATTGCCAAAATACAAAAACAAAACTTTTGCATAATACTTACATTAGGTTACAGTTAATGCGTACATCAAAATAAATATTTTGACAGCTACTTATTATTTTATTAATGACATGAATAACATACCATTGTTATTCATTTGCTAAAAGCCAACTTCAATAACTTGGTAAGATTGCGTTTAGATTTACAAATGTAATTTATCAATCATTATTAATAATAAAATACTTTTCTCATGAATTTAAAACTTACGTCTAGGTTCCACAATAATAAAAAATTATCGTTTGCTTAACAAAGCTGTCGGAAGTCAGCTGGGGTTACCATAGTATAGCTTTTTAAAATTCACAATGCAAGGTCATTGAAATGCTTCGACTTGGCGGTGGAAGATATTTGGTGATAAATCCATCCTCCATCAGCACATCAATATTAAATTATTTGTTATTTTCCATTTCGCACGCGCAAATCTCGCCAATTAAACTTAATTGGTAGCAATGCACAGTATACATATAAAAAATATATATTCTGTTTGGCGTCGGTCATGTCATTTTTAGCGATAAAGTCGCCAAAAATTACATAACCAATGGATAAGAAAAGATTAACGGATGAAAATTACATTTTGGATTAGAATTCCGTAAAATCTGTTCTTAGTGAGCGTCTACATCGCAAAATGAGTAACTGTACCAAATTTCAAGTCAATCGGTTGTATAGTTTTAGAGATATCGTGATGAGTCAGTCAGTGGTATTTCGCTTATATATATATATAGAAGATATATATATATATAAGATTAAAACACAAATTACAACATATAATAAATAACAGTTTAAAAATGTTCGTCACCAAATCAATACTATTAATAAATAAAACAACTAAATATTTCATAAATCATTTAAGAACAAATTTGTATTTATGCATACCAAAAAAGTTTTTATGTAATATTCAAACAATCCAAAAATTTAAAGCCTTAAAATTGAAAAACTCTATTTACTAAACAGAAAATTTTCAAGACAAAATTAAGAAAAAGAAAAAGCAAAAGTTTAGAATAATGGAAGTAATGCAATTAATACTGTTCCGTACTTTGGAGGGGAATAAAGTGTATTTATACAAGTATAACTGTTCAAAGCATCGCACTTCAGTAAGTTACATTATAAAAAATATGGTAATGAACTGAAAATCAACCAAATCAGAGAATCAACCATAGAGAAGAAAATAAATATGGTAATCATCTTTAATTTCACTTCAAACAGCCAAATTTCACAAAAATAAACAACTAAAATATTCTAAAAGAAATTAAATGCCTTAATTAAAATTTCAATGTAGTCTAGTATTTATTAATTAGCCTATGAATGATTCTAATTAGCATTATTCTATGCATGAAAGAGTCAAATCAATAGAGCGTGTTAAATTGTTTTCAATCATCATTGATAATTACACTATGTAATTGGATGTTATGTATTTTTTTCCTGCATTAATTACAATTGTAGATTTATTTATTTAATAGAAAGTGTTCCATTTAGGAACTTTAATCATTAAAGTAATAAATTTGGCAAAAAAAGCAACTGCTTAATTTTCAGTTGTTATTCTCCCGTTTTCACCAGCCAAGTCTTATTTTTTTAAATTTTAGCTCTTTTATTTTTTCATCGAAAAAATGCGAATCTGGGATGTGAAGTTCGAAGACTTTTCTCGCATACAATTAACTAGAGACATTTAATAAAGAAAAAAAAACTTTAATATTCTCAAGTATGTACAATATAAAACAATTTTACCCTAAAAATAATAAAATAAGTTTATACATTAAAAAATTCTACAATATGTTTCCCCCATGTATCGAATTTATTTAAATTCTCTTTTGAGTAAAGACTTAAAAATATTTCTATATCAATAAGATTCTTGCTGACGAAATTTTACTTTTTAAATTTTTTTTTTAATCTTCTTTCCCCGCGAAGTATTTTTCAACAGCTGTAAATATTCTTCCCTCAATTTTTTTACTCTCAAGCCTGCTATTGTCTATCATAATAAGTGAATCTTATGAGGAAACCCTGAGTTGAAAGAACAAATAAGATGAGAGAAAGAAAACAAAAATGTATATAAGGATGGATTATCTAACTTGCAAGAAAAGAATCAAAATTTTATTTTCCTGTTGCAACTTTATTTTCAAATATTCAATACATAGCGTCAGGAAGTTTAATAATTACAAAATAATTTGAGAGGATTAATGTCTTAGCATTTCAAATTATTAAGATGCTAAAATTCTCTAATTGAAATTATCTCAGAAATTTGTCAGTAGTTCTGAAAAACCACATATATAAACACAACAGTCCAGAAGTAATATAAACCTTCTTCTTAGAATCCGAGTTTAAGAAACAACTGGATTTGAGAAACATTTCACACATTCAAGTCCATCTCCTTTAATTAACAGTTGGAGAAAACGGTTCGAAATGTCAGTAGAGTTTGGAGAGACTTTCGTAACTTTAAAATCATACACCAAGAGTTGGACTCATCTTGAAAATTAAATATTGGCTAATCCATCCGTTATTATTGCACAGCTTCAGTTATCATTCTTATTCAAATAGATATACAAGTAGATTTATTTACAATTAATCCATAAATGTCTTAAGTTTCTTATTAATTGCAAAAATAATGTTCAACCATTTGATTTTAAGTACGATGTTAAATATCTACTAAAATAATTTAGGACAACGTCATATGTGTATGATGCAAATGATGTTTATTTTAAATTGATTTCTATATATTTATTTACTTATGTATGATGTAGACGATGTTATGAGATGCCTGATTATTATTTGATTCATTTTCTATATTAAGGTTAATAAAATGGTCACTAAATTACACAATCAAATGAACAAGAAGACATATTGATAATCAAATTATTTCTTATTCGAGTTATGAATATTTGAAGTCTCTTATTCCTATCAACTCTCTTTGTGGTAAATTTATCTAGACGCAAATTTTATTTGTTTCTAATAAATAATTTACTATTGCACAGAATTATTAAAGGGCGATATAGTACCAAGAAAGTCTAAACATACTTTTCTTTTTATGTATTTTCTTCGGTTGTGTGTTGAATTTAAACAAAAATCACAAGATACAATGTCCGAACTAAATTACCCATTCATTTAAGAATATTTCTTATTTATCTGTATCTCTACTTTCATTTATGCAAGTTACGAATTGCTATCAAATCTCTTCATAATAATATTTTCCTAACTGTGCCTAGATTATGGTTTAGAATACAAATGCAAATCGTTTCTTGCCAACTCATTTAGACTTTAGTGAGTAAACAAATTAGGATTGAGGGTTCGAATCTAGAACTTTTTCTATTTCATTTATGATCTTTCTGACCGATCTTAGATAATGAAGAGCTTGGTTCGTCTGTCTCACTTTTACAAATTCAAGTATCAATTAGCTAACTTTTGATCTCTAACTCCCTATTATTCATTTCATCACTGCTTATAAATGTAATATATAAAATTCATTTATTACAATTCACAACTTCAATCTGATCTGTAAGAATCATGCTTCCTAGTATCAGAAAAACCCCAAGGTTTCATGAAGGGCAAATCACAATCTTGCCCATCATCACTACAATATATGTTGATAATGAATAACAATACAAAATTTTCTAATTTATTTCATCGAATAATAATGGAAACAAAAATATTGTTTTTTTGGAATATTATATTTATTGTAAAATCATTTAATATCAATTATTCTTCTTTAATACTAATTATTCTTTATAATTCTAATTTATTCTTTAAAAACGATATGAATTTTTTTGGTAGGGGAGAAGTCATACTTATTTTTATTTAGTTGTTCTTATAAAAATTGAATAGAGGGAAACAGTTTAGAAATGTGTGTTAGTTTCAATTTTCTTTAACAATCAACTTCAGTACATCATAAATGGAAATTGGTAAAGATTTAATTATTTCAGAGATGTCTAAATTTGTAGAAGGTCAAATTATCGATACATATTATTCAAAGAGCAAATATTTATGTATATTATTAACAGAAGGAAATCAAATACCTATTGATTAAATTATAAAATTAGAGCCATCCTTTCTATGAATATATTTCATAATATGAAGACAAATAAAAACTATAAATATTATATAATCATATTTTTATTTGAATTATACGTATATGAAGTATACTTAACAGTTTAAGTTAATACAGGTAAAACAGGACCACAAAATCCCTTAATTAATTTTCACAGCTTTAAATATAAATTCTGGAGAAGAACCTTAAGTATTAAGGAAAAAAATTTATTACAATAGATATAAAAGAATAGAAACAGAATGAATGATTCAGGCCAAAATGGGACTTTAAAATACATCAAATTTTGGATTATTTGATTTTGCTGTTAAATATATTAGGCACTTTCCTGTTTCCAAAGATGTATTGTTTATGAAAATACGATAGATAATTCTCTAATAAATTGAATTTTAAAATTGTTTACAAACGAGCCCCACGTCATAGAGAAAATTACAATAAGTTGCATTTTTCTCCAAATGATCTATTTACGAATATGATTCTTTCTCAAAATATACTTTAGCCTCAGTACTAATATTTTCCGAATTATAAAATGAAGTGATTTTTATTTGAAAAAGTATTTTGCCTAATACTCAAAAATCTCTTAGGTATAACACTATACTTGTAAACAAATTATTGAAATTGAAGTAATAAAGACTTACTAACGACTTACTAAATTTTTAAATTACAATTATGTTCAATGCATATAATTTTATATGTATAAGTACTATGTAAATTGTTTAAAGCTATAAATGAAATGAAGTTTGTGCAAAGTATACTTTATATTTCAAGCCACGCTGTGATGATGCAAAACTTGCATGTAAAATGGTTTTTTAAGGTTTATTCTCCTGTTGGAGTGCATACATGTTTGTTTTACGAAAGGATTTTTAACATGTGTTCGCATGTTATTTTGTTTTGTGAAATAGGCGTCAACAAAAATGTGTAGGCATAAAAAAAATACGTGCTGTAAGGATCAAAACGTTTGACATTATAATGTATTACGATTATAATAATTGCATTTAATTTCCTTAAGATAATTGTAAGGCATTGCTAAGAAATATTTAATTTAAAGTTTTATCCTCTGTTTTTATTTTAATATCCGAACGTATGGCTAGTGTAATAATTTATTGTTTGCTATTATTTTAATATTTAATTAATTAATTTATTTTTATTGCAAAATCGTCTGTTTTTATTATTTCTGTTCTTAACATTGGAAATATTTTTGAATTATAGAATGATTTAATTAGGAAAAAAGAAATATATTAGAAATTTGAAGAAGGTATTTTTTTTCTTGAAAGTATTTGCTTCGTCGAAACTGGTGCTAGGAAATGCGCCTACTTTGTACTAATTAATATTCATTTGAAACAATTCTACTTTTTCGAGAAAATAGACAAAACATTAGCTCATGTTAAAATGAAATTCGGAAAGAAAATTTCAATTTTTTTTTACTTTGTTATTTATCTTTTTCCGTTCACAAGAAGGCAAAGGCTATCAAAAATACAAATATTTAATCCGCCAATCCGCATCAAGGTTTGACCTGCCCAAGCACAGTCGGCCTTCTCTATAAAAGGCAAGGGTGCAAGAAAACCATTTGGGGCTCTAAATTTTTTTATGTAAAAAAATTACACATCCGAACTTATATTACTAATGCATGTTTAATGAAATCGTGATTTTGTTTTTTGCTAACACATTAATTACTTTAGAAAAATAACAGTTTTTGCAATTTCTTTTTCGATGCTTAATATAGTAAGTGCATTTAAGCGTTCTTAACATATGCTTGACTTAAAAGTTCAGTTTAGGTGGGAATATTCGGCAGCTACCCGAATCAAATGACATAAACTAGCCGTTCGCATAATCAAGAATTAATTTAAGAGAAAGGAAGAGAACATTGTCAAAATTTATAGTTCTATTATAATAATATTTACGATAAAAATGAACATTATATAGTATTGACAATGATAGAAATATTGTCAAGTTTCCCTGTGAAAGAGAACATTATTTTAATTCTTAATCATGATGAGGCTTCTTCTTCTCGGGGCTCCGATGCAAAGCATCCACCACAAACCCCGGAGGGCAGATCCTGTGCACAGGGATCAAACAGTAGTCTAGCTCAGGCAAAACCTATATAAAGCATGCCTATGAGTGTGGACTCTGTGTTAGAAAAAAATAGTTGTCAAATGTCCAAAGGTGGTCACAAGGTCCGAATCATGAAATTGAAAAAAGATCAAGGTGGGCAAATAGCACGTAACATAAGTATTCGGCTTTCAAATGTAAATACAATACTTTATTATCAATTGATTTACCTTATCATTTTTATATATAAAAATGTGATTTTCTATCTTGATATAAACGTATACATGCGGGCAATCATACAGATATCTCAATGCAAAATATGCCTTCCATTACTATTAATTTTTTAAAAAAAGCAGGATTACTTTTAAATTTGGAATAAAGCAGTCTCATTTTTCATTGTAAAAGATGTCTTAATTACCTTAAATGCAATGTTGAAGTAGCATTTATACTTCCTTAAAAAATATATTGTACACAACCTCAGATGTTTGGCAGAAAAAATATGGAAATATAACGAAATTCTCTTTAAAGCATTATCTTAGTATATCAAACATCATTTCACTTCATATGCTGATAAAAGAGTGAAAATAAAAATAATTTGCTTTAAAAGGAAATTAAATATTCAATAATTATAACATTTGCTAAATGACTGCTTATAAATTGTATGAAACTAGTGAAAACAATATGGTAGAAATAAAATCTGAGGTAAGAACAAAATTGATTATATTAAGATATTTACCCTTCTCATACCTTAAAATATCTGATAAAAATAAAAATAAAGTTATGCTTGTAAAATATCTTTCAGTTGCTGTATGTATAAAAAAGACTTAAACATATTATTGCTTATTTTAATAATTACGTTTTTGTGGTTTCAAGAGTTCAAGAAAATATGTTTTTTAAGTTAATTTTATACAAAAAGGTAAAATAAACAAAACAAAAATTCTGCAGATAGATAGATTAGTGAGAAAAATTCCTCCTTATCATGTTAGTACATTATGTAACTTCTTTAATAGGAGTATTGCTCGGGAAAAAACATTTTATTTAATCATATTTACGTACACTTAATTTCCTTATTTTACCAAACCTCACATTCTTGGTAATGTAGTTAATTTTAAGGAGCTTCCGCAACACAAATACATTGTACAAAGACAAAAAAATTTAAAATTACTCTCCTTTAAATAGCTGTTTTACTGCATTTCAAAACATGCTTCATGTTACTTCTAAAAGTATTCCTTATTCATATCAAACTGAAATGTATAACACTATACAACATGACGTTTATATCTTATTCTTAGATTTTTCATGTGTGATGCTGTGCTAAAGTTATATTTGCTTTTAGAAATATATGGTTTCTTTTATATAAAATATTGTAGGTTATTTCCTAAGAAATTGTACAACTTTGGTAATTACATATGCGATGAATTCAAATTTGAAGTAAAGATTTTTTTTAATCAATAGGTGATCTTAGTTTTCAAATTTATCACATTTCATGAAAATATATTGAGATAGCATGTATTACTCTCCATTTAGAATGAAGAATAACAATACATGCGAAATAATGAAAACACATGCTTCTTTTTATTCGTCTTCTGATATAGTTAGTTCCTTATTCGATGCGTTTGAATTCGATTCTAATCTTGAAGAATGATATTTTAACTTAAAACGTTTGCCATATTCCCTACACGGCAAGATTGCCTTAAAAACACAAAGAACTTATTCAAATATGTATTTTTCCTTATTGATTTATATGTCCTCAAGGCTTAATTTAAAATAACAATTTATTTATTTGATATAATTAAAAATAAGCTTTCGAAAAATGATTTTACAATAAGTTATAAAGAAAGCAAGTATTATTACAAAAAATCGAATATTTCCCAATACTTTCATTAACAGGGAGAAGTACTTTAAAATTATTTTTGACACAATATAAAAATAAACATCTCATATTCATCTAAAATATAGCACATGCATTGTTTTTTAAAATTTAAATATTTCTTATATTGAATAGCGAAAATCACCAAATTCATAATTAAACACAATTATTCAGAAACGCAAAAAATGTAACAAAATTTACTTTGTATGGTAAGGGATTTGAATGGTAAATATTTAATGCAGTTTCAATTGTACACATTTTAATATATGGTAATTTTAGGAAGAAGAAACTCATATTAAAAACTAAAATTACGAACCATTATTAAAATTACGGAACTTACTTCGAACCGATGGAATTATTGCGGCATTTTTATCGAGCTCAATTATTGCAGCACTTTTAATACTTTGACAAAATAAATTTAAAAAAAAATAGAGATATACTGATTCCTTGAAATACTAAGATTAATAATTATTATTAGAAAAATATAAGCAGAAACTCCGATCCATATCATTTTTAAATATCCAGGATCTTTACTTTTATGTGAATTTTGTTAAGAAGTTAATTGTTTTTTAACTGATAATTTCTGTTTTTGGTATATCTATTAACTTTTAAAAACAAAACGTATTCAAATCTCCTTTATTGTAAATTACTCTTTTTAGGGCTATTAATTTTACAATAGAAACATTATATTTAAAATATTTGGTTCTGAATATCTTATATATTTGCTATAATATATCTTAATTCCAAAAACTCTTTTTGAATATTTTAGCTAATTGCTATTTGGATTCAGAAACTAATAAGTATCCTTAATTATTCACCGTAATAAAAGGAATTCAAAATAAATGTTTTAAATTTGAAATAAAAATTATTATCTATATAGTAATTTATAGTTTCGCTAGACAGAAGAAATGCTCGAAAAGTTTGAAAAAATTGCATTATTTTATATTTAAAAAGTACAAAAAATTTATTACTTACTTTATAATACATTAACAACGAATAATTTTAATTACAATTTAGGCTTGTTTAAGCCTTTAAGGGATCATAATACATCTCGTCACTGAAAACTACAACAAGGACCAAAATCATCACAGCATAACCAACATGTAGTTGGCATTTGTTACTCAGTTGAGAAAATCCATCAAAATATGCACCATTCTAGTTTTCCGTGACGGCGCTTAGACGACAAATAAACACCCTTTGTCATGTCGGGGCGAGTATTTAGTCTAATTCATTAAAATAAGGGAATGCAAATGGTTGGAAGAGCCGCAGTTTAAATAACTGTGTGAGAGTCCTCAGTAATTGCAGTTATCAACTGATTAAATTCTCTGGGTCCACTTTAGAAATGCCAGGTCACATTTGAGTTTCGAGTTGAAAACAGAAGCAAGTTGAAATGCCTCAATTAGTCGACATTTATTAAATTGAGTTAAATAGTGCTTGCTGTTGGAATTGTTGAAAGAAGTAGATGGTACTGAAATTTCGAGATGAAGTAACGCTTAATTTAAGTAACACTTTGATAAAGACTTTCGACTGCAAGTATTTTGCATTCATAACGATCTAAGAAGGAAAATAGCATGAATTATCTTTATTTTCTCCAAAAATGTTTATTTTTCAATTGTATATAATCTTTATAATACATATAGGTTCTTTATTATCCCATATAAATATGTGCTCTTTCACTCTTATATAACATGTATAAATATAATTCATTCTTATTATTTTTAAATATATTTTAGTTTTTATTACTCTCTCACACATATGTATTCGTTCTTATTACATATAAGTACATATTCTTTTTCTTATTGCTTATATTTATTATGAATATTATTATTTGCAAACTATGTACCAGAAGTGTTTGGTGTTATGAGCAATGTACTCCGAATGCTATAATAAAAGTCTACATCTGGCTGTATTAATTCTCAAAATCATCTTGCTAAACAATTTATGTTATTTGCTCATAAATTTGACCTACATTAATTTATATCTTCTAATTCGTTCAGTAATATAATTTTTTCAGCGCCAGATTTGTTCTGCGATATAGTTTTTGATATATTCTTTGAAATCATTGTGTTTTGTCTAAAAAGACAAAAATAGCCTTCTGGTAGTTCAACACTTGAGGTAGACCGTGAATTGTATGGCAAGAATACTTGTTTTTATCTCCTTGCATCATGAAATTATTAAATTATCCCTTTTAGAAAATGAATTTGTGTCTTATTTCAACTTAAAATATGTAACATTATTTTTGCACTATTAATATTATTTACGTACTATTATATAGAATTTTTTTCTCATAGTATGAAAGCAGAATTTTTTTATATAAATACTTTTTCCTATGTTTCTGTGTAATGGTATCCTATTACCTATCTCGTTTGTCATCCTAAATTTAATCGTAAGATCTAAATTTCACTTAAGCTCAAGCATAGATCAATTGATTAAAAAAGTCAATTATATCCAAAATGTCATTATTTACTCCTCAAATAAGAGGGATACTCTCCACAATAAATATCTTGTACGCTAGTTCTAACTACTATAATTTATCAAATAGTTCTCTTACATAATTAAGATTCGAGTACCTTCTGAGATTACTTCTATAGTGTTGATTCCTGATCTAGCCCCATCAAATAAACACGCAAGAATACTCCCGTGCCCATTACATTAACAATCATTTTATTAAAGTAACCTCAATTCTATTCTTATGTTCATATTTTTTCGTCTCTTCCTTATATTTTCTTTTCTTTTCAATACAGTTCAATTCATATGAGAGTACTGTTAAGTATAATTGAAAGTTGAGTTGTTTTATTTAAATAGCAGCCAGGAAAAATCCAGAAGAACAGTTGAAGAGAAGTACCCTCATCAGCTACAACTGGCTGATTTTACTATGTGTATACAAAGAACGACGATAACTTTATTAAATAATTCTGAAAAAGCATATGAGATAAAAATTTAGTTGAGAAGGAATCTATGGTACAAAACAAATTACGAACATACTCTTTGGATCGATTTGTAAAATAATCAGAACAGCAAAACAATTTCGAAATTCACATCTTACTAACTTTAAGAATATACTACATAAAATATATTTATTTTTTTGGTAACGAGAAGATTACTGTGATTTTGAAAGTGCAAGCTTAGAAAATGAAACTGTCATGTAAGCGAGATGAAATGATAAGAAATCTTTCCAACCGATCTCCTTACACCACTTTACTTTTATTTGGGTTTATACTGTATAGGTGTATATATATATATATATATATATATATATATATATATATATATATATGTTTTCCGATGAATCAGGAGTAACATTTTCCCTTTCATGGATGAGTCAAAATTCACTTAACTTGCAGACTCTACCAATTTCAAACCTGAATGGACGTGGAATATACAGTCATCCTTCGAACATCAGCAATCTTGGTGAAATGTGAATATTAGAGTGGGTTGACCAAGTTTCGGATGGCCGCACGTCACTAAACGTCTTTCGTGATAAGTATTTTGACTCTTTGATGCTCAAGAGATTTCAGATTCTTCCCTTAGTCTATTTTCTGTATGGTCATGCTAAGCGTATTATAGCTGAACTGAGTTCCTACTTTATATCATAAGGGAATTCGTGAATTATGATCACAATTTTTATATCATGAAAATATCACGCTGCTAAATGGCTACTAATATAAGCAACTGGAAGCTCTTTTGTTATGGATTAAATATTTAAAAAGAATGAATAATATAAGTTATGAACTTTTCTCATTTTCTGAAACGAATACAGAATTTATTTATCCTTTAGTAACTTCCTAAGCAGAGTATACATAAGTAAAAATATTGATTCAGGAGTATAACATACATTGCAGTTTCTGGAAAAAAATGATGTCTGAATATTCAAAAAGTTAGAAGTCACACAAAATAATATTCAACGGATTTTATTTTTTTATTAATAAACTACAGTCAGCATGATCAAAAATCTTATAATAATCTGTTGAAACCTTCAAATGGTTGATTTTTATCATCCCCATATAAAATCAATAACTAAACGAAGAAACGTCATAAGCTTGATATGTAAATTAGAAATGAATTAAATGCATTTGTGAAATAAGTCAAAAATGAGGAAGGTAGATTCAAACCGTTTATTTAAGTAAAATAAACTAAAATTTTGTTTGGAGTCATAGAGCTATTTATAGGTTTGCGATGTAGTTCTATCTTAATTAGAACAATAAATCATAGCAGTTATGATAACTTCAGCAACAACGTACAAGGTACAATTATTATTAAAAAAAATCAGAAACAAATATTCAAAAAGCCATTGGTATATTTAAGCCTTCATATACAGATCAAAATATATGGTAATACCCACTAAAAATATTGCAATTTGTAACATATTCTTAAGGTATAGATATGAAACAAGGATATTCTAATGTTCCTATCTTATAAATATTAATACCGCATAATCGTATTCAATGCCAATTTTCTGAAGCTAACAAACATGTTATGATAGAAAAAGTAGGTCATGTGAGTGTTTTTGGTATACTAATTATTGTTATCTTCTTTCTTTCTGAGCGAGATAAGGTGTGTATGGTTTATATATAAATTCGGTATTTTATCTCTCTCTCTTTCTTTCTCTCTCTCTCTCTGTATATATATATATATATATATATATATATATATGTGTGTGTGTGTGTGTGTGTGTGAGTGTGTGTGTGTGCGTGTGTGCGTGCATGTATGTGTTATAAACCCACATGTAATCACTTTTTGACAAACTTTCGATTTAATGTCCAATCAAATTCGTCCCAATCAAGCTCTTGTGAATTTTAAGATGCAACTTTTACTCCAGCTATGACATCTCTGTTTTTCAGAATTGCTCATGTTGTGTTAACATTGTAAATCTCTTTTAATTGATGAATGAGCAAAATTAAGGTTGTTCCGACCTTTTCTCCGATTTCAAGGAACCATCACTAACTGGCAACTACTCACTTTTTTTTTGTGATGTCACCGCTATGTAACATGTGCTACCTGTGTTGGGAAGACGCATCAGCATTGGAATAAAGTAATTATTCGTGGTTTATTTGTGTCGATTACATTTTAATGACTACTCTACATTAAACTGGAAGGAAAACTTACAATTCTTTTCAATCATTTTCAAAATGTCATCCACTGTCCTTGCGGCTGGCCAGCGACTACAAAATTTAGAAGTGAATATTATGTACCTGTGAGTTTATGAAGTTTTTAAAGACTAATTTAGAAAACTAATCAAAATCAAAAGAAATTTTTTTCAAAAATCTGCGTAGTGCATTGACAGCACCCCCTATCGCTCCAAATTATGAATGTAGTATTCCTACAAATTAAAAAAAATCAATTTCCGTGCTGTTCATGGGCCTGTACAACTCTTATATCAGTAACTAAGTCAAAATAGGGATACAAGGAAGAACCAGAAAACAGAAATGGAAAGGCATGCAAAGTTCAGCAAGTAAATCACTACTAGATCCTAATTCTAAGGGGTTTACAATCCTCTACATGAACTTCCACGTTTTACTTCATCGGCTTTTGAGATAGAGTGATACCATGCCTTCAACAAAAACAATAAACGTGGACTTCTCTTCAAAATTGGACAGTTAATTTCTACAGTATACTATTTTAAGCACTCTATTACTATTTTATAATAAGTAAATACAAAGTAAGAGTTGATATATGTAAAAATAAAATATATATTTCTTTTAAAAATTATTTAAGAATTGTTGGGAAAGTGGAAAGTGAATATATTTCTTTTAAAAAAATAATTTTAGCGTTATTGTGAACTCTATATATTTCTAGAATGACAGGCATTACATTATGTGTTTTTTAATATTGTATATTATGCTAAAATGTAATTCTATTTTGAAAATTTACTGTATGGTTTTAAAACTAAAAAAAATATTAATCAAGTCGTAATGTTGTTTGATTACATTTGCTCTGGTATTTTATTTTGTGAAAGTGAAAAGCTAATATGGATTTGTTAAGAAATTAAGTTAAATGATTGTTGGGATTTTGAAAAACATTGCATCCTGTGTTATTCTATTGCATGGAATTCTCGAATGTTGGATACATTTTATATTAAAAGTTTATAATCGGATTTCAATACTCTAAAGTGCAAAAAAAGTGATGATGCTTTATGTGTTATTTATTATGATTGTATTAGGTTATTTATTATAATTTAACGACAATATATATATATAGTTATATATATATATATATATATAAATATATATATATATATATATATATATATATATATATATATATATATATATATATATATATAAACAGTTTTGTTATTTTATTTCAAGTGTCTTAAAAATTTGGGCGAAATTTTTTTTATTTCTGCTATGGTATGTCTTTGAAAGTAATTAGAATAAAAAGTAAAGAGCCCTATTTTCATTAGAAGAATTACGCATTAATATTTTTCAAGGAGAGAAAGAGAGAAAGTGAAGGAAAAGATCAAATTATCATTATATTCATAATTAGAATAAAGTCCTTTTTTTTTAAATGCTATAGTTATGAAACAAAAATTCTATATTGCAGTAAGACCAAGAATAAATAATAGCTCAATGATTAGTGCTATTTTATCAGCTCCCATGATTCTGAAAGGTGGAAGCACATCTTTCTCTTTGAGTAAATGTTCAGTATGCACAGCATCGAGATTATTTGTATATCAATCATTTCATGAAAATGCGAAACTTCTTGATAGACTTCAAAGAATCTACAATTAGAAGAAAGTAATACGAGCTCATACTCCATGGAGATATCAAAGGTATATTTGATACATGTAATGGGTAATGTGATTTGATATACATGTTAATTTAATTAACTGTTCTTATTCGGAGGAAATTCAAGTAATGCTACATCAATATTTAATGCATAATTTATAATTACTTTTAGGTTCATTAAAATACATGTAATTTGTTTGTAATATTTTGTATAAATTTGATTTCATTAAATACTAGTGAGGCCCTTTTTCTTACTTTTTTATTTTGTAAGGACAAATCCTTAATAATATTAAAGTGACGTTTGTGATGAATGTTATTAAATAATAACTTATAATAAAAATGAAAATTTCACATGTTAAGTATTAAAAATATTTTTTACAGTTTATTTCATTTAAGTAATTGTACGTAATTTTGCCCTGAATATCTTTGTATAATTCTGCCAGGAACAAAATGGCTAGGAACAAACCATATCTGCGCACGCAACTGAAAGTATTTTACATACGTTCTTTATGTAATAATAGGCTATACGCTTTACTATAAATACATGGCAAACAAGCGTGTTTGAAAGCAGTTTCGATTTACTTTAAAAATGAGAAAACATTACTTAGTGTTATCACTAAAATCACTCATCGATTAAAGTTTACATTTAAATTCCTTTGCGGGAGCTTGAAGATGTGATGATATTGAAACTAGAAATCATCCTCCGTCATATAATCAGCTTATTGAATAACAAATTAAATGTAATCGGCCTTTTTACTCAAACACTTTACAAAAAAAAAAAAGGTTTTATAAAGCATAATTAAGGGAAATTTTATTTCCCTTAAAAGATCTCTAATGAGGTGTTTATTGAGCTATTATCGAAGTTTTATCCTTACAGGAAAATGCGGTATTTAAAGCAGACATTTTTAAAATAAACACATCTTATTAAATTCTAAAGTATCTTAATTAACCGAGGCTCTTTTCCAAAGTTATTACATTATCGTTTTTGTTCTTTAAGCTCAAAATTATACACAAGAATCTTGCTTAAATGAAAGCAGCGTACTTGAAAGTATCACTTGTGCAACAAAATTGCTAATTTATGGACGTTGTATTTTGTGATCGCTCATTATTCTCTTGACAATAACTGGTTTTAGCATATATTTTTAAACTTTATTCCATAAAACACACTAGTAAAGTATTTCGGCTGCTTTTTTTTAACGAGATCACTTGGTCTTCAATTAAATGAAATGAAATGCTAATTTCCTCGGTTCTTAAAATATGTTAAAAATCTCCTAATTTGAATTGATTTCAATGTGATGGTAAGAGCAAGATATATTACATAGTGTTTTTATTATTTTTAACGTACTTTATCTTTTGTGAAATACAGACGCATTAGAGAAGTAGTGATAATGATGACCTTGATTTCTTTAATCAAAACACAATAATTACAACAGGCATGTGATGATAAGTTTCTATACTTTAACAGTAAACAGTGAATGTAAACATGAATAATCCAGATGTGTTACTTCAATTGAATTCCAAGTGTCCAGAAGTCTATAACAAAACTCTTACAAACAATAACAAGCAAGTAGTTATTTTTATTCATAAACAAACTGCTTTATAATTTCAAAACTGAGATGTAACAAATATAAAAATCTGCTCGAGGAAACAAATAACAAATATAGCTAACAGAAGTTAAGAAAATAAATTCAAGTTGCACGTAAAAAAATTGCGTAGTCTATTGATTATACCGTATTAGCCTGAATGTAATGCGATACCAAATTCTTTTATAAAATTAGTTATTATAGAAATAATGAATGTAAATCGTAGAATTCCTTTAGTTTAGTTTTTATTAACGTTGCACTATAAGGAACACGAGAGCAATTGGCGACGGACCTCGTAATTTTGAACCACGGTCAAGTGACGAGGACGACATCTGAGCTGACGAACCCTCTCCTAACATCCCCACTAAGCCAAAAGGAGGACTTTGAGCCCAGACAGATTAAACGTGCATCAGCCCCAGCTACAAAATTGGGGCCTTGTCAGCCAAGGATCGAACCCGCGACTGAACGAAAACCGTCGGCCACGAATCCGAATCCATGACCACAAGGCTACTGTGGCCACAATTCCTTTCATATTAAAGAATTCAAAGAAAAAGTAATTTATTTAGATATTTATTGAAAAAATTAATATTAACAGGCTATATAATTAAAATATAAACATGGTAATACGATTAAGTAATGTGTGAAAAATTAGGTAATAATAGGAAAGTAACAAGATGAGTCGTTATATTTTATTACCTAAAACTTGAACTCTGCACGAAACAATATTTTAATGCGAAACTATTATCCAAAAAGTATCTCATTATATTTGGGCTAATACGGTAAATAAATTTAGACATATGTTTTTGAAATTAAATTCATCATCAGATAATATATATAATGAAGGGCAATGTTATCAGCATTGATAATACTGCTTATACAATCAAGTCATACACACAGCAGATTCTTTCTTCTTAAATGTATCAGAGAAGGGTAATTTATACAAAACTGGTTGACTTTCCTGGTATTTCCGGCTTTATCTGAAAAAAAAAAAAAAGGAATACAATAATGTTAAATCAATAAACACAATTTAATGATTAAAAAGTTTACAGCTAGTTTTACTCTTATTAATATTTTACAAGCAAAAAAAAAAAAAAAATCCTCATCCAGTTTAAAAAAATTAACTTCATGTAATAAAGTTCAGGCAATCGTTTGTGGATGTACCACGTTCCTAGTTTCTCCATTTGGAGTGTAAATGCATATAACATGTGAATAAGCTTACTTGTTGCTCTCAACAGAACTTAAAATAATGTTCTGATTAAAACAGTATAAGAGGAATTTATTTTATAAAAAAGAAATTCGTTTAACTTTTTTTTTCCCACAGACGAAAAAAAAAACATACTTAAAACGTAACCAACATTCTTTTATGTGGTGTAGATTTATATGAAAAAGGAACAAACCAACAACTACACATTCAGTTTTATGTTCGATAATACTTAAAATAAAAACTATTGTGGATCCGTTATTATTCATTTAATTTTTTAAAAAAAGATCAAATTGTATTCAAAAACTCATTAAATAAGTATCTTTTGAGCAGAAAAGTTTTGGCAAAATGTTTAATTTACTATAAATTACAGAAAATTGGTGATAAAGGAGAAAGTGGTTCGAAAAGTATCAACAAAAATTAATTTGAAAACATAAATTTTGGCTGGAATATGCACAATTCTCCTTTCATGCAGTGGTAAAGCACCCTGAATTTCTTTTTTTTAATTTTCTCAAAATTAATTCAGAATTTTTGAAATTAACTCGTTATCCAATAAGATATTATTTGATCAAACTGCGGATTGAAAAAAGGCACAAAGAGGAGAGGACAGGATAATAACAGGAAAGGAATTTAAAATAGAAATATATATATATATATATATATATATATATATACATCAATCAGAAATAAATTAGAGATTATCATGTTAATTATCAAATGCATATTAGCAATTAACATGAAACATACTACCATTGATTCAGTAAAAACCATGTCAATGGACCATGCCATGTTTATGTTATTTTTTTACCATACGATATTTTTTGGTGATGAAATAAAGTAAACTGAAAATGTATTATTTCATTTTATCATTTTAAGAGCATATTTTAACATTCATTTCATACACATAATCAACATACCGTTTAATAATTAATACATTTAACCTGGTTTTATCCTCAGTGTTTAAATGTATTAATCTTATAGTATTATTCTACATTTTGACTGGAGCATTAATAAATTAATTAAGTATACTGGGCAAAAAATTATTTTTCTTTTATCATCAATAACATTAGCCTGTTTTAATAAAAAATACGCATTGTATATTTAATGTTTAAAATAAAATACCTTCTTAGGAATATTTTGGTTTCAAACTCATATATAAATTGAATATTTGAATCATACATTTCAAATATTACTGAATATAATAACAAACAAACCACAGTCTTTAGACCTAGATCACACTTTAATTCTAAAATTGAAAATTAAGTTATAAAAACATAGACGAATATGTAAAATCATTATTGTCTATAAAAAATTTTATCACCTATTATCGGTAAAAAATACCTATTTAAAGCAATTTTTCAATTTTATTGCTGATATGTGAAAAAAAGAACAATTCCCTCTTGGAAATAGAATATTTTTCTCTGTGAAGAAACTATTAAAAACTCCCTTCTGAGAAAGATGCATTAATAATTTCAGCAAAGATTTAAATTTTTTTACTTTGAAGTGAAACGATGTGATAAATACACATAACCTTGAACATACCATATTTAGAATTCACCATTTGCCTACAATCAGGTCAGCATCTGAAAAGTTGATAAATCGCTCCGTACCAGAACCCTGCCAATGGAGCCAAAGAAAGCTCTGAACTTTGTTTTCTACTCTTTGGTATACCCCATCCCCTTACCCCCTATACCAAACAAAAGAATCTCCTCCCTACCCCTGGAGCAAAACAAGAAGGAAACTATCTGTGTGTCTTTGTGTTTCAATGTCTGCTCTACCTCAGTTCTTCCTATCTTCCTTTTGTACCATGTATTTTTTCTTTACATTTTATTCCCATCAAGCGCATACGATTTTCCTCTTTTTGCTTTATTTTATCTTCATTGCTGAGGAAAGAGTAAATAAATAAAATGTATTTTTCCTCTTTGGTTATGTTGTATGCGTTTGAATCTTTTTGAGAAAAAAAAATGTATGTTATCTCAACAGCACGGAAAGAAAAATGTAAGGGAGGGAAAGTGAAAATCCTCCACTGACGTCACATAAGTAGCTTTGATCTTCGTACTGGGAGACTCTCTACTATGCATTTGCATATTTTTCTGCCTTCATTCAAGTAATCCTATCCACCTCCGGATAATAGCCTGGACGGAGATGTAAACAAAGCATGCGATTCTTTCGTCTAGGATGAGTACGTTTGTTTCCGAAATTTACCGAATAGCAGCCTTTGTGTGTTGAAAAAGGCAATCATCGTAAGCTTCGTGAAAAGTCAGGAACCCTGTAAAGGATATGCAATTCTTTACCAAACATATTCAACGTTATGAACAAAATAAAACTCATTTTTAGAATTTAAAAGTTA
The DNA here is from genome assembly GCA_019974015.1 of Nephila pilipes. Classification (NCBI taxonomy): domain Eukaryota; kingdom Metazoa; phylum Arthropoda; class Arachnida; order Araneae; family Nephilidae; genus Nephila; species Nephila pilipes. The sequence continues at coordinate 756,320 of BMAW01113474.1, forward strand.
TGAAAGTATTCTGTTCTAAAGTGCTGACTAAATATGTGCCGTTTTATTGCTCATGTAATAAAATAGATAAAACGAAATTATTTATCTTCTGCATACATTCATTAACAAAATAAATTATTAGTTTAAAAACTAATTCTTTGGAGATGAAAGGAGGCATACATAATTATTAAAACTCCTATATAAACATATTCTGTTCTTTTGCTAATAAGTTGTCAAACAAAAGTTCAAGTGATCTTAAGGTATTTTAAAATACTACATACACTCATTTCTCCTTTTACACGTTATTTAATTTATATGTTTTTTAAATAAAAATTAAAAAAAAAACTAATAATGTAATATAGTAGCCAAAATAAGCACATGTTGATAATCAATTTCACATCAACCCCCCCAACGAAAAAAAAGGGTAGATTAACTATGCTTAATAAAGTGGAGGAAATGTAGCTAACATCACAGTTAGATAAGTGATACCTATAAAAATGATTAACTTTCGATTGGTAACTTGGAGAGTATTGTTATAGATTTTCAATCAAAGAAAAATGGAATTTTGACTTTTTAAAGCTATGTAGAAGAATGAAAGGGGATTTTTATTTCTGTTTCTCAATTTCGAGTGGTTATGAAGGTAGTTTATGTTTGAAATGTTTTATTTTATTTATTTTGATATGATATTATATTGTTATTATCTTATATTCTCTTGCATTGTTTTATTACTGTATTACACACGTATGCAAAACTAATGAATTTGCAAGTTACATTTATTTCTACAAAATGTTTTGAAACAAAAGTACTAATTATGTCAATGAAGAATTACTTTAATATTCAAAGTCAAATACGTAAGTAACATATAATAGTGCGTGTCGTTTTGTGAATGTGGAGGGGATATAAGAGCTCGTATTTCCCTAAAGCATTCACAGTTTTTTTCGCAAGAATTGGGTAAATTTCATAAGGTATCAGGTAAAAAGAGTAGCCACAATCGTATGAATAACGGGATTAGATGAAGAATTGTCGGTAAATTGGAGGCAAACAAATTCAACATCCAGGGTAGTTTGTAATTTGTGGATAATATTTCAGGGCAATAGATCCATATCGAGAAGACTTGGATAAGGAGGATGAAGCTCCAAAACGACAAATGTGGATGATTATTTTAAATTTTAGAGCTCTGACGCAGGACTGAATAGCTTCACACTCTCACGTGAGATATATGTAGATAGTGGAACCCCAATTTCATGATTTACATTTGCACAAATGTTTTATGAGAGAGCGTTATATGCCAGAAGACTCGTTTGCATTCCACTCCCTGAATATTTATCATGGTTTAGTCCCCAAAAAAGCATGTTTAGCAAGGTGCAGACAACATACGCTTTAGTACAAACTTCAGTAGAGCACTGTACCGTTTACAGATTTATCCAGATTCATCCTCGACTCTAATTTTTGGTGTACTTGTAATTGGTGAGAGAGCTGAAGATACGATATCATCTTTACCTCATAAGAGAAAAATGATCATTACAGTGGTGGAAGTGTAACTGTTGGGCAGGAATTGCCTCATATGGCCGTACACCCCTGCATGTGTTCGATAAAGGCTCCCTGACTGTTATGATGTATTGAGAAAAATATCCTAGACCCCCTATGTTTGACTTTTAAGGGGCGCAGTTGGATCTGGGTTTCTATCAATGGAAGACGATAAGCGTCCAAATAGGGCTCAGCTGGGGGATGAATATTTGGAAAGAGAGATATTCGCCACATGGATTGACTAGCTAAATATCTTGAGTTTAACTTTATAGAGGATGTCTGGGGCGCTCTTAGAAGAGCAATCGCATCCGGTCATTCTTCACCGATGACCATCGCAGATCGTAACACAGCCTTGTATCAGGAGTGGGATAGACTGACACAGGAACTCCTCAACTGCCTCTTGTATGATACACCGTCTCTCTGTGTGACCTGTCTGGTCGCAAGAGGAGACGATACCCCATATTAGACTCATTTTCAATTTGATATCATAAAGTGGACTTTGGTTATTCCTCCATTGTGAGTGTTGCTGACTATGATGCGTACATGAAATTACTTTTGAGTGCCAAAAATGACTTTTCCTGTAATAAATGTATATCAAATTTCATTGAGGACTATCAATTCATTTTTCAGAAGTTTAATATAATGTGCAAATTCTTTAATTTTGTGTACGATTGTATTTTATTAATATTTTATTTTATTATTATTCATTATTATAATATTACATTGTATTTTTATTGTATTATTTACTTAAAATTGTTAATTAACTCATTCTCTTTTTATTGTTTTTCTCTGTAAAGAAAATTGTTAAATTGTGTTTATGTTTCTCAATTTTAAAAATAAATTGAATATAATATTAGCATTAAAGTGTAATTAATGAATTAATTTAATTTTTTCATATAATTCCTATTTCTTTTTACCCGATTATAATTAACATATCAATGATTTTTTTTCTTCTATAGGTCGGTTTACATGATCAATTTGCTCAATTTTCGAATGCTGATAATTTAGAGAAATTAGAAGTGAATAAAGAAAATTAGCCTGAAAAATAAAAAAAAAAAAAATACCTGTCAAATCCAAGTCTTGGAACTTCTAGTTGATAATTCAAATAATAATAATGTAAGCAATAATTAGTCACCCAAAGGGATATTTCTTAGCTGGATCACTTTACTCACCAGATTACTTTTCATTTTCTTATAGTTTGCTTCAATTTTTATTACATTTAGCTTAAATATATTCAATTTAATAATTTATCGTTTGCTTTAATTTTAATTACATGCAGCTGATATAATATTCTATTCAATAATTTATAGTTTTATTTAATTTTAATATCGAGAAAACTTACTTTTGTCGATTTCTCGATATTTATCGTTTACTTTAATTTTCTTATTTAATTGAGTAATTTGATAAAAATTATAAAAAAAAGGCGTGCCCTGTAAGCTAAATCTTTTCTTTGTAAAATTTTCTATACATTATTTTTGATTTTTAAGACTGATTATTATTATTATAAGTGATAATTTCAAAGTATGAAAAATTCCTGAGTATCTTTTCTTCCATATAGCGTACGTTTAAAACATATTTTAGAAATTCTGTATCCATTATTTTATATTTATTGGATTATAATGTACGTTAATATTCAGGTCTTAGTTAGAGCCTTCTAAAGTGTATTTGAGATAACAAAGAAAAGTTCGAAGCATGTTTTGAAATTGGCACATAGTCAGCGGAATGTTTAAAAATATTGCACACTGTTAAATATGTCTTATCTTTAGTATATTACTTTGCAAGGTAACAATGAAATTTAAAAGCTATTTTCTTTTCTTCTAATTTAGATGCCTAGAATTTAAGACTTATCAAACTTTGCTGACTCAAAATCTCTTGATGCTGTTATGATCATTAAAATGCATACTTTGTTTCCTACAAATCTGTGAAATAATAAGTTTCTTCGCAAAATGAAGTAATATAAAGTAGGTATTCATTTCAGAATTTATTTAAATGCGTAAGTACATTATGTTATCGGAAAAGGTTTCTTCCTGAGCTCAAAGAACATGCAACTATGAAATTTAATGATTACATAGTGGCACGTTTATTCTCTCGAATAATTTAATCCTCATGATGAATATTTCCTTGTTCAATATATTAAATATGAATGGTAGTATTATGAGAATTACTAAATAATTTAGAGATTAAAAATCATCAATGGATCGGCGTTTCATTTAGTTTCTTAGAGAAGCATTATTCGTTCTTAAAGATGATATCGAGTCACTAATGCTTGATTAACAAATTGTTAAGATATATCAAAAATTGAAATAAAGAGGATGAAAAATAAAAATATTTTAGAGATTGCATTTATTTCTGGAAGACATCTCGCTATTGATTTAAAATAAAGTATAGATTCTTACAATGTCTGCATATGTGTTAAAATTTGATAAAAGTAATATTGTCTGTTAAATAACTTTTTATTATATACTCATATAATTCTTCTCTGAGCATTTATGATTATCAAAATATGCAAGTTATACTCAAATTTAAATACAAAGGCTTCGTTACAAAAATAAGATAATATTTATGTATCATTGTAAGTAAGAGCATGAGATGTATTTCATTTTATAATGACACACGATCCTGTAGAAAAAGCTAATATTTATGCAATACGATTTACTTTAGTTTTATTCCCTAATCCTTAAAAAGTTATTTAACTATGAAAATCTCAAAAGAATTCTACAAACCATATCCAGGAATGATGTTGTAGATATAGTATTTTAATTTTAAAATAAGTCACAAATTATTTTTATGAAAATTGTAAACTGTGTACATGTGATGAAGTCGAACATCTAACAATTTTATTCTGCTCAAATAATGCTAAAAATTTTAAAACAGTTATAAGTCTTTTAAAAAAACAACGCATCCTAATTTAAAATTCCACACATTTATTTTCTTCACCGAACAATACTAAAATCAAATAATCTTTGTATAATAACATTGAATCAATGGTTCAGAATGACCAACCGATAAACTCATTTCAAATTGCATTCCAGACTTGACCATCTTTCTTACTTTTCCGTTCTTTGAGAATAAAGGTTTGGTTCGAACTTTGTTCCCAGCCGCCCTCTGACATTAAGATAAATTGGTCAGTTCCAAAATTGTTTGTGTTTTTTTTTTCTTTCTTTTTCCAGTTTCTTCTGAGCATGCCTATCGTGAATGTCTCTCCCGTTCTTTCTCGTTCGGTTTTATTTCTTTTAAGACCGGGTCTTTCTTTCAACAGATGGCGTGTCCTTTCTTTTGGTCAGGTGTTCTCAAGACTTTTTTCCCAAAAGTTAAAGTTTTAAGTCTTCTGCAGTCTGGCTTCGACGTTATCTACATTTAGAACGACCGTTTCTCGTAGCCGTGGCTTTTATTTTTTCTCCCTGAGTTTAAAAGGTTCTCGTTTCTTTTTGGTATTCTCGAATGGAATTGTACAATTTTCGAATATTTTACTAATTTCTGATCAGCTCGGAGAAAGTTTACCGATTTACTTATTTTTACGATAGAGGTATCTACGTTTTATGAAATACATATTTTTTAATAGTTAATTCTTAAAAAGTTTTTGAAATGAACATTAATTACTTTCTCATCTAATATTTTATTTGAGATACCTTTTTCTATACGGAATCTTATCTTATTGACACTTAGTTTTTTTCTTCTTCTTTAAATTTTTAAAAATCCAAAGTACATAATTATTCCCTTATTCAAATTATGTAAGAGTTAAGTGGGCCTTAAACGATGAGAACCACATATTGATTGAAATAAATGTTGACTATAATCGGGAAAGTATCACCTCTTTATTGAGTAAAGCCCTTTTGAAAATGCGTGCAGGAACTTATTTTATATTGTTATGCGTCATGTATCTTCAATTGTTATTTTTAATTTTAGTTAATGTTATTTTTTTTTATTTTCGAACACAAAACTAACCTAGAAGTATTATACTTAAATTGCACCAGTATATTCCCATCATTCTCAGTAACAAAAAAATATATGAGTAGAAAGCTGTAACATTTGACCTTGAACCCCTTAAAGAGAGTCATTTACTGTTAATTCCTCATTTTTATGTTGTCCTCATTTTCCTCTCCTTAAAAATTAATAAATAATTATTACTAACTGAGCAGTGATAATTCTGGCTAAGTAATCAAAGTTTTGTTCTTTTTATTAAAACTTTTTTATATATCAAAATGCTAATACTCTTTTGTTAATACAAATATTTTTATTTTCTCAGTTCCAAGAATATATGATCTTTTTAATAAATACATCAGTATTTCGCATTAATCCTTAAGTATATACTATTGTTTTGTAAAAGTGTATGAGTTTATCCAATCAATTTATAATATGTTTCGTATTTTTTTAGAAGAAATTACAAGTGAAATTTTTTTACATATAATAGAAATGATATTTTCAAGAGTTGAAACTTATTTAATTGTCTAGTGAATGATAAATGTGTTGAAATTCTTATTCGTACTTTGGATATCGCATATTATTTTTATATTTGTATTTATATCAAACATGAGAACGAAAATTTCGAATTTTGCATAATTATTTTTTCACTTAGGAAGATTTAATAAAACCTACTTAACTAAACCCAAAAAAAGAATTTTTTTCCTATGAGTTAAAAAAATCTTATATAGACTTTTTTTTTCTCAAAATAGATAACTGTTATTTACATTTCAAATTTAATTCGTGGCCAATTGCCTTATTTGCTAAAAGATAAGTAAGAGAACCCACTTAACCTAGTAGAAGAGTTAAGTTAGAAGCAACAACCGAAATGACTAGACCAATAATAAAGATGTATGATTAGATCATTAAAGACAAGAAAGAAAAAGAAGATTTGAAAGAAAAAGAAGAACCGGCAGAGAAGAGGAGACAAGAAGAATTAGCAAAGAAGAGACGACAAGATCATGTAGAGTTGGATAAGTTAAGAATTGAGGCCCAGATTAAGTCCGAGTCAAGGGACGTAGACGGTAAATACTCATAAACCGAGTTATTAACTGAATAAATTGCTACATAAATTTAATATGAACGAAGATATCAGTCTGTATTTATTATCATTCGAACGCCAAGATAATATGATGTCTGTACCAAAAGAGTTTTAGGTTACATATCTGCTGGGTCTACTCCTACAAAAAATAACACAATTAATTGTTCGAGAACATAACTGAAGAAAGGGTAAGATTATGATTCTGTGAAGGTATTATAACTCAAAAGATTCACATTAATTCCAAAGAAGTTTAAGTAGTTGTTTTTAACTCATCAGAAAAGTCTTGAAAAATGTAACGTTACTTTTTACCAAGAATCTCAAATATTTTTTGATGGAAGGATTGAGGAAATAAACGTCAAAACATTTGACGAGTTGCGATATCTGATAACAGCAGATCAAATGGTATTCTTTATTATATCTGATAATATATGATCCTATATTATATCTAATTATATAAGAATAGCAGATAAAATGGTAAAAAGAGCTCCTGTCGAATTCAAAGAATACCCCTTAGATGAATGGCCCAGTATCAACTCGCTAGTGGAGTCAGCCGAGATACTTGAGGAATTTCAGGATATCTGGAAGGCATTGAAGCCAATTCATGCCTCTCCATGCCATTTCGAAAACAAGATTGTCCAATAAGTTCTTTAATATCAGAAGATCCGAAAATCACCACAGGAGAGCTGAAAATTTCAAACCTGAAGAATAATACTTTCAGACTCACCCCGGTAAAGATTTTGAACGAAGAACGCCAAGAAAGAATTTCAAATTTCATTCTCCTAACCATTAAAGTTACAACAGTCCTAAAGTTTAAAAAGAATCGGAACCTGTGAGACCCTGGAACTTGAAGTACAAACCTGTTCTTTGTTCTGCAGAAAGGGCAACATTTGAGAGATATTACACCTGGTGAGAAAACCATTTCTACTCTTATTGATAATGATACGAGTAGTTCTGTTAGACTCATACGTGCAAAAGTAAGCACGAAGATTGTCTACGAACAAAAATTGCCTAAGAAATGTATGATTCTATCTGGAACCGGAAAATCTGAAGTGTTGACTAAAGGTTCTTTTAAACAAGATGAAGACCGTTATCTTTAATGTGGTATATAGTACCAACCGGAAATTCTCAAACCCAAAGAGAAAACATTCCTCCTGAAGTAAAATGAAATATTCATGAAATTAAGTCTTAAAACTAGAGAACATATATTAAGAAGAGAAAAAAGTCTCACCTGCACCAAATTGATGATTTAGTAGCGGTCCAAGGAACACAATTAGGTATATGCCTCAAGCTCAGACCTAAATTTTTTGGACAATATTAAACTAAAGTTAAGCTCAAATAATATATATATATAGCCTCATATCCTATATATATATATATAACCTCATATCCTA
>BMAW01113474.1:765757-776996 GCA_019974015.1 Nephila pilipes
GTGATATATATATATATTATATAGAGAGAGAGGAGATATTATATATGGTATTATTTTGTATAAACTTTAGTTTACTTGTAAACTTGTGTTCTATCATGTTGTAAGGTCATCATCAAATGTAGCTATGGCCATCGACTCTCATGACTAACGAAGGTGTAGGAATCTATATTTATAACCTTCATTTGAGCTGCGCCATGAACTGACCTCTGTCTTTGTAACCCATCAAAGGATCTATATCCGAGAGCTAGATCACACACACACACACACACACAATAACAATAATAATAATATCACTAATACTAATATATAAATCCTTTAAGGTCGTTTTGTGTTCTTATACTCTATTGGTTAATAATAAATAACAAACCGATAAAATACAATACAAAAAGTGAAAGTGCAAAATAAATTTTGAAGTCGAACAAAATAATTACACAGTATTTAATAACAGGGATGTATTTCCATTAATGTATACACTAATGTTTTGATTAAAAATGCATTAAAATAATTCTTTAAACTGAGTAGAGCACATTAAATAAAGTGATCAAAATATGTTTTAGAAATAATTCAACTTACTCTCTTTTTTGTACTATCATCAATACTTCTTTTTAAACATTTACATCTTTTTTTATGCTCACATTTTGTTAATAACTTCAACATATATCATGATTTATCAGCCAATCCAACTGAAAATGATTGAGCATAATATTTCAATGAACATTACCCACTTAAAATAAAAAGTCTCACCATTTTTAAGCTAAAATTCACCCTTGTTGCTACTTTAATATGTGGTTTAAGGTTATTATAAGAAAATATTTTCGCGAATTTATCAAAATCTTTTCCGCGTTATCACAACATTCTTCCTTGTTTCTTTTATTGTTGTTTACCGAAAACTGTATATTTAGACTAATTTTTGTTTATATTTTTATCTTAAAATAGTTTATTTAATATGTTTTATTAATGATTTATTCTCGCAGAAGGAGTTGTATATAAATATAAATTAATTCTCCGATAATTTGGTTATTTATTAATTTGCTACCATGTGCAAGTATTATTCAAATCAAAACAACGTTTTTCGAAGTGGTTGTTTTACGGAAGTTCTTACAGACGTTATCATTTAAAATCATAAAAACCTCAATAAGAAGATAAAACGTATTTTTAAATGTTATGTTCAATTTGAATTGTATAAAATTATGTATTGGAAAAACGGTAGCCATTTTTATTCTTACAAAGCAATTGCGATTGCTGTCAGTTTGCTTAACAATTCATAGAAATGTAATTAAAAAGGCATAAGAAAAATATTTAGTTAGCCGAGTGATATATATCACATTTTTTCATTTCAAAAAAAAAAATCATTGACAGTATTAAAAATAATTTGACTTTAAAGGGACAACTATTAGCATTCATAGTAATAAAAGAAATATTTATGAGAAATAACTATAAATATATGTTAAACACTCCTAAAATTTTCAAATTCTCAATTATACCAACACTATTACCAATATAAAATTGTAGCGTTGTTAAGCAAAATGAAAAAGAATAAAACGAAATTTCATCTTATTTTCACTAACATTATTAAACAACTATTATATTTATTTATAAGTAAATAATATCGCGCAATTTCAGCATAACAAATCAGCATTACTTAAAAAAGAAATAATTGTTTATTACTGCTGGAAAATAATTAGACTAAACTAATTTTCCTTTTCACAACTGTGTCGCAATCAAGTATTTAATTGAACTTTGAAAGTTGTAAGAAATTAATAAATTTAACCTTACAAACTTTTATATATAATTCGGATTCACATAAGTATTCAATATACAATTTGATTTTTCAATACATAAGAAAATATGAGGTTGAAAGTTGAGGAAGTTAACTTTGAAAAGGAAGCTTTCTTAGATAATTCACATTCTAAGAAAATCTTCTCTTCCTCTTAGACTATAGAATACATTGTAACATATTTCCTGCAATAGTAGATAGCGCTCCCAGACTATTCACCTAAAAGAACAAACTCAAAACTTAATCGAATCAAGGAGATTCTATGGTACATGATACACCGTGACAGATGATGAGGAAAAGAAGGCAGTTTGTCTTGAATATTTTATGGGCTGCAGTGAATATCGTAGTCACTCATGTTTGAAGCTCTCTAGACAAGTTCGTAGACGTATAAAAGAAATACGTAAAATAGAAAAAAAATTTGTGGAACATGCTTTTTACTATCCTTAAGGGTGTAATAAAAAAAATCATTGATCTTGAATTAACGTTTCTTCAATATATTTCTAAGTTTCAATTTTAGTAATATTTAAAAGTTAACAAATATTTTACCTCAATCTATTAACCATTGACTTTAAATGTGCTTTCGACTCTACATTTCAAGACTCCATTATTACATTACTAGTTGTGAGACGGACAGAGGACTAGCTCTTGCACCTTAATCTCAATCTTGTGTATTAGTCAAAAATTACTAAATTGCAATTGAAGTCAAGGAAGAATAAAACATAATTCTTTATTCATTATCACTATAGAATATCTAATATTGCTGTCTCTAGGATCACAACCTAACTTATAACCCTATTTTATGATTTAAACAAAAAATCTTACTTTATTAGTTCACTCATTAATAGTTGGACAACCATCATCTATAGTGTCTACATTGGATAATATTTTGAGTTTAACTCTCTTCAGTCCGCCAAAGTAGGAGAAAGATTTCTATCGATTAACACTTCTCTGACAGCATGTCGTTTTCTTCTAACTTCCTTCATTTCCCCCATTAGTTCTATTTCCTTATACAACAAGAATCATTTCGATTTCGTACTAATCTAATTTAACCAATCACGTCTAATTTTCGTTTGAAAGGAATTGTAATTTTATGCAATTAAAGTTGATAAAAGTCCCCGAGGTCAGGGAAGAGAAAATCATGAATATTCCAAAGTCCTAGTGTTTTCCTTTTTCCGTGACATGTTATAAACCATTGGAAAACTGAGAAATAGATGTATTGAAGGATGAATAATAAATTCCAGTTATTTCAATAGATCACATGTTACAATTAACTCTTTTTGGTGATTTTTCCAACTATGCCCGTTGTTAAAATGACGTAACCGTAAGTAGTACCTCTTTGAAAAGGAATTTTGATTATTTTTCTTCTAATTTTCCTAATTTTCTGAAAATTAATTAGTAAATATAGGATCGACAAAGAGGAAACATAGGGTCGACTTTCTAATAAAATGAAACACTATAAGACATTATTGTGCTTCTAATTCTGTAGTTTCGCCAACAAGTCCTTCACATATAAACCTACACATGCTTGATACAATTTTATATATTCACTATTTCAATTTGCTTCTCCACGGCTTATTCTTTTTATAAAAATAAACGCACTATTTAATTAAATTGAATTTTGCATGTTTTTTTCACAAAAAAGTTTAAAAATTCTCTCATGAGGAATTTATTTTTAAAACCTCATCTTGAATATTAATTCTATATGTATGTTGAGTTACAGTCTATACTGCTGGAAAATTATTACTTTCTAAATTGGTTTAGTATATGTGTTGTCAAGAATACAGAAATTGTCATGATTCAAATAAAATGAAACCTGAAGCTTCCAGTAAGTTACAATAACATTGTCTTTGAATTATATGTTATTGTAAAATATTATTATCTTAAAAACTAGTTTGTAGTAAAGAATTATTATTGAAAATTCATGTTTTATAGCAGACAATAGTGTCCTTTGGTCTAAGTTATTCAAATTTAATAGTATTATTATTTAAGCAGTCGAATTATATTATTCAAATGTAAAATTATTTAGGCAATTTTAAATGAATGATTTTATAATCACCAATACGGAATTATAAAATTCGAAATACTGTATATAACAATTAGTTTTATTTTTATTTACGAAACACGGAAAATGTTCAACACTTGCGTTGTTTGTTTTACGTATTAAGTTATCTTTATTTAATTAAATTTTGATATAGATATTCACTTCGAAAATTACTTTACATATATTTTTTTTAAAATTAATATTTCTTACACTCGTCTTTATGAAACCAGATTCTTAACATATTGGAAAACAATATTAAAAAATAGCAATGCATGAAATGCTCAATATATGAAATAATATTCGGTGAAAGAAAATAATAAGAAAAAAAGTAAAAACGAGTGATGAAAAATAGCTTCTATGGAAAGATTTTGTTTCAGAAATATAATTATGTAAGATTTTTTTTTTACTTTATGTTCTTTTGCATCTTGTTCAGATAACCTATATTTATATCACAACCAAGCAATTTGAATTTTATAAATGTTGTCAAAAGTAATTTTTAGTAGCTGTATCTAAATTAAAATAAATCCCTTTTTCATAAATAAAAGTGTACAACAAGAATGCCTAGAGAATTTACAATTGAATTTTAATGCAAATAAACATTTGAAAATTCAATAGTATTTAGAACAAAAAATATTTAATCAAATATCCATCACAATATCTTAATAAACATAACTAAAAATGACAGTGCTAGTCGACATGTTAATTAAGCTTCCTTCACATTTTGATAACATATTACTGCAATCTATAATAATGCGTTCCATTTAATTGCTTCCTTGATTACCATTTATTCTTCCAGCATCTTTAATGCTTTGCGCGAAAAGAAAGCTCAAATTACCCGTACTGCCATTTACCCTTTTCATTTCGCAACTTAGATACTCGTTCTAACCTCGTTAGAACACGTTCATTAGATCTTAGCTTACCCTTCTCCAATCTACTATTTGATCTGTTTCTTATTTATCGTGGATTATTTGCCAACCTCGTTTCTTATAAGGATTTCTATGCTTTAAGTGATGAAATAACGCCTACTTAATATTGATTTTTTTCGTGTTCTTAGCCTCTGTGTATATACACACGGAGAGCAAAGAAATGGATTGAAGAGAAAGTATTAAAAAATAATTTTTTTAGTAATGGGCACAATATGTGAAGCCTGCACCACTTGAAGCAAGGTATTGTGTCAGACTTCTTTCGTTTAATTTGTCAGATGTCTAGACAAATATTGTACTAGTACATGTATTAGTCCCTGCACGTTGTCTGTCTAGACAACTGACAAATTACTTGTGATTAGAAAGCGAAGAAAATTTCTGTCATCTACTTCTAGAACTGAGTAATAGGTGACATTGTGATGTCAAAGTTAATGTCAGGAAGATCAAATATAGTTCTTATATAAGGAATATAATGTTAAGAGACGATCAAAACTATGGTACATAACTTGAGGGAGAATGTAAATAACGACTACTTTGAGATTAGAACATTTGATATTAAATCACTTTTGCAATGCTTTAAGACTATTTTCAATGTACACATTCTTTCCATGAAAGTTATAAAACATTTTTTATGTTGTTTGACAGGTAGTAAGATATCTAAGAAAATATAATATTCAAATTTTGTAGTTTTTGATTTTGTTGTTAAAAATAGAGGGCGTTTTGCTGATTCCATAGATGTATTTTTTATGCGAAGTATTAGAGAAAAACACTTGTAATATACATTTTTCTCAATTTTTTCAAATAGAATCTGGTGTACATTTCTCAAAATATATTTTGTTCACTGTGATCATATTTGCACATAATGAAATGAGGTTGTATTCTAAACAATGAATGTATTTTTTACTAATAAGCTCTCAAAAATGTTAAGTAATGCACAAAATTTGTATAATTATTACATGAAATTGGAATAATGAAATTTAAATTAAATTTTTTAAAATTATAATTTCTTAAATTGTGGCTATATTCAGAGCTTAAAATGTTATGTTTATGAGAACTACTTCATATTTTTCAAGTTATAAGCGCTGCAGGTATCAATAAAGTGTATATGTTATACAAATGTAAATGTAGCTGTTGATTATCAATGATTCTCAAACTGATTTTCTGTGCATAAAACATATGAATAAATATACAGATATCTTAAGGTTAAAATATATATATATAATTCCTGTTACTTTTAATTTTAAAACTTTGCATAAAATAAGGTCGTTTTTTCCAATCGAAAGCATTTTTGTCCACCTAAATAATTTTCGGAAAAATTTTAATTTCCAGTATCGTTAAAACTATACTTCTCATTATTTTTACAAAAAAGTAAAAAGGTTTGGCGTCCAACGAATGAATAGCAGGAGCTACAGCGATCGGAACTGAGCAATGAGCTAGTGCATATAAGAAACGATTCTTAATCTGAATGTCAAATTTTCTACTCCATTGCAATTTAATATTCCTTACAACGACTGAAAAAATGCCTAGCCGCAAAATTCGAGCTCATTACGAGCAACTGTCAGGTTTTAAAGAGGTCGTATTATTGGATTGAATGATGCCGGTTGGACAAAGCGGAGAAGCGTTTGTCATATGGGTCGAAGCGATGCTGCGATTAGAAGAATCTGGCAAAAATGAGTGGACTATGGTCGATTTCAGGTTCATGATGGCAGCGATGGACTTAGGGCCCCAGCAGATCGGGAGGACAGAGTGATTGTTAGATGAGCTGTCAAAGAGCCTGATTTATCGTTATCAACCATCAGACGTGCGACCCACTCACGAGTGTCCCCATGACCATTCACAGATGGCTGATGGATCGAAATCTACGCTCGTACCGACCTCTACGCGACCTGCCACTCACGACTGCATACTGTCGAACTAGATTATAGTGGTGCTTGGCTCGATCTGGTCGGAATGATGCTGACTGCGGACGTACAGTGTTTAGAATGCATCCCTCTTCCAACTATGCCTTGACAATCATCAAAGACGTGTCTGGAGACACCCAGTGCAGTATGCCGATCTTGTTCTAACTATTGCACGCCACACAGGCCCTCTAAATGGAGTTATGGTCTGGGGGGCCATTTCCCCTGATAGCCTCACGTCGGAGACATTTTGAGACCGGTTTTGCTACCGTACCCTGACGTTATTTATCAGCAAGAAAAGGCCACATGACATACGGCATGTGTTGCTATGAACTGACTTACAGCTTGTCAAACACTATCTTGTCCAGCCAGATCTCTCTCCAATTGAGCATGTCTGGGATTTGATGGGAAGGCGACTGCATCTACCAGGGATAATTGATGACCTATCCCGACCATTGGAGCAAATGTGGCAAGAAATATCGCAGGAGATCATCAGGGCTTTTTATCATTCTATGCCACGTGGTGTTTCAGCTTGCATCCAGCTAGAGATGGGTCACCATCTTATTGAGCTCGTTACTCTGAAATAAATCATTCAATTTTTCTGAAATTTTATTCATTTCCTATTCTGTACATAATTTTCCTATCTGCCAATTTTTGTCTGCATCAGACATCTCCTTCTTGTTGCACCTTTTTTTTGTTATAGATTGTATATACGAGATAGGGCTATGAATTAGCAAGACTAAAGATGTTACAGCAGAAGTACGAATGTGCCGAATGCCAGCGAAGAACAGATGTTTAGCATGAAGTCTTCTGTTTCGAAGTCAATGCTTCTGTAAAGAAAGCCTCCCAAACCCTAAAGGCCTACTCATGAACGTCGTTTATATTGGAGTTTTTCTTTCGCCAGAAAAATAACAAGTGAGAATTGTTGTGAAATTTCATATGCTACTGAAATTTATAAATTATTGAAATAGCTTATGGCAATGAATGTTTATCACTTTCCCCGTATTTTTGAATGGTTTAAACGTCTTCAAGGTGGCCGAGAAAACGTTGAAGATTATTCATGTTTGGTTTACCCTCCCACTTCAAACTAGGATGACAATATCGAAAAAAAATGTGATCTGGTTCAATCTCACCGGTTAAGTATTTGTGCAATTGCTGAGAGAGTAGGAATTGATTAAGAATAAGTACAGCAAAAAGTTCTACCAAAACAATGCATCAGCTTATTTAAATTGGCAGTCAAGAGTTTTTCAGCCAAGTACAGCATCTCAGTTTCAGAATATCCACTTAATTCCCCGGGTCTTGAGCCATAAGACTTCTATATGTTTCCCTAAGTGAAATATGCATTAATAGAAACAAGATTTGAGTCCATTTAACTGGAAAGAGAAAGCTGCACTCATCCTGAAGAATCTGACACAAGAAAACTTCCAACACTGTTTCGAATGATCGAAGATTCGCATGGAGTGTTGTAGGGATAGAGGATAGAGGAGGAGTGTATATTAATGATAATAAATCAAAACATGTATGACATCAGAAAAAAATGTTTTACAATGCTATTCATGTTCTTTAAAAACCACTCATCTTATATATATATATATATATATATATATATATATATATATATATATATATATATATATATATATATATATATATATATATATATATATATATATATATATATAAGTTAATGTGTATGTTTGTATATGCGGTGTGAGCACGCGTGTGTTTGTTATGAACTGCTAAACAACTTTATTTTCTTCATTTAAACTTTCTTTATTGTAAAATTCTATATTAGTACTCTATTCAAATACATCTGCTAACTAACTTTATGTGTTTTAACTGCAGCGGTTGCTTTGACCTCAACTTAGAATAAAAGCCAATAGAATCTTTTCCGCGTTCTATTCACCATCTTGCTAAACCATTTGAAACTGCGTCGCTTAGCATTCTATATTGGAATGCTATTTCCATTGTTGTTTCCATTTTGATGTCTAAATGAGAAATACCATCAAGATTAAAGATGATGCTCAAACTTGAGGAAAGACTGATATTTTAATGACATCATCAGTCTTAACTGAAAGAATTTTGTAAATACTTTAATAAAATATATAAGATTTCAAACGTAAAAACTCAAGATCTCTACTTCATGTCTATCCTGTGAAAACCCGCTAGGCCCATTCATGAACCAAATTCAACCAAGAAGAAAACTTTTAGATCAAATTTGCCTGCCCGAGAATTAAAAAAGAATAGTAAGTTCTGCTGCTTTCCCTCCATACCAAGCATCTGAAAAATATGCTATATTTTCTCTTCATTCATCCTAAATTGCTGAAGCCTCGGAAATTTCGATGAAAATTCGAAAAAGATATCTCGACAAAGTTAATGTGTTTCTGCTGTTTCTAAAGAATTTCTACAAATCTGCGTCTTTCAAGCAGATACAAAACGCAATCGAAGAATGAAATAGGACAAGCTCCATGCATCAAAAGAAAACAATATCTTCATTCCTATGAACTGTATTAACAAATTGGCATTTTTCTTAGCTTCAAACTTCTGCTCCGGTTAATTTCGAATTGATAATATTTTATTCAAGTTGAAATATCATATTATATAATTAGTAATGAAACAAAACAATTTAAACTATCATTACTCTTTTAAAACATTGAATTTCATTTTGTTTATTATATTTCTCAACTATTATATGCAATGAAGATATTTGTCTAAAGTTCTATAATAAATCAAACATGAAATATAAAAATAGTTTTAGGAGCGAAGGAGTTTAGATATATTTAAATTTAATGCTATTAATATAAGGATTTTGAAAAATATTGTATGGATTGTTTTATGAAGTAATATTATAAATTTTGAATTTTATTTTGAAAATATATGTGTGGTATTTTGAATGAAAATAGTAATTGCGATGATAAAATGCTTGATATTTTATTGAAATTGTTATTGTTTTGTTCTCATATTTCATTTTTATGAAAATAAAAGTTTCACATAAATTTATTTTACAATTTAATTCAATGATCAATAAGGTTTTTAAAAAAAATCTGATGTGTATTATTCTAAAATTCTGAAATAATTTAGTATAAAATGTATGTGGATTTTTAAAATTCATGAATTCCAAAAAAAAAATGATATTATGTGATAAACAAAAGCAAATGGCAATGATTTTGATTTTTTTATATTTGAGCAATATTCATCAAATAATTAGAACAATATTTTGTTTTGATATGTCTGATAGTAATATAAAATGGACATTTTAGATATTTTTTGACTTTTTCGTACTTTTTGAGTCTAATAAAACATATTCTGTTATAAAAATAATTAAATGAGAAATGATAAATAATATGTTTTGTTTGGAAAAGAATATTTAACATATAATGGTACATCATTACACCATGAAATTTATGTACATATGTAAATATATTTTGTATTTTCTTAAAAGTATGATTTTTTATGTAATTTTATGTATAAAACATTCAATTTTCGATTAAATCTTTTTTCTTTTGTATATATTAAGTTTAATGCATTTTAAATAATATATGTAAATACCAAAATATTTTAATAAATAGCCGATTTTAGAGGAATTGTTTTCACGAATTAGGCTTAATATCTAAAATCATCTGGGCACAGGGTGACACTCGGCGGTAAGAAGTCGCGGGCCCAGAAAAGCACTTCTTTTTTCTCCCTCCGGTAGCGAAAGGGTTAATACAAATGGTAAATACTGAAATATAAATAAATAAAATAAGGCAATTGACTATATTTTGACTTGCAGAAAGTGTGGCAAGATTCTGTTAACAGACTACACTTCTTCAGCAACAAATGGAAAAATATTACGTTAGAGAAATTACTGTAGAAAAAATAAAATACAAAGAAGTTTTTAACAATAATTTTGAATTTCATTCATAAGTTTTTTTTAATGTGTTTAGAGTATTGTGCTGTGTTTGCCATCGAACACTACATTTGTAATTAAAGTCATGGAATCTAATGTTTAAAATATTGAATATCATAGTACTATGTAAACTTTTAATGAAACAAAATGCCCCACATAAGAATTTATAGTTAGTTTACATCTTTTAGGTGTAAGGATTCATATCAAGCTATGAAGTTATGAGAGCTAGATGCAATGATGTTATATTTGTAAGCCCTACAAACAACAGCTACAAGAATTGATGTTAAATCTTGAAGAATACACATCAAAATATTTTAAAATGTCCCTTCAATAATATTGATTTTAATCAGTTGTCTATTAGCATGGTATTGTAAATTTTGATGCAAATTTTGCAATTGAATTAATACACTTGCTGCAACTTATACTCAGTTTAACTTATAACTAACTATACTAATTTTCAGTCTGACAGATTATGTTTTTTAAAAGCTGATCCACACTGGAATGGCGAATGTTTAAGGGTCCAGGTTTGTATTGGGAGAAAATTGTGATGACCTGCATAACTACTTTATTTTCTTTACTTTAACTTTGCTTTTGTCTCTCCCATAATTATGTTTTAGTACTACCCTGAAATACATGTGCCAAATAAATACAAATGATTAATTGTAGCTGTCGCCTAGACCTAGTCTTAGTATAAAAGCTGAAGGAATCTTT
>BMAW01113474.1:779996-795620 GCA_019974015.1 Nephila pilipes
CAAAATTCAAATATTACTCATTACAAGGTAACAAACAAATTTTTGTAATTGGGCGTTCAAATTCTCCAAATGGTCTTGACTATTACCACTCTAACCCTATCATCTTTTCCATGTATGATATCAATTATTTTACCTAGTGCCCATTTGTAAGGAGGCAAATTATCTTCCTTAAATACAACTATATTTCCTATTTTAACCTCTATCTTTTGAAATTTCCACTTAGTTCTTTGCTGCATGTTGTTTAAATAGTCCAAGCTCGATTTTTTCCAAATTAACTGGGTATACCTAGCAATTTTTTGCCATAATTTAAGCTTATTTTCCTTTAAACTAGTTATGTCAGGCTCAACACCTGAATTAAGCTGTCTACCAATAAGGAAATGAGCAGGAGTAAGAACTTTCACTTCATCCGTGTCTTCCGACAAAGGAACAAGAGGTCTTGAATTGAGCATTCCTTCAATTTGAATAATAACAGTTAAGGATTGTTCACAAGATAATTTTAAATTTCTAACAACTCTTTTTAAGTCAAATTTAAAAGATTTTACTCCAGTCTCCCAAAGCCCACTGAAATGTGGTGCACTGGAAGGAATGAAGTGCCAACTCACTCCTTCACTAGTTAGAAAATTTGAAAATTGCTCATCGTGTTCTTTAATTAACTTTATAAATCTGCTTAACTCTTTATTTGCTCCAACAAATTATTTTCCATTATCCGAATAAATTCTGGCCGCTTTACCTCTTCTGGCAAAAAATCGCTGAAACGTAGCAATAAATGCATCACTATTTGCATCACTTACAATTTCAAGATGTATTGTTTTCGTAAAAAAACTAATGAAAATTCATTTATAAATTTTGTTCAAAGTATGTTTACGCTGATATTTACACTTTATGAAAATGGTCCACAAAAGTTTACCCACTAACATTAAATGAATAATTTTTACTCACTCTATTTGCAGGAAGATTTCCCATTAACTGAGCATGAGATCTTGGGTTAGCTTTAAAGCAAATAACACATGAATTCACAATTTTTTTATACTTGTATTTCCCAAAATGTTTGCCGAATTTGGTATAATAATTTGTGTGGGCCTGCATGCACAATTTTTTTCATGAAAACAGTTTTCAATTAAATTAGACAATTTATGGGCCTTAGGAACCAATATTAGATACTTTCTGCCGAATGGCAAATTACCATATGTTAATCGACCACCAACTCTAATAATACCAGCAGAATCAATGAAAGGATATAAACCCTTTACCTGGCTGTCAGCATTTACTTCACCTGCTACTTTTGGACCATTAAACTCCTTAGAAAATTCACTTGTTTGAACAATTTTTACCAATATTTGCTCAGCAGAAGCAAATTCTGTTTCAGTCAGATGCCCAAAATGTTTCTCATTACCAGGTTTACAATTATGCACAAACCTAAGAATAAAACTCAAAATATGCAATATTTTAAAATACTTATTACTACAGTTGACGATATTATTAAAAATGAATTATTAAATACAGTAAATGAAGAGTTCTGTTCACAATTCACTGTTTTGAGTTCACATTGCACATCGTCCTTTATTACATTATCAGGAATTTCTCTTTGAGGATATTCACTGTTTGTTAAAAAAGCAGGGCCTACCCACCACAAGTGACTCTCAAGTATTTTTGAAGGATTCACACCTCGACTGATAAGATCAGCCGGATTGTTCACTGATGAAACATAACTCCATTGTTTATCACAAGAAAGATTTGGGATAGTGGCTACACGGTTTGTCACAAAGGCTTTTAACTGATATGGTTGTTTCTTTATCCATGACAACACAATCATACTGTCCCTCCAGTACTAGGTTTTAGAAACTTCCAATCTTAGAGCCGTCTGGATTCGTTGCATTAACTTGTCAAGCACTACAGCAGCGCAGAACTCCAATTTAGGTACTATGATCTTCTTCAGTGGAACCACTCTTGATTTAGTGGCAATATTCTTGATGGCAACATTTCCAGCTGGTGTTTGAGATTTGAAGTAAACAACTGCTCCGAAGGCAGCTTATGAAGCGTCGCAGAAACCATGAAGCTCTATCACTTCAACATCAGAAAAGGAAATAATGCATCAGGTCACTTTTATGTTCCTAATAAACTCTAGTTCTTTTGAAAAGTTGTCCCACACACTATGAAATTCAGGAGGATGTTGAGCATCTTATTGAAGATTCGAAAGCCATAATTTTTGTAAAAATATCTTAGCCAAAGATATCACTGATCCAAGAAGTCCCAAAGGGTCAAATAACTTGGCAATTGGGGAAATAATTGTTCATCAATATAAACATCATATGATGTAATGGACATCTTGTAGCAAAAGCAATCACCAGTGGGCCCAAGAGACACCTAAAGTTTTTGTTTCTGAATTTGAGAATTCATAGCTAGTTTCAAAAATAGAGGACAATTGTGAGTGATTACCTCGCCATTTATACAAATTTATGTCACCTCGATTTAGCATTGAAATCAGCTGTTGTTGCATCTCTGTATATTCAGGTAAAGTCTTTGCACATGACAGCACGTCGTCAACCTAGAAGTCCTCTTTGACAATTGACGCTGTAAGGTAAAAATTGTGTATATCATTTTCAGCAATTTGAAGTAGCATTCGCGTTGCTAAAAATAGGGTACTCACAGTACTGTAAATAATTGCTGAAAGTTTGAAAGTTTTCATTGGATTTAACTCACTGTCCTTTCACACTATACATTGTAGATTTTGCTGACTTGGATGAATGTTTATCATTCTGTACATTTTTTGTATGTCCATAGTATAGGCATATGGATGTTTGTGGAATCGCCCCATGATTGATATCAGGTCGTCTTGGATCACTCCTCCATTAATTTGAAAATTATTAAATGAAATTTTGTTTGTTGTTTCACTTGAGGCATTGAAAACAACGTGAAACTTCGTTGTCGTCTTTTCAGGTCTGTAAACACCATGATGGGGCATATAACTTAATACGATACTTCTATTTCTGATTCATGAGTTACATCTCTCATGTGTCCTAATCTCTCGTATTCATTAATAAAGTCTTTATACAAACTTATATTATTTTGATCACGTTATAGTTTTGCCTAAAGTGAATTTAATTTTTTAATGCTATACTTCTAGTGATTCACCTAAGCAACTGGGTTCTTCTTTAAATGGGATTTTAACCTCGTATTTTCCACCAGATTCCCTAAAATGAGTTTGAATAAAATGATCCTCAGCAATTTTTGCCTCATGAGTTTTAGGAGTCGAACACAACAGTTTCTAATTCTCACAATTTTCTAATTGTTATGTTTAAATCATCATCATTTATTAACCCACAAAGAATTTTCGTTTATCTGAATCCGAAACACTTCCACTAGCCAAAAACCTAAAAACACTATTCTGAAAAAATAATTCTGAATTTCACAAATGTATTTTCTCTGGCCTAAAAAGATGATAAAATCATTTTGCACCTAAAAGACAATCAACTTTTTGGGGAACCATAAACTTGTCAGTAAAATATATATCAGTATATTTGAAGAAATTTGTTCCTTAACGTTTGAATATTTAACTGGGGTTAACTCAGTAGTTTTATCTACAACAAGAAACTCAAATTCTTGATTAAAACTCTCATCAGTATTTGAAATTTCAGCCTTAACAAACTTAACAAACTTGGTAACAGTCATTGAGGTATTATCTAAACACGACATTATCACATTAATTTTTTCTTGTTTTGACCCTAATCGATTTCACACTCTTAAGTCATATTATTTGACTGATTAACTGCATCAAATAATCCTCTAACGGATTGCAAATTTCCATATTTGTCACGAATAAAAAACACAGCTGTGCTTCACAATACAGTACTCATTGATCTATTTTGAAACGAACTAGTAGCAGAAAATGAAGATTGCACATTTTCATTGATTACACTAGAAGTAGGATAAAAAATATTACTTCCCGGATTTAAATTAGACATTGAATCCTCTCCTTTATTTGTTATTGCACTAGTTTCGTTTTAATAACTCTCACTAAAATGATCAGATTCTCTGGGAAAATGAAGTAAGTTATTATGTGGCTTTTTACAAAAGCAATTTCACGCAGAACACTTTTTAACATTACAACCTGGTGAAAGGCATTTAAAACATAAATTCTGGGATTTCACAAATACAACTCTATCGTTCACAGACAATTTTTAAAAATCCTGACACTTAAATATTGAATGGTTGTTATCTCACAAAATACAATTTAATTTACCATTCGATAAGAAACACTTTAGAAATATTTTTATTATTTCGATTCTCAAATTTAGCCTTTCCAAATCTCCTTTGATTACTATTAACTACTGAACGAGACAAAGAACTATACTCTGTTTTGTTTTCTGTTTTAGAAGCTAAAAATAAATCGCTGTTTCTTCCTAGCTCCTGTGGTGTAAAATAGTCTTCTCCTTGTTTAATACTTATATAACTTTTTAAATCCTGAGGAAGACTGCTAAATATTTGATCGGAAATCACCAACTCACACAATTTAAGAAATTCATTCACTTTACGAAATTGAATGTAATATTCAAAAACAGAACTAACTCTTGTTAAGAATTGCAGGTAATTTTCTGTTGGCAATTTTACTGCACTTTTAAACTGTTTTAAACACTCTCTAGCAGTTGTTTGAAATTCTTTTAACACAATAGATTTATTTTTTTCATAATCACCCAATTCTTCTTCTTTTATATAAACCATTAAATTCCCCACTCTATCTCCCAGAATATTTAATAGAGTTTCAGCTTTATATTTATCACTAACTCCTTTTCTTTTGAATGCTTTCTCAAGCGAATTGAAAAAAAAGATTAAAACACTCAACATTCGTCGGTACAGGAGTAGTCAATATTTTTATACTCTTAATTAAATTCTCTAATTTAAAACACGATTCATAATCCTTAAGTGATTTTTCATCACAAGATACTGATTTAAGCTTTAAAAGCTCAATTTCTTTTTCGATTTCTAAAAGCGAAAGCTTCTCAATTTCTAATTTTTGTTTCATAGAATGTCTTTCATTTTCAGCTTGTTCTGATATTTTATGCTTTTCTTTCGAAATCTCTAAAATTATATTTTTCACAATCTCAATTTTTTCTTGATAAATATCATTATTCTCAATTAAACTTATAAGTTCAGCTACTTTAACGGAAGATGAAAACGGAATATTTAGTTCAGAACATACTCGCTTTAACTCATCCTTTTTTAAGCTAGACAAAGACATAATGGAAAATATGTATAGCCACTTACCCACAGTATTATTTTGAGAGAGAATGGGCTAGACATTAGACGCTATAAAGATCGGGTTTGCAGCCACTCTGTCTGCTGTAACTTATACAGCGGTAAAATCAAAGATCAAAATTCTCACTCACACGCAAATCCACAATCGCATAATCCGCTTCGGGTTGAGGGACCAAATGTTCACATACGCACATAATCTCGCAATTTGACGGACCGTTGTTTCTTTCACTCGCAATAAATTCCGCATGTCTGTTTTTACATTTTTATTTCTCAACATTCACAAAATGCCAGTCGCTCTTCATGCGACTGTACTCGCTCGCAGCACAACTAACGCTGACTCGTTTTACATTTCTCCGCCAGAGGGCTATTCATAATGAATGGCTAGTCGGAATACAGCTTAAAGATTGTATTAATTATGATATTAATAATTAATATTTAGAAAAGTAAATAATAATTATAAGGATATTTATTTGAAAGATTTAAAAATTGCTATTATTTATCTCCTGGACAGACTTATTATTATTTTTGTAAACAAATACCTATGAATTATGCTATTATCTGAAACAAATTCTATTTTAGCTTATTAAGCGTCTGGTGAATATTAATTTCTTTAAAGTTGTAAGCAATATCTTAACAGAAATGTTTAATAGAATTTTTGCATTTTATAAGAAAATATATGTTAATATTAGCAACGAAATTTTTTAAAACTAAAATTTTATAAAAATCCTTTGAATTTAAAACAGAAATTCTATTTATTTGAATACATGTATTACATTTGCTGGCTTAAAATTTAAAAACAATTATACAAAATATTATAAATAAATAGATGAATACCGTCATTATTGAAAAAAGTTATAATATATACATATATATTAATAATAAACATATATTTGTCATTTATAGCTGATAATTTGAATATCCATTTTGATTCTATTATTGATATGGAGGACCTTATTAAAACTCTAAAAGAGATTTATAAAAAATTAATATCAATAAGGATTTTTTGAACGAAATGTAAATAAACCGCAATATTTAGATTTAGTTGGTCGTAAAATTGCCTGTAATATGTATAATAAAATAGAAATTTTCTTCTTTGGGATTCATAAAATTCCCTTTTTTTCAAGTTCATTATGAATGTTTTTAAAGATGTAATTAATAACTAAGTATTGCGTAAAAAAGACTCATGTCTGTAACGCAGTATATATACTTTCACCCGGATAAGTTTAACAAAATTATTTTGGAAACAAAATTTCCTTTGAATTTTATTAAGAGTAATTAAAATATAATAATGTAATACAGATTTCTTCCTTTTCATATTAGTTTTCAAATTTTTTTTAAACTTTGAATTTTAAATTTTTTTTCTTTCCTTTGTTTCTATTTTGCTATTATTTTTATAATCTTTAAAGTTCTTACTTTTCAGTACTCTTTCTATCTAACTGAGTCACTGCAAAATTTCTGGAGAAAATCTTGTTTCATAAGCTTTAGATTAGTATGATGTTATTGCTCTTCTTGGTGTCTCTTGTAAGTTTTTTCAATCCTTTTATTTGATTTTTTTGTATTACTGTTTTTCTATTTTTTTGATATTTTTTGGTGTATTTCCATATTTTAAATTTGTTTTTCTCTTTTGTAGTGTAGTCTTTTATTTTTTTTTAATTTAGGGAATTTCCATATCTGGTTATAACATATTTCTTTTCGGAATATAGTTAAACATTCTTAACTAGTCAAACTATTACAAGCGTCATTCAGAGTATTCAAATACTATGTTTCATTTTCTTTTCGATTTCCCCCCTCCCCTTTGTTTTTATTCCTTGGTTTGTACTCGTTCATGATTTGGATTTCATCTTCTTGCTATTTTTGTCTAATATTCTTTAATGCATTTGATTTTTTTACTTAATTTTATTGTTGTGAAAATATTCTTTTCCTTTTTACTAGATTATTGAAAGTGAAAATAAAGTAATTTTTCTTTTTTCAAAATCTAAAAGAAATATTTGTAATTTTTTTTGTTAATTTGAAGCGCAGTTCTTAATTAATTTCAATTTCTAAAGTGCATTTGATTTATTTCAATTATTTTGTTAAACTGATGAAATATTATTTTGAATATATATATATATATATATATATATATATATATAATTGAAAACTCATAAACACAATTTATTTGCAAAATATTTAGATCTCAAGCTTAAGATGATTATCAATCTTTATAAAATTTTAAATACAGTTATAAATATTTTAGTTTACCGTGGTAGTTTCAAATGGCAAAACACGCATATCTCATAAATTTTTAATTTTTTAAAGGGTGCAATATATATTTCAAATATTTTGTCATGAAATTAATTATTTAATAAAAACAAAGTTCTTAGAAATAGTTTCCATGGAAATGAAAAGATAGAAAAATGGATGGGAGAAATAATTCTAAAAATATATGCAAAAACTTATGAAACCTAATTTATCCAATTTTTTTAATGAACTTCTTGAATTTATTTATTTTTTGCAGTATAAATATTTGTGAATCTAAATACGATAACATATATATAGTTTTCCTTATAACCATTATTTTCATTCTTAATTTTTAGATATGAATAACAATGTTAAAATAGATTAGACTTTACTCGTAACAATCGAGAACAAAGAGTCACTACTATTAACGACAGCCATGAAAAATGGACATTTCTGTATTTTAATTGATTATTTTGGTACATACTACAAATCGTAAAAAAAACTTCTTCGAAGTATAAATTTGTTTCTGAGAGACGGATGCACATTAATTTAATACTCATGATAACACAAGTATCATGTATATTACTGAAACACAATTTTTCAGAAATTGTACCTAACATATTAACTGTCTTAATTAATTTAGTTTTTATCCAACTAATCAATATTAAATTAATTTAAAATGTATCACCTGAAAAATATATTAAAACCGAATGTGGTTTTTATTTTTTTCAATAGAGTATAGTATATTCAAAGAATATTTTAATATTATGTAAATAAAGCTGCATTTAGTAATTGAAATTTCATTTTTATGTATCATAATGGATTATACAACAATTCTTTGTAATGAATATATTCATAAATTAATAAGAAATTATATACATTTTAAGTAATTTAGAAATTTATAGTAATGTACAAGAAATATTAACACACATATGGTACAAATTTATATATATTTATATAATAAATTTATAGTTACATTATGCTAAAAGGTATAAGCTAAAATGTTTTAGAGCGAAATTCTTAGTAATAAAACTGTTTCAAAATTAATTTATTTATACTTGTATATTGAATATAAGGATTTGATAATTTACTTACTCCACATGTTTTTCTGTATTATTCCATCTTTTCAGCATTTAAAGTCTAACTAAGGTATGTTATAATAAATTTTTATTCCAGCTTTAAACTCAAAAAGTAAGCGAATGCAAAATCCATAAAACCGGTTCTTACACGGTGGTAAAATTCTTGTAACAATCTTTTTTTCTAATTAAGAAATAAATATTTATTTTTATAAAATTCTCTTTCTTAATTTCTATCATACTATTATAAATTTAATCAACTTGATTTCAACTGACATTTAATAAAAGGTCTAGTTAATTTTACATATTACAAATTCCACTAAATACCTTGATTTGATGGAACATTTAAATGTTTAAAAATTCTTCTAAGATTCAGATCTAGATTCAAACGTTTGAGTAGATTAATATTTCAAAAAACAAGAACATTGCTTCGTATTTATGAAATAATCAGCTATACAATGTTAAAAATACCTTTCGAAGAAAAAACATTTGCCTTTAATATAAATATTAGTAGAAATGTTTTATATATGAAACCACATTAACGAACAAAAAAAAATAATTGAAAATTCTCTTCAAAACAAATGACCCGAATACTGCCAATTACGTCCGTTTTTGAATCACTATTACCACTACTTTGTAAAGACCAGTGAAATCTTCTGTAGAATTGATTTTCAGTTACATGCGGTTAGTGTGACAAGTGAAAAGACATTAACGCAGTGAGCGGAAAATTATCATATAATCAATACTGCGATCCTAACGAGCATAGCGGTGGAAATCTTCTTCATCTATTGCGAAAAATGTTGATAATCATCAGCAATCAACAGTTTTCAGATGCAAAATCACCATTGCGAACAAAACGTGCGAAAGGCCTTTTTCGATTGTCAGTGATCTCGTGGGGAAAAAGCACATTTATTTTTAGCTTTTTTTCTTCCTGAATTAAGAAGTCTTTGGAAATATTTATGTTGGTCATTATGATGTAAATGAGTGAAAAGTGAAGATACATAAGGGTTATGGCTTTTTAGCTTAAAGCACAAAAGCTAGAACTTTATTATAGCTTTGAATAAAAGTGTATTGCATGAACCTGAATCACATACACAAGTGCACACCCAAGTATACGAAGATTATTTGTAGGAACAGAAAAATATGTGTTTTTTTTTTTTTTTAAATATTTTACACATATAAATCATTCAGTTTACTATCTTCCATCTTGGAACAGTATTTTAAGAAAAATCAAATCTACAAAATTATAAATGTAGAAAATATTAATGGAGCAATCAACGAAGCAAATAATAAATATGAACATAAGTAAAGAAATTATTTCTAAAAATTTCAAATGATTATAAGAATACCATTCTTAGTTTCATATTCACTAAACTCAGTAAAATTTATTTTGAAGTAAATTTAAAGCAATTTTTTTTGTCAGTTTAACACGAATAAGACATTTTACAAAAATAGTTGTCGATATTTATAACAAAAAATATCCAAGCATGTCACTTTTTCATACATTTACATTAAATTAAAAAGAAGGAAAATCAACAAAAACACTAGGAAACATTTTATTGTATAATTAAAAAAAAAATGTATTTTAATTTTTTTTCCATCAAAAATATAAATAAAAAGAGAAACAAATCTGGTATATATATATATATATATATATATATATATATATATATATATATAAACCAATTTATAAGAGATTATTGGTAATAAAACATTTTGTTTCTGTGAACTGTATTAATACCTCGTAGACGGATTAGTGAATACAATCAGTAGATTTTCTTTGAGAGAGAATGTGTGATTATGATAAAGGAAGTAGTTCGGGTAAATCACAGGATAGCTCGACTTTTGGAATAGAGTAATGCTAACAATCAATGATGTTGGCATTAATGGATGAACGATGGCCGTACAGATCTTGAAAAGTATAACAGTCAACTGAGAGTGACGACCGAACGCAAGAATGGAGTGATTATCCGATCACCTTTCACAGCCTTTGATATGTTCTCGTCAACAATTCGGGATGTAACCGAGACACCGGCCACAACAATGACAGTCGATTGGCATCTCAGTGAACGGTAGCCGAGGTCTAGAGGCTATTGCGCCACCATCACAAACCACTGCACACCACTAAGCACATTTTCAATAGTCCGTAAATTTTTCGACTTGGATCCTCACAGACTGAAATACAATTGTTTTCAGTGATTCCATTGGATTCCGTTACGAATTGAGCTCAATGACCAGCGAATAGTTACCTGTTGACGTTCAGGAAAGGTATGGATATTGACTTAACTGTCGTCTCCCACACAATTCGATTATCGGGAAATCTGGTATGAGGTATCATTTCATTTGATAGCCAAAACCTTTTGCTTGTCATACGTGACATTCTCAAAGCTCGGTGGAACATGTGCGCTGTACTAGGCCCCCTATTGTTGTCCATTTTTTCAAATTTTTGAGCTTACTTTTCAACAGAATAATACCCAGTCGCACATGGTGCGTGTCATCGTTTGTTTCCAACAATTTCTTGGCCGGCATGATCGGCAGAATTCTTCCCAGTAGAACACATTTGGATTCTGATGAGCAAGCATTTTCGGCCATCTCTAGATCAAACAGATATAACTCATCACTTGGAATGTGTATGGTAAGCAACCATTGCAAGAGGGTATCCACTAAATCTGGGACTGAATGATAAGTTGGATAACAGCTTACATCTGGGCCAGCTGTGGGCTAATGCAACACTTATTTGCTTTGCTTTTGTAGTTGTATTTTCTGAATAAAACTGTAATTCCTATGAGTTACGTTAGTGTTTCGTTTTCTTTGTTTGTTGATCAGATTCATCGATATTCGTCTCATTCAGGATAATTCCTCTTTGATGCGTATTTTTTCATGTTACGCAGTGTATAATATATATAATGCAATCCTTATTACTAGATTTCAGAATACGAATTTCGTTGCTAAGTACCTCATATAATAAAATAGTTTAAAACTGATTATCTTAATTAAATGCTTTTGTTATGAAATAAATTAAGTATTGTAATAGCTAGTCTGAGAATAATTTTGAAAAAGTAACATGATTTTTTTAAAAAAAAATTAACCGTTTAATATTGGATATTGTCAAATTAATTTGGCCTAAAAATGTAGAAATATTAAAAAATACAATTAGTGAACATAAAGTAGTGAATTAGTAATTAAAGAACACAAATCAAAATATTCAAAAACAGATCTTACCGCAGTTTACATTTATTCTTTTCTGCCACGCAGAACATTTTTAGATTCCATAGAAGCGATTAAAATTTGATCATTTAAAATAGAGCCTCAAATTTTTTTTTATTTTAATATAAAAAATTGAAAGCTTATCATAGACTGAAAGTTGGCTACGATTCATGTCATTTATTGTTGAAGTACCAGGGTAAAAAAAAATCATGCTTTACATTGCGGATTCATTAGAGTTCAAGTAAGAAGCTACAGAGGTTGTTCAGAAAATAAATATACTGAACCTCAAAGAGAATTTTGACAACTAATACATTCAAAATCATAATCTTGGCAGTAGAATGTGCTCTAGTTGATCTCAGTTAGTAGAAAACTCTTTTTGTAGTGCGGTATTGAAAGGAATATCTCGATTCCTAATCCAACCAGTTGTGATTTGAGAAACTTTATCCGGTATCTTGTCACGAAGGGAAACGAACAGGTTAATATTTTTAACAAATTTCTCCTCTTAATTAAGATATTTATTTAAAACTAATAATTTTAAGATTTACACTCTAGTAATTAATTAACTTGGCCCCGATAGTGGAGAGAATAGGCTCCAATCATAGAAAAGAATAGATTATTAGAATTAAGAACAATGACTCAAATGAGATGACTGTCATTTGATGCACTCATTAGCGTAATAAATGAACAAGTTTAACAATTACGTACTTGTACATATATGGAGAAAGATGACAGTGGTATCCAAATCGTTGAAGTAATTCGTGTATATAAAACTTAGTTGAAATTAATTTCAAATATCTATATGACTTCCGAGTGTAATAGGTCTGTGCGAATGTGTCCG
This sequence comes from Nephila pilipes, assembly GCA_019974015.1. Lineage (NCBI taxonomy): Eukaryota > Metazoa > Arthropoda > Arachnida > Araneae > Nephilidae > Nephila > Nephila pilipes. The sequence goes on from BMAW01113474.1 coordinate 792,591, forward strand.
TGTAAGTGTGTATGAATGCCAATGTAAATTTGCATAATTCTTGATGAACTTCTTATATAGGTGTGTATGGTAATAACAAAGAGAGTGAAAGTGCCTTTTCCTCCTGAAAATGCGTATCACATTTCTAAAGAAATTAAATGTTCAATGACCCTCTACGGCTCTTTCATAAGTAAAATCAATGTGTCCTAGTGGAACTACACAAAATTAAAACACTTTTGTTTCATGATGCGGGGGAACCAATTATCACAAATTAAAAGTTGTGTATAGAGCTGGGGCTCATTAGCCATAGTGTTGTGCATAAATGAGTATAAGTGAACGTAAAGATGCAAAGAAGAAAAAATGAAAACTGTTGTTTCAACCTAAAAAATCATGACGTGTCTTTTGGGACCATAGAGGGATTCTCCTGAATGAACTTTTGCCCCAAAGAAGCAATTTTTCGGCTTTGTATTAGGAAACTCTGGAAATATTATGAAGGAAGATACAAAATAATTCTTGGACACTTTCGGTTGAGACATCATCAATTATCCCTCCCTCAGCACTGATTTGTAACCTTCAGATTTCATATCTTTACTTTACTGAAATTATTTATGGACGAAAAATGTTATGGGCTACTGATTTGATCTAAAATGTCATTGAGTCAAATAAGCGTTAAGGTATAATTTGACCGACGTATATGAAAGCTCATCTCTCGGCTTGGCTCTCAAAATGCATTGCGAAAGGAGATAATAGAGTTTGATGTACGTATATGAATTTGTAAATTTTCCAAAATTCTATTCCCTTTTTTATTTTTAAAGAATTAAGTACTACTACTTTTTGGACATCAATCGTAAGTATACCTGTTTTTACAGGATCTCCAATGAAATACAATTATACATTTTCAAAACCTTAATTACTCAACTATAATATCACCAATCAAATTGAGTTTGATATTTTTTTTTAATTTACTATAAATACCGAATAAAAAGAGAATTACGGAGATTATAGGATGTTTAGGTAGAAAGGGAAATTTCAAAATTTAACACTTTGCAGCACATATCTTTCAGAATAGTTTCAATGCCTCTTTAAAGAAAATTAATCGTTATAAGTACTTTAATGGTTATCAAAACTATTTAGCGTAGTAAATTTCGATTACGCTCTAAAATATTTAAAAACTTTTAATTTCCCTGGATTTTTAAGTTACAGTTAGTAAAGAAGTGGACTCCATAGTTTTAAACTCAAAATTTGAAACAATTACTTCTGTAAAATGAATGTTATTTTTAAAATAGGATCTACATTGCTCATTTATTTATAATGTAAATAAATTATAAGCTATGATATTTCATTCATTTAAAAATGAAAATTAGCGAACTGAGCTGACTTTAAAATACAAGTAAAATACATAATCAAGTTGTTGCTAAAATTTAAGTTAAAATGTAGCTTGTAATCAAAGTATGATTTTAAGTGAGCATTAATATATAAATTTAATAACAATCGAAACATAAATTTTTTCGTTTACAATATGCCTTCGTGATATATATATATATATATATATATATATATATATATATACCATTTGTTTTCCTTTTATAATATATTTTTATATAAGAAAATGCATATACTGTTTGCTAATGATACGAAGTAAAATATTAATTTAAGCATCAATTTGTAATTCCCTTCTCTAAACAAACAAACAAAAAATTTAATGTTTTCCTTTTCAATTCATCTAAGAGTATAAAATCAGATATTAAGCAATTATTAAAATAACTAAGCTGTTTAACTTATTTATACAAAATGTGGACATAAATTCTTAAGAAAAAAAATTATTTTAAATGAATTGCTTTTATTTTTTATCCTTTGCTAACGTTAATTAAAAACGTCACCTGAATGTTTGCATACACAAGTCATTAGCATAATCGCACAATTACGACAGATTAACTAATTAACTCTAATTAGCTTTCCAAACGTCTGAGTTAGCATATTAAAACACTTATATTGAGGCAAAAGTACTTAAGAATGTGATTTAAGAATTAAAATAATACTCTGAGCAATCAAAATTAAATATATTTAGCATAATTATTATTAAATTTCAGCAAAATTTAAAGCTTTTACAACATCAATGTTCGAGTTATTTTTAATTTAGAAAATTAAGCCTGAATAAACATAAAAGTTTTTCAAATAAATTGTTAATGTAATTAGTATATTTAGGTTATATAAAGCAATCATACATATAACTTTTTGATAGCAGCAAAATTTTTGTTTGAAATTTAAGATAAGTATTTCATTTTGCAAGAATTAATTGAATTTACTTTATCATTTTATTTAAATTATTGAATTATGAATGACTAGGAAACTTCAGGGAACATAATTCCCTAAAATGACTGAAATATCGTATTTTCGTAACGTACTATCGTATGTGAAGTATAATACTGTCGTATTTTAACTGTATGCATTTCAAAATATAGAAAGCTGCCTTCAACAGTAAATTATTTGAATGAGTCAATGCACGAAATTATATGCATGTAAATAAGAAATATGAACTTAATGTGAAAAAGTGTAACTCATTAAACTTATATAAAAAATTAATATATTTCTAAATGAGATCCTTTGTTGTCCCGGAGATTATCCAGGTGATAGTCAATTTCAACCCTAGAGAAATATAGAAAAAGCTGTTGTTGCAACATAACAAGATAAACTTTATTATTCTTTCAACAAAAAAAAATTGTAGAAAAGACCAATAGTCTTGCCGTGTAACGTTCACACCAAGCATTCACTTTGAGCTGTCACAGACAGAATCCATCACATGATAGGAATTTTTCGTGTCCCAAGCTCGTGAATTATGCCTATTCAATTTTCAACAAACATGGAATGTGTAGCTTTATCAGAAAAAAAAATAGGATTTGAATATTGTGAATCATTCTCAATGCATTGCAACATTTGTATACATATATTTTTTTTTATTTTTGGTCGAAAGTACGATGTACATGTATCCGAAATTGCCGCCTCGGGCTTTCATCAAAATATAGTAATACGTAACTGAACGAAGTACAACAA
>BMAW01113494.1:1491-81580 GCA_019974015.1 Nephila pilipes
ATATATATATATATATATATATATATATATATATATATATATAATTCTTGTAATACTTTCTTTCAGACGGAGGAGCTCTTCAGCTATGTCGGAGGTCTGATGGGCTGCTGGCTTGGCATTTCTGTGTGGGCGTCAGTTGGCATGTTTGAAAACACCTACCGGAAAATTGTTCAATTGAAACGGCAGTCCAGGAAAAAATAGAACCAATCACTGTCAGTCAATAGCTGTAATTTGCGCAAACCACAGTGTTCTGATTTTGCTTGCTTAAGACACGTTTTACACATATTGCTTTGCTCTCTAATGTGTGAAAAGCATACAATGAATAAAAACTCTTGGATTATTATATAAATTACAGCGCTACTCTCTGAGAAACAAGATTTTGCACTGAGATATAAATGCTATAAAATCTGTTGGTATTTTAATTGTTGGGATGTTTATTGTTTCAAATCTGAATGAAATGTTTCATTCAGGAAATGATATTGGAGTTCAGTAGAAGAACAACGCTTTAATATGGATTATAAATGAAAATATTTTTGGGTTATATTGCCATACATCATTAATTAATTTATTAATCAATTATAGATGCAAATAGTAACAATTCTAAATTACAAATCAGAATAGAACACATTTATGTATTGCATTCTTTAACAAAATATTCATAAAATTCAATATGCAATATTCCGTAAAGTATTATAAATGGAGATACGAGAATAATATTAAGAAATGAATCTAAAACATTTTATGAAAATCTTTGTAGATTATCTAAGCAAAGTTCACGATCTGCTTTCACATGGATTATCTTAAAAATGTTATGAAAAATGTCTGCGCTGTTTCCAGACTTAGTAGAAAAATGTATTCTGATTACTTCTTTTTATAAATGTTCCTAGAACTCATTCAAGTAAAGCAATATATGTAAGCCAAATATTTTAGAAATAAATGTCAATCCCATAAGTCACAACTGAAATATTTTAAAGATTTATAGCATTTAAAAATATTCCTTTTATTAATAATTTTAAAAAGAAAATTCTGCAATATATTTTACTAATGAAGGTTTCGTACGTAAAAGTTTTAATGTTGTGTGATGTTCATTCTTTTTATATAGGTAATTATTTGTAGCAATTTACAATATCTAATATGTAACCTAATTATAGGTAATATAAATACTATTATAAAACAGTTAGTTCATAACATGAATGAACAGTTGCAACACCTCATGTAGGATGCAGGATGGGACACAATTTTGAATTAGGTGTGTGTATTTTTACAGAAGTATATTATACAACCTGTTTTTATCTTTATTTTAATAATTATAATTCCGTTTTACAGGTAAAACTAATAAACTAATTAATATTTATTGGGTGAAAGTACATTAAAATATGAAACATAAGTTGCAGTTCATTTTGCAATAAGGGATTTTTCTCCTTCTTCTCTGATTTCTTCCTGATGCGCATTCCAAATGGGCAATTTCGTAATATCTGAAATTCTTTCTGGAATAACTAACATCAAAAGTTTTACTAAGCAGCAATTCCCTGCAGTTAACAATCATTTGAAAGTTAGTAGCAAACATCTAACATATTCCTCGACGATCTACAGGCCTATCCCTTCATGCTTAAAACTATTTCAAATTAAAATCTCTCCCTACGATCCTTGCGGTGTTATAGCCGCCTACTTTGTCTTAGACTATCCCTATTGCATGGACATTTACCTAAAGGAACATGGGATATAACAATAAGATATAACGTATGAGAAATACAATGAGTAAAATATTCTCTATGAAGAGATTCACAGAGTCTGTAAGAATTACAAAGAGAATTTGTGATCGTAACTGTTCGATGTCTCCCCCTCCCTCTGTCAGGGTTTCATTAAATATATTCAAGAGATTCTTGCGCAAAGAGGTTTGTTGGTGCGCCTGAAGAAACACTCATTCGTTAGCTTAAAATTTTATATAAACATTCGAAAAGCAATCCAGCATAGAAATAGAATTTTATTAAATATGCCAGTTCCTGTTCATCTAGTGGTTGTGGACGGTATCATCAGAACGGAAGGTAGTTATTGGAGATAATAGACCTGGTTCTTATAAATACAGGAGAAGGAGAGAGGAAAAACGTGGCCTTTTTTAAATGACCGACACATTTTTGATAAATGCGAAAAATCGGATGGCAAAGCACTTTAAATTATTTATTGTATTAATGTTTATATCTTTTTAAATGTTTTCCAAATGACATTTTAAATGAAAATATTTTAAATAACATTGAAAAAAACTTGTCCTTAAAACAATGCTGTATTTAATTAAATTATCGGAAGTTATAAAATTAATGTAGTAACAGTTCTTTAGTTTCTCTATTCGTGAAAACTGTTATTAAATTCACCATTTAATCAAGGTTAATATCATTAAACTACAAATTTCACATGGGAAAAAAGAATGAAATTTTAAAGTTGATTTATATTAAATGTTTCATACATTTAGAAAAGCAAAATACTTTCTTTATCATATCTTGTTAAACCACCATGATGATGTGGATATTCTGTTGCAATATTCTTTGATTAATGAAAACTTAGTGTTTTACATGTCAATTCAATTTCAAATGTATATGGCCTTAAGAAACAATTGAATATTTTGTAAGTGAACTACATTTGAAACAAAACTTTTGTTCGGTTCATACTTCTATTCCGCGAAACAGATTATGTGACTGTAATAATAATAAGTGGCATCCTTCTAAAGACAACACAAAGTGCTCTCATATTTTGAACATATTTGAGCTCGTATTACGTTTTTCTTAAAATGGATTACTTTAACTAGTTTTGTCTTCCAATTCATTGCAGTTGTAGTAGGATCCATCAACATATAGTAAATAATTACATTATGTCAATAGAAATTATTCTCACTTATTTCTACAATGATTTTAAATGACTGTTTATTATATCGATCGGAAGTGATTATTCTATTCTAGGAAAAATTGAATCAAATGAATGTTACCTGACAATTTGCCCCTATTCAGTGCGACTGACAGACAATACCCCTCCCTCTCACACACTCAAACAGGATATCTGATAGATATTTTGAAATTTTAGTTACCTTATTAGATATTAGATACCTTAATACCATATGTATTCAACATATTATAAAATTAAGCTGCTATTAGTTTCAATCGATTAAACAAATTTTTTGTAGATTAACTCAGCGAACGATTTCTCACTTTATAGAAGTAACCTTCCTCATAATGTGCATTTAGTTTTGTTTATTGTGAAATTAATTTCGCTCTATAAAAACACGTATAAAAGTATGGGACTCAGATTACGAATAATTTTTATTAATGGTTTCATAACTACGACAGTACTTCAGGTGATACCAGTCCCAACTTTTCACGTGGCATGGGGAATTTTATAAACTCAACTCAGCAATCTTCGTTGTTCCGTACCATAGGTCTTTGCTCAGTTTGTCAACTTATGAAAATAGCTAGAAAACCTTCGTACCTTGTTTCGAAAAAATGCACGAAAAAATTCCGCCACAAGCAGAAGTTTATGCTTTGTAGACGCCCCGACGTAAAGATGTGTTGTTCCGGTATGAATATATTATTTCTAATAAAGTGACCAGAAAGTCTTTTTAATATGACCTTTTCACCTAACTTTCCCAAAATGGGAAGTAGCGAGATAATTCTATAATATTCAGGATTCGTTCGATCTTTGCCCGGTTTCAAAATCGGAACGAAAAAGGCTATTTTCCATTGAGATGGAAAATGACCGGGTTCTAACACGAAATTTAAAATATTGGTAAATTGTAGAATAATTGCTGTGGGTAATGTTTAATTATTTTATTCGTGGCTCCGACTTTTCCTGGAGATCTGTTAATGGTTAGATTATAAATGTATTTTATTATTTCAGAAGGTAAAGGAGGGGGAGGGGAGTAGTATTTACAAAATCATTTTTCGTTTGAGAGGTAGTTGCGAACGACACGTGTAATTGTCCTATCATGGTGTGGTGTAGGTATGTTCTTTAGATAAAATTGATTTTACAGAGAGTTTGCTAAGACTTCTGTTTTATCTGTATCATTAAGGCCCATACCTGCTTGGTTAGTTAAAGCAGAAATATTTGAACTCTTCTTTCTTAACTCTTTGACTGACATCCAGAGGGGGCCACTATCAAGGTTAAGAGAAGAGATCGATGATTTTAAAAGATCGTTTTTGAAATTTTTGATTTTGTTTCTAAATTTTTGTTTAATTTGTTAAGGTGTTATTTATCAGAAAAGCTTAGAGAGAATTACCAGGTTTCCCAAGCTCTGTTTCTGTATCTGAATAAATTTCTAATTTCCTCGCAAACGTAATCTGAATATTGTTGAGGTAGTGGTGTGGATGCGTTTCTTGAAGTTTGAAGCGCTTTCTTTGTGAAATCGATGACTTGAGATTCTAAATCACAGTTATTAAAGACTTTGGGAATTAATTTTGCAGGATTTCCGAGGGTACTATTGAATGGGTACCAGTTTGTGTTAACTTTTTTAAGAGGGATATGGAAATGTTTATTAATATTTACTTGTTTTAACTGGATTATGGTCCGAACTCAGTACCAGACTTTAGCAGTACGTTTGAAGAGGTTTAACCCAATTTAATTTAACTCGAAGAAACCCTCGTTATTCTTTTCTCCTTGTTCTTCTGTAGGATTAAAACATTTCGTTAGACTGAAACTCATTTGTCTCGGACTCTAAGCTTCACGATAAAGCCTTCGCATAAATTTGAATTTTACTTCAAACTTTTGGAATATCAAGGGACCAACAACGTTAATCTTATGATTGATTTACTAATTAGCTGAATTTTAACCATTTTCTCATTATTTTCTCTTTTTTTTACATTTTACACTTAAACAAACGGTGTCTTCGACCGGAATGAACGATTCCGAAACCTAACTTAGAATACATTTTTAGCAGAAATTTTTAATGTTTAAGCAAACTCTTGATTTTGTAGCTCATACTTTCACTTATTTTAATGTATTTTAAAAATACAAATACATACCATACATGCATTGTTTTCCTTTTTACACACAAATACAAATACCTATTTAGCATTAGAGTAAAGGAGATGAAATAGGCAGATAATTTCTTATCCCAGAAATATTGAATTTATCCAAAAAGAATAAGTGATTCAGCAAATTATGGGGCTCATCATTAGAGAAAACAAAGAATACAATATTAATGTTGAAAGTGATGAAGAATCTAAAAGGTACCCTCTTCACTACACGTGATATAAAAGGGGGTGTGGCTCAAGGATGTTTGATTGGGCCCGCATTATTTAATTTATTTGTAAATGACATCCCAGAATACTCCTCCACAAACCTCAATATGTAAGCTGATAATAGAGCTATTTTAGCTAAAAACAGAAAAAAAAATCAAACAGTCATTTTTGCTCTTAACAAGCATTTAAAAATCCTTGAAAATTTCTTCGACACTGGAAAATAAAAAAAATCGTAATTAAAATTGATGCAATTTTATTTATTAAGAAAAGAGGAATTTACCCCTCCTCCAACCTTCTACTACACAACCGCTTCGTGGTCTCAGACAACTAAATACCTAGAAGTTACCCAAGACAAAACACTTATATGGAAATCACACATTTTATAAACGCGTGAAAAATTCCGAAGTCTATCTCATAAAGTTTACCACTTAATTAAACGGAACTCAAAAATGAACTTAGAAAACCCAAAGTGCTTATTTATACCTCTGTTATGCTCCCAACTTTGACTTATGCATGTCCGGTGTTGGTCTACGCCAGTAAATCGAATATTCAAATTCTTGAAGATGCACAATGTTCCACTATCAGAATGATTGCTACAGAAATTTTAAAAGCCCTTAAAACCCCTCTCAGAAAATACTTTCACAAATTTTCAATAAATTTCTTTAATTCTTTAAGTCAAATTGATAACATCAATATAAAAAATCTCAAAAAATGTCCACTTTATCATAAAACTAAAAGGCCAAGACAAATCCTCTTGAACTCCTACAAGCTCTCTTAAAAATCTTTTTGTATTGTATTATTATTATTATTATTAATTAGCTTAATTATTTTAAAGTAACTTTCCCTTTCTTAAAATTAATTTTTTTCTAAGTCTAAACTAAATCAAATTCACCTCGGACATGGTCCATGAACCTCATTTAAGCAATTTTAACTCACAACAAGGACAGCCAATAGCAATCGAATTAGCCTTTCCTCTCCTAATAATAGGAAAGCAGCTACTCGAAACTAAACTTCCAATCCATCTCACACCAAAACTGTGTCTTAGCAGCCGTTCCTCACTTCACTAGCAACTAACAGCAGTTCAACATTTTACTCCAAATAACAACCAATAGCAAACCAGCCTTTCGGAACACTCTATACAACATGTTCTAAATCCATCTTCACCAAGCTACATCAAAGTTTTCAATAGCCAGGCAAGAAGAGCGATTCACGCCTGAAGAACCTGTAGATTTGGAACATCAACGTCAATGAATCTAAAAAGGTACTCAAAATTTGTATCCTAATTTTTTTTCATTGTGTATAGACAACTTGAATAAAGAACATAAATCATTAAGTTAATTCTTAAAATAAGTTGATAAAAAACTTGGAAGTCTCCTTATTTAAAAATTCTATTTATATTAAGTTACAAGAAATATATAAAAGCAAATTGAACCGATTTTATATGTATTAGTACATTATTCATCATATACATGACAAAATACAAATTTTATTAAACAGCAATGTATGTATATTGATTGATTGATTTTCGTTAAAAACGTTACTGATTTAGAACATCATACTACGCTAAATAATTTTTTTTTCATATTTATTTCCACCATTTTTTTTATCATTAATAAAATATTATTTATCTAAACCATATGTAATTGAATAAATTAATAAATTTATAAGTGCTGTTTTTCAACAATGGGTTCTTAAGCAAAGAAAAATATTTAACAGAAATTTCTAGAATGTATTAATTAATATCAACAAAAGTCACTTTCGAATCTATTTATTTCTTTAAATGCAATGTAAAGAAGTAAAAATTTTACTATCCACTTTTTAGTTCTTATGTAAGCATTGTATTGTGGGAAAATATTGCTAAAAAAACTTATAAATAAAAACTAGAAAACTTTTGACAAAGTGTATTAGATACTGTAATTGATCGAGCATTACAGTCAATCGATATAATTGTGCGTTTCAAACATGGCATTAGATTTTAAAGTATCATTGATAGAGAAGTTACTGCTCCGTTTGCCTGTTGTTAATTCTCTTCTTCATTCTGTTTCAAGTGCATTATCTAATGCATTCGAATTTACGATTTTCACCTGAACGAGGAACTTTGTTCAATGATTGGTTCACAATCCCATTCCCTCGTGCAAACCGTAGGATAAAACCAGTAAAAAACAGAACATTTGAAGTGTTCACTGAAGACGTAAGGCTCTTGCTGTCTATTTGAATATTGCTTTTTTTTCTGTTCGAATTATTCATTTACTAGGTTTATCTACTCACTAATCACAATTGCTTGACATTTCTTAAATGAATTATTATGAATTATGAATTTTTCTCTTTAATTAACTATTGTCATTTATTAAATATTTCTTCAATTAGTTGTTATGAATTATTTATTATTTCTGTAATTATCCATTATGCGAATAAAACAATAGGAATCTTTATAAGTTAATAATTTTCTCATCAACTATTTAAATAATCTAATAATGTCTCATTCGTAAGATAAACATAATAATGAAATATTAATAATATGTTTAGAAGCATTATGATATATATATATATATATGTTTTTATATGTATATATATGTATTTGCATGTATATGTTTTTGTATGAATATATATATATATATATATATATATATATATATATATATATATATACATAGATATATAATTCAAAAACTTTGTCTTAAATTTAAAGTTAAAACCTTTCCATATTATTTGCGTATGTTTCTTAAAAAAAGCATATTTGTGTAAGAAAATAATTCTGTACCCATACATACTCCATTCCATACTAATTCTTATAATTGCCACCAAATATCCGAATAATTATGTGGCGGTGGGCTTTCCACAATTTTCTTTTCACTAACCTCGAGGACTTTTATCGATTTGAAAGGCATAAGATTACAATTTCTTTCCAACCAAAAGAAAAAACGTAATTTGTTAAATTAGATGAAGATAGAAGTGAAATGATTCGGATATAACGATATGTGCGTGATGAAGAATTAATAGAAATTGCAGGGAGATGGAGAATAGCTTCTTGCAGATAGGGAGTTGTTATTCGGATTGAAATTGTTCTGTTAGTTTTTCGATTTTAGAGATTTACACTAAAATTGTTCTGTTAGTTAGAGCTGTGCAGTATGAAGAAGAGTATGTTGAAGAGAATTGTGAAATTGAAAACGAGTGAACTGGTAAGATAGATTTCCTAGTTAAATTATAAATTAGGATCGTGAATTAGATTAGCGTTCTAAAGAGAGTGGAATTGAAAATATTTTACAGTGTTAATAAAAAAAGAACTCTATTTTGGTTTTTGCATGTCTTCAATTGGAGTTTAGTCGTTTTGGACTAATGTATTAGATTAAGATATGTTACAAGAACTGTTTGGGGGGGGATGAGTAATAATGGACAGGCGTCACAATTAAACATGGCGATAGTATCGTGACCTATGAATCCGATTTAGAATAAAGAAAAATACACATCTAAAAATTTAGAACTTTTTTAATAAAGATTATTAAATAGCAAAAAAAAGTTTATTACTTAGAACCAAAAAACAATACAATTATTACATTTCGTAACTTAAAAATTAATCTATTTTATACTTTTTTTTAAATTTTAAATCGTTTTTAAAAATTTAATTGCGCGGTTAGCCTTAACACAAGTATGAAAGAATTTATTTAAATTATTTTGAAAAATTTAAGGCATATTAATTAATGTAATATTCCGAAGGATAAAATTATATATTTATATAGATATTTAAGCCTCAACTGATAATATGTTTCTATAGGTATTTAAACTTAAATTGCTCCTTAAAATGTTTCTACAGATATTCAAGCTTATGTATGAGGGATGTTCCGAAAGTAAATTTGCACATTTTTTTAGAAGAAAATTTATTGCATCAAAACAAAACATGCTATCACAAAGTATTCACCTTGCACTATTTTTCGACATAGTGACAATTGACATTGAGACATTTGTATCAGAGACTAATCAGTTTAAAGTTTCCCCACCGGTGAAACTCGATGCCCTGCTTTGCAAGGATTTGTCGCACAGGCTGATCTAATACCTCAATATTGTTTTGGATCACTGATCACGACCAATAAGCAAGATGGACGCCACATCTGACACTGTTATACGCTAACACTATATCCTGTATTCTAGCAGTGATGTTTTCATTTGTTGATGTGGAGGGACGCCCTTTTCGAAACCCATCCTCCTCGGTCTGCCTTCCTTCACAAAATATGCAACACCATCTTCCAACCAATTGAAGAGACATGACCTGTTCACCATACATGGTCCGTTGGCTTTCATGGATGACTAGGCCCCAAGTGCCCATCATACAGAATAATAACACGCACTTCCATTGCCGACTACGTTATCAATCACTCAGGCACGCTGGTCTACTACTCCCTTTTTTTCTTCGTCACCTGCGCATGCATCATTCCTCCTTCACTCATGCTATTTCCGTCGTTGAGCCAGCAAAGGGAGGATTCTTATGGTAGTTATTTGTTTCATCTGGTACACCATGAGCTCTTTCAAAAGACTGATGAAGCTTAGTGTATATATATATATATACATACATATACATTTTTATGTATATATATATATATATATATATATATATATATATATATATATATATATATATATATATATATATATATATATATATATATATATATACATACACATATACATAACTATATATATCGAAAACTCATCGATGCCTTGTTATTGAATTTTAAAAGTAGCAGTCTTCTTTGATTTTTTTTATTTGAGTTATTTTGTCTTCCTTAGACAGGTAATCAGCATACGAAGAAGAGAAAATAGATATCGTTCTTGGAGAAATTCACAAACGCTCGTAAGACTGTAGAAGCAGAAAAGGTAAAAAGAGAAAGAGCATCGACTTTTATATCTGAGAAAAGCGATGAAGCCCCAAAGTTTAAGTTGCAAGAAAGAGATAATCAGGAACCTGGTGTTATTGCGCGATTTTGCGAAAAGCAGATTTTAGAGCTAGAGGAACAGTCGCAGTTAAGACGCGGATGGAAGTGGGTTGATAAAATTTGGTTGGGTGTTTAAATAGAAAGTTTGTTCAAAATGAGAAAAAAAATTAAAAAGAATAGGTGAAAGTGTTAAAGCGGGATCTTTACACACATACACACGCAAAGTGCGTGTATATATATATATAGAGAGAGAGAGAGAAAGAGAGAGACAAAAAACAGTCTATATTTAAGTTAAAGTAAATCGGTTTTTCTTTTGAAAATATGCAGAAATTTTCTGAAGTTTGGAATAATTAAGCAATAATATTACAAACTTCAAGTTTGGAATAATTAAGCAATAATATTACAAATTTCAAGTTTGGAATAATAAACTGTTACTCTAATGCAGTAATTCCACGCAATTTCATATCGAGTAGAAGTAATACTTTTCTCTTTGCATGAGTCGTTTTCAATGAAAACAGAATTAATTCTGCTTTGCTTTGAAGTAATACAACATTAAAATTCATAATCACCATTACAATTAAAAATTATGGATTGATTGGATCAAAAAATGTCTTTGAATACCAAATGCATTTTAAATTATTACGACCCAAAGTAGTTACACTTTCAGTCTTTTAAACAGATTGTAATGTGAATTTATGATTCTACAATATCAATATTAATAATAAAATAACTTGGAAACATCTGTATAAAAGGCAATAAGAAGAAATCTATGGTAAAATTCTAGTTTCTGATAATAAAATCATTCCGGTAATTGTATTCGTGTATTTTTTATCTCAAAGATAAGTTTTATTGATTTTTTTTGATAATTACCAAAAGAACCTGTTAAAGCTCTTTCTGTATATGTTATTCAAAATGTCATTTATATTGTAATTTCTTCGTGTATTGCTCATCACTATATATACCTATACGAACAACTTGGTTTTCTACTCTTGTGTTGATTTAAATATGTCAACACACTTTATTTAATCGCTTAACTTAATTGAAAAATAAAGTAAAAAAAAAAAAGCAAGAAATAGGGTCATATTTTTATTTCATTGTTATTTGGAAACAGAATTTATTATAATGTATTCATAAATTTCATGATTAAATATCTTCCTTAAATATTTATGAGAAAACGCGTGATTTTCAAACGCCGAGAAGGGTAAAATTATTTTTATCGATTTCTTTTACACCTCTAACAAAATCTAATTTCCACATACATGAAAACGCAAATAATTCGATCCATCTACTCATGATGTCTTTATTTTTACAATGTTATTTATAACATTTTATTTTTAAAGCAAGTATAAGAAGATAATTTTTGAAAAATTCGTCAAATGTCTAGGATTACAAATTTATCGATGTATAAATAAAAATAAGATTATACATTTAAGACTTCTTAAACTTATATATATATATAAGTTTAAGAAGTCTTAAATACATTTTAAAATTTATACTAAATACATTTTAAAATAAAGGCCAAATACTTGAAATTAAGAAGATTTTTGTATGTAAAAAATTATAATTATATCACCGCCTGGATCATTTAAAAATACCATGATCAAATGATAAATAAAGCTTGAATTAAAAAAAATTATTATTATTATTAAAATCTTAAATAATTTTTTTCTTCATTCCATTCCTTTAATTGCTACCTGTCAGATATGAATTTTACTACTTCTGCTCGTTTGTATGGAAGTTTCCAGTGAATTACTATCTTTTCTGAGAGCAGGTTTCCATTTTTCTTGGTAACTTTCAATGAGAAATTTTTCTTTGGATGGGTGAAAATTGCAATTTATAACTGTGAATCGGATCACTTAGTATGAAATGAATTTGTACAACAAATTTCTTGATAGATTTTGAATCAAAATAGTAAAAATAAATAATAATAACTGACGATTAACAAATTACAACTCATCAGTGATAAGTACGTTTTTATGACAAAAGAAAAAAAAGATTATATTCAAGTCTTTCAGAAAAAGAATAGATGTTTTCCAAAATTAATAGGAATAACAGTTTCTTATGGCTTTATTATCTACACATTTTTTTTTGTGTTAAAAATATAATACTTGTAGTCAAAGTTAAAAGGGTAAAAGTGAAAAAATTGTAGTTATGCTACTCAATACTGATGCTAATTTGTACACTTTTTAAAAGTGTTCTATTTTATATATTTAAGTAATTTTTTATGTTGAAAAATTAAAAATATTTTAGATGCAAAAATGTTAAAACATGGTAACCAAAATTATTTAAGTGTATAAATTATAAAACTCATTTATTTTTGCAGTGAACCTGCATAAGTAAGCAATGTAATAAGCTAATTAATAAATGTTAATTAAATGTAAATATATATAAAAAAAGATATGTTACGTACTAAAAAATAACGCAAATATTAGTAATTCTTGGACTACTTTTTAAATTTATTTCAAACTAAAGTAATGGAATGAATAATTGAGGAAGGGAAATTCTTAAAGAGACTATATTAACATTTACTTGTTATAAATTGCTTATTGATTTGAGAATTCGTAAGTTAAATTCTGAATTGCTTGATTTTAATTATATTTAAAATTCATTAAATTACAAGTAATCGTGAAAAAAGGCGTTTTAGAACTACTTAGAAAGGAAATAAATCCACAAAAAACTACAATGAATGTTTTACTAGAATGTAACAAACGAAATATCTTTGTATATTAATGGAATTTAATACAAAGTCGGTTAACAGAATTTAATGTTTAAATCGTCAAACTTCCTCGTAAAATATTATCTTGTAAGGAAATACTAACGATCTCAATGTAAAGCATCCTGTACCATATCCCCTAATACTGTTGAGCTTTAATTTATATATGACATCAAGAATTTTCAAGTCATTAATTTTAAATGTTTTTTTGTGTTATTTAAGTTATATATTTATTTTTATTATGAATTCTGTTCTTGTATGTAATTCTCGATATTTGATGGTCTTTGTTTCTTTGCATCTTGCGCCCCTTTCAATAAATAAGCAGAGGAATTCAAAGCTAATTTTTATTTGAATTAATTCTATAATAAAAACGAAGAGCAACAGCTTGATTGATCACAGGAATTTTTTTCATCAAAACCTATTTCTCAAAAATATACCATTTTTAGTGTTGGCGTTAAGAATTGCTTGAATTTTATTTCGAAGAGCAAAGCTAGAACTTCGATTCAAAATAAGGATTGTCTCGTTGTACATAGTTAGGACTTCAACGCAAAATGAAATGTAGATTGTCTCCATCAGAAGGATGGGTAAAAGTGTTTTATATCCGATATTTTTCACTCTCATTGCTGGAACACTTTTAAAAATAAATAGCCCAGGTACAAAATAATTTAAAAATTTAGGAGCTTTTAAATTGATATCAAGTACTTTAAAAAAAGGTTTGCTACTCGAAATTTGTTTCAGGAGATTCCTGAAGTACCATTCTGTAACAAGCGTTAAAAGGAAACTACTTTCTTTACAACCGTAGGCCTTTTTAGCTTTTATGAGCATGCAAAATTATCTTCTTTTTGTTTTGTAAATTAATACGTAAGCAGATTTTTACTGTTTAAGTTAATCCATTCACTACAGATAGCAACAATGCAATTGGAGATATAATCAAAATGGAAGCAATGGATTATATCTCACCAAAAAAATCCACGTTAAATATCTTCTTTCAACATACAGATTTTCTTAACTACCAATAAGAACAGACTTGATATATGCAGTTTAATAATCGATTTGACTTATCTGAGCTTACTTGACATTGCGTTAGTTTTTTCTCATTCTAAATGATCAAACATAAATTTATTTGATCTACAAGCAAAATCATTAAAAACTATTCTAGTTCTTTTGAAGTTAAGCAATATTTCTCATAACTTATCTCACACTCAAGCAAGCATGAGTTTGGTAATCGAAACATCGATGTAAAACTCTAAACTTAATGAAAAATCATTCGAAAAAGAAATGAAATTGAGACGAATTAATATAACATATTTCTATCTTTTAGGAAATTGTTGAGGCAGCTTCTGAAAATGATCGAGATCTGTTTAAAAGATTCAGAAAATTGAAGGAACGAAGAAATGCTGAAATTATCCGAAAGAAAAATGCATCATGGATCATCTTGAAAGGCTTCATTCTGATTCTCTGCATTTTTTGCTTTTTATACCAATCTTCAAAGTTCTGCATTCTCTACTTCTCGTATCCTACGACCCTGAGCCTTGCAGTGACTAGACCTAAAGTCATCATAAAGCCTGCATTCACTTTTTGCAGCGGTTATGGGTAAGCACATCAAATATTATATACAAAATATTAAGAGAAAGAAAATATTTTGGTAAAATTAAAAACAGATTACTTGGAAAGTAAAATATAAAACTATAATTCAAAACAATTTAAGTTTAGCAGAACTCTATAACAATGATTATTTTGATGTTTTCCCAGATAGTCAGTAACAATAGGGTTGATTTTCCCTTTTTATCTTTTCAGAGTCAGTCGAACATATTTTTGTACTGAATATCCTAACTTGTGCATGAAACCAATCAATTTGACACAGTTCTGTGAGAAATATGATTTTAATTGCAGAGGTGACAATTCAAAGTTGATGGTAGGTACTATGTTTTAATTTTATTGATTAGATTTAATTCATTTGGAAAATATTTATATACATATTTATTCTATAAGTATTATTAAATTCTTTCTTCAGTTAAAAATACTTAAAATTATACAAGAGCATGATGCAAGTTATATTTCTGACATCATGAAAATACTGGTAACTGACAGGAAATATTAGTGTTAAAATGTGGTAGTAAATAATATCTATATGGTTACTTTATGTAATGTCAGTAAAATAAACATTTGACTTGAATGAAGCGTTTAAGATTGTTTACCCCTTGATGGACTATTCGAAAAATCATCTACTCTCAAGAATCATCCGATAATATTATTTACATAGTGATGAAGCAAAAGAAGATTTTAAAAATGGTTCTTTGTAATTTGTAGGAATATATTTACTATAAGAAGTTCTACAAAATTGAAGCTGTGTTTCAGAACTAATCATTCGAAATATATAAACAGGCCACAACTTTGCGAGCTAGAGTTTTGAAAAAAAAAGTGTGAGTCAGAGTTATAGTTTTTGGATCTCTCGTCATGCTATGGAACTTACGAAAATTTAAACGGTTCGGATAAAATTAATATCTACAGGGGAGGGTAATGGAAAGTGAATTACAATGCTTAAGAATTAGTTATATATTTATAGCTTATTTTGCATAGTTAATTAACTTTTTAGGAAACTTAATATATATATAAAGAATTAAATAGATTATGGTATAAATCATTTAAGTCCTAATTTTATTCCAATACAATCTTTAACTACATATGTATTGGAATCAATTGTTTGAGGATCATATTTCTGCTTATTGTGAGCAAACAAGTTTTTTGCAAAATGTAAATTAGGAAAATTTACGACTATTAACTAAAAAGTTTTCCCCCTAATTTAATCTTATTTTAATTTTTCTGTTGTTAAGGTAATTTTAATCAAAGTTTGTTAACTTAAAAATGAAAAAAAAAACTGCTTATAATATTTTATAATCAATATTAATTTTAATAATATTGCCTCGAAACTCAATGACTCTGAAGGCGCCACAATAAGCGCTCGTCTAAAAGACGAGAATTCTCAGGTTCGCAACTCAGTGCTGGGAAGTGCAGTATAAAAAGGGACGTAGGGAAGTGCAACAGAAAATGGAGATGGATCTCCAACACAGTTTGTATTCGGATTGTGTCTTCGATTCGGACTGTTCCAGAAAGTACGTGACAATATTAATATTCTTAATGGTTACGATTTTTATATTTGTAAAGAATATATATCGATCGATCGTATCTTCGAGTGTTCGAACAATTAGAATTACGGGACCCATTTTTTTCATTTAGCACTCCTGGAAATTACTTCACCAGAAATTTACGAAATTCAAAATTTTTACTTATGTTATAATATGTAATAAGTTACAGAAAGGAAATAACATCGGTTGAAAGAATCTTTTTTCCTCTTTTAGAAATTTATTAACAAATTTAATTGAATTATTTTGTTAATATACTAATACAAAGCATGATTGCAGTAGTCTATTAGTCATGGTCACGCACTCGCAGCTGACTGTTTTTGTCGAGTGATGGGTTCAATCCTTGATGCCACTAATGCCCCACTGTGTAGCCGGGCTGATGCACGTTAAATCTGTTGAGGCTCTCAGTCCAACCGTGGGCTTGATGTGGAAATTTTGAAAGGGAGATGCCAGCTCAAGTGACATCTTCGTCACTTGCACTTCCGAGGTTCAAATTTACGAGGTCCGTCACCAATAGCCCTCATGTTGCTTCTTCTACGTTATTAAAATCAAACCAAATTGAATAAAAAGCTCTTGACACCACAGTTCACATTGAGTTAATATCAACGAAAAGTATTTCTTAGAGCTATGATGAGAATTACGAAAATTGTTACAGATGTTCTTAGCCTTCTTGACATGTGTACATATCTGCTGATAAAAGATAATACCATCTTACTTTTTAAAACTAAAAAAATTTGGATACAAATGGTAAAATAAGAAAAGATGGCTTTTAGCATTTCCAAAGTAGAATCCTTTATTGTAAATGCATACATGTTGGAAGAGATCCTAGTATTTCAGTTATCAGAAAAAGGAGATAAACTTTTGCTGAATTAAACTCTTTTCAGAGGTGAGTCCAGCTTAGAATTCAGCCTCGATTCCATGTCTTGACGAGTTTAAAAGATATTCGTCGACCTTGCGCGATTTCTGCCGCATAGTTTAGTTCTTTTCAGAGGAGCTATTTCATTTAATCGGCGGATACTTTTATTTCGTGAATTTATCCAGAAAAGTGGTACGGCGATAGTGGTGGTGCTTTTCCTTTCACTTCATGTCTAGTTTATATTTCAAATCAAGTGAAGAAATTAGAAGAATTTAATAACAATAATATATTTTTGTATATGTACAAATAGTATATTTAGCAGTTAAAGTAATCTATTTACGTAAACATTTTGGATTTTCTTCGAATATCTTTTGTAAATGCAAATTGAACATCTTAATACTTATTAATAATTCCTTAATAATAGAAAAATAATTAATGAATTTTACAACTCAAACGACTATCATTTTTCCTATGCCACATGAATCAAAATTTGAATATGTGAAGAAGAAGTATTTGAAATGAAGAATGAATGTTTGGGGCTATTTTAAGAGTCACAATGAATGTTTTTGATTCAGAGAGCTTTTCTACTCCAATTTTCTTATTATTCGAGAATGGTTCACAGTTTTTTAAATATTTATACAAAAGCAAGAAACTATACTTTTGTAAAACCAAATTTATTTAAACTTGAAATATAATAATCATATTTAGATTGAAGATATATATATATTTAAAGTGTAATATATTCTTAAAGGATTTAAATTTCTAATACAGAGAATTATATTAGGTACGTATGATTGTATTTGTTTAATTTAATTTAATACTCTAGGTCTTTTTCAAACCCATGAATTACCAATTGTTTATAAAACTAAACATCTTAAAATTAAAGGATTATAGGTGCTATAGCAATATCATATAAACGATTTGTAAATGCAAATCATCAGCCTACCTTTTTAATATACATAGGGAATATATTAATAAGGGCATGAATTGTTTCGTACATTTAAAGGCAACTTAATGTTGCAAATATAATTTTCCTTTGATGTACCAAATATGGAAAATTCAATCAAGAAATACTCGATCTTCTATTTGCTAATTAAAATTTTCTATTCCAGTTGTTTCTGATAGTATAATTTAAATAATAAGGATATGTAATTTTAATATAATAGTACACATGTAAACCCGAAACTGAATATTCTTCTTAAAAATTCATAATCGTGTATTTTAATCGCAATAATCAATTAATCAAAATTTCATATTAAAAGACTGTGTACCAAAAAATACTTTTTAAAAGTATTATTAAATACTTTTTATATATTTTTTATCGTAATTAGTTATGAAAAAAAAAACCATAAAAATTCTTAATGATTTGTTAAAAATTACTTAGTTTCCGATTCTAAGTTTTATATTCGTTTCATTTTTTGCATAATTTTCAGAATTATTTTAAGAAAATGCCAATATTTTGTGTCGAGGTAAGTATATTTTGAGGTAAGTATTGTAATGATGACATTATTATGTCAGCATTAAAATGAAGTATATACGAAAATTTACAGAAAAGTTTTTAACTATTTTTAAAAATAATCGAGGCAGAATCTTAATTTTTATTTGTTATTTTTAAGTCCTCTCTACATATTCACTATACAAAGTTACACGTTTCTCTTAGAGTTTACTGATCTTTCGAAAACTATCATTGTACAACCCAGCCAATTGCATCGATAACCATTATTTCAACTCTTGAATGATGTCATTTGCGTTATAAAATCCCCATCCCTACAATTATTTTTCAAGTGTTGGGAACAAGAAAAAATCACTTTGGGGTAAGACCAGGGGAACAGAGAGGATGTACGCAAAATTCGAAAGTTTTCACTTTGATACTTCCCCCGCACCTCATGTTGAGTAAACAGGTATTTTGTCGGTAAGAAGATGATAGCTACTGGTGATCATACCTCGCAATTTCTTGGTCAGAGACTTATGCACTTTGTTCAGCAGTGTGCAATAATTTGTGCCAGTGATTCCAGGTAATCTGTTATGATGACTCCACGACAGCCACAAAGAGCAGACATCATGACCTTCCCTGCAGACTTCTGTTCATTAGCCTCTTTGGGGGGGGGGAGTTAGTCACTGTGTTTCCTATCTTTGCTAATTTCTTTGGTTTCTGGATTATGTTGATGAATTCAAGATTCATCTATAGTTATACCAGACAACTAAAACGATCATCTTCATCTTGCTCCAAAAGATTCAACATCTCCCTTGACAGGCTGTGCCCTGCTTGCTTCTGAAAAAGAGTCAGTAATCGTAGAATCCAGCGTTCTTTGAAATGTACAGTTCTTTGTGAATAAGTTTCCACTCGCTGCTACGATTGAGATAAGATTATTCATGATCATTTGGATGGTTAATCTTCGGTCGAATGATATGCTGTCCTCCAATTTCTTTACTGTGTCATTGTCGTCCGTAAATGATGGTTTTCCAGTTCTTGGATTCTCCGTGAGGGACATGAGACCAATTTGAAAATTCATTTTCCATCTCACCATAATATCTTATGAGAGGATGTCGTTTTCATTAGTCACCATCATTTCACCGGAGATATTCCGGGCACTGTAACCTTTCAAATGAAGTAATCTAATCACACTGCAAGCCTTCATTTTCTCCGTTCTTCAAGTTATTTTAATCTACTACTTCCTGAAACGAAACAAATCAATATTAATAATTGCATTTCATAACGTTTTTTCCCAACATCAATTAACACAAAAACAACTTTCAATCTGATATCTTGGTTATTTTTTAATAATAATAAAAACATTATGATACCCCTTGTAAGTTGCTGTTTGATTACTCCAGTACCACAAATTCGTATATTCTAATAATTCTGAATGAATTATTAGAATAACGAAATTTGAATAATTTCGTTATTTCGAAAACTGGAATAACTAACTAATTTTTCATAGTCAAATAGTTAACATTCCAATACCAATATCAGAACTACTTAAGTTGAATCTTAAGGAAATAAAAATCAGTTCAATGAGTCATTTAATCCTGATTGTTTATCGTCTACATTATTCCTATGGCTTTAAAATGAGAGTGAGTTTTAGAAAACAATAATATTCTAAAATCATTATTATTATTTAATTGCTCAGATATCGCTATTATTAAATTGTTTTTTTTAAATATAGTTTGAATGTACAGAAAAAAAAGGAGTTTTAATTCCATGGAACAAATTGCATTTGCATTTGTTTCAACCGTTATACTTATTTCAATGGATCAAATAACTTTTAGATTTTTGCTGGATCATAAATGGAATCAATTAATGACTTTCTCAAGTGATTACTTATCGCTTACCCAGCACTTAACATGGTTTGTTTTTAAATCATAGGTTGTATGACTAGATTTTAGAAATGCTTTAAGATAAAAAAAAAGGCGTGAACTATATTTTACAAATAATTACTAACACAACGTTTTCGATGCGTCATTCGCATGTTAAGGAAAATGTTCTGAAAGAAAACGATGAAGAAGGTATTTAGGGGTAAAATTCTGAAAAATGTACTTTTATTTTCCCTTAGCTAAAAATATAATGTTTGATGAATTCCTTTTTTTAGATACCAAAGTTTGGAGATAAAATATATTTAGAAACAGAAGAACTTGAAGCTTTACATCACATACTTCATTCTTCTGTTCCAAGTCAAAACAAAGGAAATCCCTGGAGTTTCAATGTTACAAACGAAAGGTACATGATAAATCAATATAAGAGGAATGTGCACATTAAATTACTTGTATGATTTATATTAATCATAAAGATAAAAAAAAAAATCTGAAAAATTATTTCATCGCAATTTTTACAAAATAGTATTAAAACAATTTTATGGAAATATATTTCAAACAATGTTATCTAATATTTTATGGTCACCTCATTTACTGACATAAAGGTATACGTAGCTGCTAAATTACTATCATACATTTCTTCTTACATTTAATTATTTCAATTTTTACTGTCTTCAATCTTTAATGTCTTATTTTACTGTCTTATATCAAATAACCACATAAAAATACGGATATTAAAGCAATTATAAGTATCTTCAACTATAAATATCATAATTAGCATGTAAAATAGCAGTTATGAAAAGTGTTCATCAATTAATATTTTCAAAATGGAAAATAATTTTTTACCACAAAATCTCAAACTCAGTAAGCAAACTCAACCGAGGTGAGGGTCAAAACTTCTCGCCGTCATCATTGTTATATTTAATTAATTATTCGAAAAGGAAGCAATACTATCAAAGTTGCTAGCGGTCTACAGTAATTCAGAATAAACTGGATAATTTCTAAAATACAAATACAAAAATTATATCGCATGAAATTAGTTATTTAGACTTACTTTCTTTCTTTCACAATTATTCGATTGCATCAATATTCATCAAGAGTTCTTTTCCAAATCATATTTTAATGTAACGTACTTTTTTTTAAAAAAAAAACACTTCAATAGATTTTTAGATGTAGTTATTATTTGGTGAGATTATATAAATATTTGGCGTACATATGGCTAACGTTTGCCTGTTGAAGTGATACAGATGACGCAGATTCCTCAATGTCCTACACTAAAAGAAACTGCGGAAAGATCTTAATAATAAAAATAACAGCTTAATACCCTTCTACAATAGAAAGTTTTTGTACACTCTTGCATTATTTGATATGTCATTGAAATAATAAACTCATTAACATTGAAAATAGCGCATCAAGAAGGTAGCGAGTTACAAATGCAAAACTTTGCAAAGTAGTTGAACTATTCTATATGATCCAAGTTTAGTACCAATGAGCCTGACCACACACTCTGCAGTGGAGCTGCAATCCTAAATGGGAACCTATATAAACCGGCACATAGTGGAAGATCCATAAACGCAACGATCACATTCAGACTTTAGTAATCAAAGAATTTCTGGTAGACGTGTGAAAAGACATTTCGCTTAGTTAAGCGAGTTTGAGAGAGGTTTGAACATCAGCATAAAAAACCGCAAGCTGATAGAATTGCCGTGTTGCTTACCAAGTCGATTTTTCGGAGTGTAGAACATGTTAGGAGCAGTGAATGCGAGAGTGTTTCCATGTGCAGAATAAACCGGTCTGGAGTGGTCAGGAAGACGACGAGGCGAGAGGATCGAAAGATCATGCGACAAGTACTCGTGGATTCCACAGATATTCGTTCCATTATGCAATTACATGTAAAGCTGCTAAGTTTCCCAAAACGTTTCTAAAAGCCTCGCTAAAGCGAATTTAAAACTGAAGAGCCCTTTTCATGTTCTACCTTTACCACCGAAACATTGGAGACCCCGTCTGCAATGGTACCAAGCTAAAGTGACGTTGAGTGCTACTTATTGCTAAAACGTGATGTTTAGTGATAAATCTCGGTTCATTTTCGGAAAAGATGATAAACTCGTACAGATGTGGAGGCACCCTGGTGAATAGTACAAATTCACTCTTGCTGTCTCGAGACAAGCTGCCTTCTCATCAGATGAAATGGTCTGATATTACTTAGCCTATGATTTGAAGTTCCATTGTTGTACTTATATTACTAACGGGTCATCATTATGTTGATTACATTCTTCGATCCTACGTGGACCTTTCCCAAATGATTTTCCAGGGGCAATTTTGCAGAAAGATAATGTTCGTCCGCTTACATCTAGAGTAGCTCGAGAAAATGCGTCATATTAAAACTCTTCCAAGGGCACTCCGAGCTCGGACTTGTCTCCTATAGAACATTTGTGAGACCAGCTGAAACGCCAAGTGTCATCGTATCATTCTGTACGTAATTTGGAGGTGGTTACTCAAGATTTGTGTACCAATGCGCCTCAGGACAACATCCGACGCCTTATCAACTCATTGCCGGTCCGTGTTGCCGCATGTATTGCAGCAGGAGATGGTCCGACGCACTACTATGTTGCACTGTATTCGTCTAGTTTTACACACTGTATATTTTTGTTTTGATTTGAGGATCAATATAATCTCTTATTCGCGTGTGTGTATCATTATTTATGTATTACATTTCATTTCAATCCGAAGCTCCCTTCTTGTTGGACTATTTTTAATTTTCCTGTATGTGTAACTGAAATATTAAAGATGTACAGCATTTTAAGGTATTTTTCTTTTTATTGTATAAAGATCAGTCTTAAGTAATTTTAAGTATCGTGAAAAATACTGGATACTGTGCCAATTATTCTTTCACTTTCTATTATTTTCGGTTCAGTTATCATACGTGTACATCAATATTAATATTAGCATAATGTAAACTCCTTTGAGAAAAATTGTATATTTCACATAGAGAAATAACAAATTGTATATAAACTTTCTGACTGAAAATTACACATAATAATTTATTAGTTTAGTTTTGTGCCCTAGACTTATTGCTTCATTTTGAATTGTAATTTCAGCCAATTGATTGTTGGTTGGTTACAATTGCACTAAGAAGTAACACATAACGATTATTTATAACGGATCTCTTAATTTGGAACCTTAGTCAAGTTAAGAGATCGATACCTGAACTGGCACATCTCTTTTCAAACTTCTACAGCACGTTTTAGTATGATTAGGCTATAACAAATTTGATATGAATCACCTCTCTACCTAGAAGATCATTTGTAAAATTGTGACTCGAACCCATGACTCTACAGGAACAATGCCAGTCACCACTCGCACACCGCGGTTATGATTTCGCCAATTGATACTGAAATATTTCTGTGGAAGCGCTTAGTTTGAGTTAACTGTAATGAGCAGTATTTTCTATGATGACTAATTTATAATGCCATAAATAGGAATATGAAATACAACAGGAATATTAGTAGCGAAAAAATTACAAAACAACCATTTTTAAGCTGTGTCTTGCGAACTTTTTGATCATATTGGGTTTTTAATAATTCATCCTTCCTTCATGTAGCCACAATTTTTGTTTCTTTGAATATTTAGCTGACATCAATAACCAAAATACTCCATGTGTCTGGTTATCATTAGCTGCATATTTATTCTTCTATCCCATAGTACTTGTTTTTGCTTCATTTAAGGGAACAAATTGTAACACCCGCTCGACCCGGGCGTTATCTTGTGCCATCACTAATTTCAAATATTGAATACTACGACACCAATAAATACAGAACCACCAAAACAACTTTCACAATTTATTAGTATATATTTACTATGACACCAATAAT
Source organism: Nephila pilipes (assembly GCA_019974015.1). Classification (NCBI taxonomy): domain Eukaryota; kingdom Metazoa; phylum Arthropoda; class Arachnida; order Araneae; family Nephilidae; genus Nephila; species Nephila pilipes. The sequence continues at coordinate 25,538 of BMAW01113494.1, forward strand.
TATGCTCTCCGGGTTAAGTTTCTATCACTTTAATTCAACCCACCAATAATAATCTAACAGCCTCTTACCAATATCTTTTATCGACTGCAACTCCGAATTTGGAACAACTGCTGAAAATACTAGAACGAATCTTTATCCGAGTAATCTATACTCGGACCTCAATACTAATCTGTAATTCCGCCTTCCCCTTATATGGCACTTAGACTTCACCTCCTCTCACTACAACGCCTCTCTGATCCTCCTTCAGATACTCTACTCCAAGAAATATTGGTATGTTAGTTATCGATTAATTAAGTATTAAATTAATAAAAAAACCATTAGAAATTTCAAGTAGAATTTAGATAGTAAAAATAACAATGTTAGATTTCTTACATATCTTAAGTAAAACTCAACCCTTTGCTGGGCAATGATCAGCGTACAAATGTTTCACGAAAAATTAAATCCGATACTCAACAAACTAGCTGTAAGTGGATTTTTTTTTATATCAAAATAAGATTAACAGATGATAGCTCTTTAGACTTAAATGATTTTAGTTCTTCTATACAGAGAATTTATGACGTTTTTAGGGTGCTCGCAATTAATGCATAAATTAAAAATGAAAAAGACAAAAATTGGAGACATCATTCCGCTAAAGCCGTATTTCATCCTTCAATTCAAATTTTCTTTAACTCCTTCTATTTTTAGCTTTCTTTAGCTTTATGAAATGTAAACAAAGCATTTTTATTTGTAACGTTTTACCTTAGTGGTCACGTCTTCCGACCACTGCCCTTCTAGAAAAAACATGAGTGGTAGTCGTGATCATCCGAGACGTAATTCTTGAATTGTCTACGCAGAATGTTTGCATTAGCTGTAACCAATGCATGGGATGAGGGTAATTTTTGCTTTATTTTCTTGAAGTTATTTAAAACATCACCTTTATTTCTAAAAATTAAAGAATGTTTTAAATTAATTAATGTTTGTATTTGTTTCTGAACTTAAATAATTAATTATAGCAGTTTTCACCATATTTTGTATGTAATTTATAATTTTACATTTAATATTTCATTTTTGTTATAAAGTAGTAAAATAATAATAACTATATTTATTGTATTATAATTACCAAAAAGATACTAATATAAGAGCTATTTTTAATATATATGTAGGATTTTCCATCTAATTATTAAACATTTCATTTTAATTTTTTCAATCTACTGTAAAACCAGTTCCTCCGATGGTCAATAGATGTCACCACGAATCAGTCATATGATAAGCTCATGCAGCACCACCTATCCTAGAACAAAACTGAGTGACACTTCGTTTTCACTCTCTTCTTTCCTACCTTTTCCGCTTCTCTTCTCCTTCGCTACCCTTGTCGGAAGTAAACTTCAAACGCCCGAGCACGTTCCATTGCCCATCGCCAATATGGATTAAATGAGGCAGCCTCCTATCTTTACCAGACGAACTGGTCAACTTGTCATATCATAGTATAAATACTTTTCACTCTTCATCATCTCTCCTAATAAACAATTAAAGCTACTGCGAGCCTTTTCCCTAAATATCAACAACAACAACACATGGAATCTGAACTGCAGACAACCAGCCCTTTGGTAAGGCAAACCATGTGGGTCGAGATAAACAAATCCTATCACTGTCTGCACACACTGTCTCTGTGTGGGCTAATTTATACTGATTTACGAAATTACATTATTCTATTCATTTCAATTTCCTAGAATTTCTCTGGTCGCAAATTGCGATCACCACTGCCACTAAAGGCAATGAAGAATTATTAATTTCTTAAATGGTTATTACAAATCTATATACGAGTGTATTATATATGTTAATTTAACATTGAATATTTCTGTGAAGCTATTTTATTATATAAACCGTCATAAACCACTCTCTAGAAAGGGAAATTTATTTCTGTTAGTTTTAAAAAAAATTTGTGCAGTTAACATGAGTAAATGTTATCATTTTCAGAAAACTGCTTTATATAATACTTCAACGGCCCACCTAACCGAAACCTTAAGGGAAATACAAATGTAAGCTAACATTGTTGTATCATTACTAATATAAATATTAATTGTTATCTGCATTTGTAATGATATAACTTAATAGGATTATTTTTATTTAGTCATATGAAGACAAACCTTATCTACTTCAAGCGTATTGGACTACGCTTAATGTGCTTCAGCTCAAATCTTCATTTTAACGACAATGCTGAACCAGACAATTGGAAATTAAGTAAGTATTGCTACACGTGCGAATGTTTTTTATTAGCTTTAATTTAATTTCAGAATCAATAACATGTGCTCTTATATTAAATATTACTGATCTGAATTATACCAGAAGTAAAATTTTTTTGGAATTCTATGTAAGAGCGTAAATAAAAATAGAGACAAAATGTTTCTCCATAATTAACGCCGCATAACAGCTCTGAATTAAAGTTGTAAGGAGACGGCTATTGTTATTCCATAAATTCTTTCGGACAAAAGCTACACTTATATATATTGGTTAATAAAAGACACATTTCCCTGGTAGCTTTCTTTTCAGTTGAAAGTCAGAGGGATGAAGTTTATTGAATCTGCAGCATTTTCTCTCCCTCTTTTTTTAGTTGTATTGGGAAACAGATTGGTAATAGATGTAAATTGTTGTTGAACAAACAAATTAGCGCAAAATAATTTTTTATTAAATATCAACTAAAAATAAATTCAGCAAAATCTCATTTAAAGGTAAATAAAAAATTACTCTACTTATTCTTAGAACATTCTTTTGGGAAGCAAGCGGTCCTTAAATATCGAGGGGCAATACAAAGTATAAAAAGTTTAGTCACAATCGAGTGAGTTAATAATTTTTTTATTCAAACATTTGGATAACATGGAACAATGCAAACAAATGCATAGCTTAAATTATATTTAAATTTTATCAGAGTGTTGCACGTTTAATTTACTTATGTAGACTGAGTATAAAGTACAAATTATTACATTACAGAGACTCCTATTTCACGTGTGTGAGAAACGTCGTCATACAACATGATTGGGAAAACGGTGCCGAAAACAACACAAATAGTTTTTAATAAATTAATAGTATTTATTTCTTAAAAACATGTGTTCATTTTATTTCCTTTACTTTTCGAATTCAAGATAAAATGTACGTTATATTTGCAATGTGGTTACGAGACGTAAAAAATGTCTATTAAAATTTTTTTTTAGTGTCAAAATCGCTTACAAAGATTTATAATAATTATTTCTCTACCCTTAAAGCAAGCAATGTACTAAAATATTTCCCAAGATGAAAGTCGTAGAGATTAGAAGAAATTGCATTTATAAAAACTGAATTAATGCAAATTCTATGTTTTACCTTAAGTTCCGCTTACTACTTCAAATTTATTTACAGTTTCCTTAATTCGCATTATGCTTTTTACAGGTTCATCTCAACGAGAAACACGTAAATTCATTGATCATTTTATTTTAAAAATGCAAGCGAATGAATCTATATTGTACATGGAGCTTCCAGTAGTGTTTTTCTCGGTCCATTCACCATTCATCCAAGATAACCCTTTTATTGTCCAAAATGAATTGAAGCTTGGGCACAGGTATGAGGTATATGTTCGTTTGGTAAGTAGAATAATTCGTCCCTTTCACTCTTTGAAAATTACGTAACAATAATGCATACAATTCCAACACAAGGGATTTGCAAATAAAGTTAGAATGTACACTACTGTACATTAAAATCGCTACACTAGAAAAAAAATTGTAAATAACAAATTAATATTTGTTGGGCAAGTGTATTATACTGGAAATAACAATTAACTATCCAAGGAATCTGGATGCATAAATCCTGAGAAATCAGTATCCAGAATAACCACCTTTTTTTAGCAATAACAGCTCTTATACGTTTGGGCATTGAGTTAGAGATTGGATGGTATGCACGGATACAAATGCCGATAAAGCTTCGACAATATACAGCAGTTAATCGATTGTTGTAACTCGCTTACGGTGATGAGGCAGTCACCAGGCATCCATTAACCAGATGTATTCTATGGGTGAAATATCTGGAGAACGTGATGGCCAGGGCAACAACCGAATATTTTCTGTAACAAGGAAGATCTACTCAATACCGACATCATATGTCTCGTGTTATCCTGCTGAAACGTACCATTTTAAAGGCTCGAAGAGATGATAGAATCATGGGCCTTAAGACATAAGAAATACAACGGCCACTGTTCAAAGTGACATCAATGTGAACAAGAGGTGACCGAGACGTGTGCCCAATGGCACCCCATACCAAAACTTTAGGTGAGGGGCCAGTCTGACGGTTTCGATTGCACTCTGGTAAAATTCGTTCTTCGCGATACCACCAAACGCTGATGTGACTATCATGATGCTGTAAACAGAATCTGGATTTCTCTGAAAAGTCACGTCATTGCTGCGTACAGGTTCATCGTTGATCAATCCATTGAAAGCGGTCCCGTGTGTGATGTAGCGTCAAGAATTGAAGAAGCCATGGCCGCCGAGCTGACTGTCCATGCTCCTGTAAACGTCGTCGAACTGTTCGTGTTCATACTTTTTGTCTTGCAAACGAACTCATTTCTTGATTCTAGGCTTGTAAAGTAGTTGTACAATCCATTGAGACCATGCGGGAAACATATTTCTCTTCTCGGCTGTTAATAATGGTGGGCCGATGGCATATAGTACGGTGTTCCGTATGACGATCATAAACCTATCGATTCTATATTCTGTAGTCATGGGATCTCGGCCGACGCGAGCATCATTATTGCCATACGATAAACTGGAGTCTCATTAGAGTACAACATACCACTCCAGTTAATAGATTTTATGAATAAGAGCTTCATCATAAAATAAACCAATCGACATTTATTCAATTTTTTTTAACAATACTTAAAAAAATAAAATTTATTATAAATTTGAAAATATTTTCCTCTTAAGTTGCTAATAGTTTCAATGAAATGTATGACTGCTATTTTCCAAAATTACCTCAGCATAATTATTTGAGAATTCATTACAGTTTCAGAACTTTTTTATTCTTTTCTAAATATGAGAAGATATTATCATATTAAATCAAATTGCACTGTAGCAAAAAATATTACTAAGCCCTTTTTATAATTGGTTGGTAAACACAATGAGTTTGACGATGATTCCTAACCATTGACTTTTTAATATTGAACAATGGTGATGTGAAGAGATTGTCCTTGCTATTCTACATTGAACTATAGGATGACTATGATGAATTATAAGTTTCAAAAGCGGTTTTTTCCCCGAGTTTCATGGGGAATTTCACAGCAATTCCTTTACTGTGACACTGTTTTCCTTGCGAAACAAAAAATATCTCAAATGCGAATGAAGCCTATGGTTACACGGATTTTCTTACAGAAGCGAGAGGCACTGCATTCGAAAGAGAAGGCTTCACTCTAAACAGCTATCAGTAGCTGGAGCTTATCTCATGTATACCTTTTTTGTAGTAGCGTCAGACACCTTATTTATTAGTCACATCTCGTTTAGTATGATCTTTTATCTCTTGATAAATCTAACTGCTGACAAAACTTTCATTGATATTTCAAACGATTATATAGTTGTTTTACCAGTAAATATTGTTAGAATATTAGTTTTCATATTCTCACATTATCATTGAGATTCTTAAAAAAAAATTCACAATCAGACAAAAAACAATCATATTATTTTCAGAATTTCACAAAATTAAATATGGATAGAAATATTTACATTACATCAATATTTTTTCCATTACATGAAATGTACTATTCTATTCTAGGAGGAAGAACATCTTTTACCACACCCATACCCCACCAATTGTACCGATTACGACGAGTTGTGGAGAAAAAACAACAAAACAGGACCTCGGTCACAAGAAGTAGTTTTTTCATTATATTAACTTTTGCTTCTAGAACGAAACAAATCTACATATTTATTTTGAGCTTGAAAATAAATTGCAAATTATGTTCATATTTTTAGGCGTGCCAAGAGAAATGCTCAAATTCTTTTGAGGAACAATGCTGGAAATATGCTTCAGCTCAGAATGTTCTTAAAAATAATGGTACGTGCTCTTGAGATATGAACAATATAAATTAATGTGATACAGAAATTAAATATGAATATGTAAACTTATAACAAAATTAGAATACACTGCATCGCATTTCAAATTTGAAGATAACTTTTTTTCTCGAAGAAAAAGTTTTTAGACATTGAATTTTGATAAGTTGTTGTTTTTTTAAAAAAAAGTCGAATAATTTTCATAAATTTTGCACAAATAAGTGTTTTTCCGCAATTGTGTGAAGTGTTGGAAAAAAAGCATTAAAATATAGAGAACGAAGAGATAAATTTATAATGCTCTCTCTATATAAATTTGAATTATAATTCTGCAATATAAACAAATTTGAATTTAGACATTGCTTCTGTATTTTAAAAAAAAATATGATAAAACATAACCGCCAGAATTATTCATTTGCACATTCTATGCAGGGCTTTCCATTTAGGGGTTGCAGCGGATGCTATGTACCGTTGTCCCACGATTGAACGAGCATCAACATGCATAAAATAATGTACTCTTGACATGAAAAATTAACAATATTCCTATAGTTGTCAGTATATAAAGTTCATTTAATTGTAAACATGATAAAAGTGGAATTTTGACAATCTTAAAACTAATTTTTGTTGATGTGTATGGTTTGTTTTTTATTATTTGATTTGGAGAACTCCCGAGAATCCCTTCATGAACTGAACTTTTTAGTGAAGCATGTGTGCAGAAAGCTTAACTGCACTTGCTATAATAAGCATTGAAAAAGAAATTGCAAAAATTGTAGTTTTTCAGACGTAATTAATGTTTCTACAAGAACAAAATCTCGCATTAAATAAACATGCAATAATAATATATGTTCGCCTTTGAAATTTCTTTACTTTTCAAAAGCTTTAGGGTCCTAAATGGTTTCTTGCACTGAGGCCACTTTATAGAGAAGACCTACTCTGAATATGAACGGATTTTCTGATAATATTTTCAGACAAAAAATATACATTAAATATTTCAGTTATGATGCTTTTCTTTTTAATTTGCTTTTCAGTTTGAGCTTTCAGGAAAATAATTTCGGTGTTGGTGCGAGAAATAAAGCTAATTTGTTATATAAAAAGAATAAACTTTAATCAATTTCATATTTTCCAGTTCTTTCAATGATATTTTGCCCTTTGGTAACTTCATTATTTTGAGCTCAAAGAGTTTCTATTCTTTATCAATAAGCAACTGAATCACACGCGATTTTACCCAATCCTTATTAATGAAGGTTTTACCATTCAAAGTATTTTACAAACTTTGAAATAAATGGTAAATAGACAACGAATAGTTAGAGCTATAAAGGGAATATGATATCCCTTGATAATCAAAATCCAATAATTTTTTCACGAGTTTCCAAATATTTGTGAAGGCTGCTATTGTCAATGTGGAACACTATTTCTTGGCAATTTGCGAATTCTGGCTGGTTTTTTTTCATTGTTTCATCCAGTTTCATAAACTGTTGACAGTAAAGAGTTAAATTAATTATATGGTCCCTTGAAAGTAGCTCAATGTACACAACATCTTTGTAGTACCACCCAACGGACAGCATGATCTTGTTTTTGATGCAGTTCGGGTTTCGATGCAACTCAACTCGGAATATACCGCTTAGATCCTGATAGTGTTTGAATGATGTTATTCTAAACGACCCATGTTTCATCAATAGTGATGATTTATTAACAAAAAAAAAAGAGTCAACTTTATTATGCTCGAGATACATATCACAAATAATGATTTGATGTGTTAAAGGAAATTTTTTCAATTCATGAGGAATCCAAGTATCGAACATCTTAGCGAGTCCAATACCTTTCATGAGATTTTTCAATTGTATGATACATTTAATCTCTCGTCAATCTCTCAAACAGTTATATGATGATTCTCTTCAAGTATAATATTAATTTAGCCATAAAATTTATTTGATCGGCTAGAATGACATTCATCCTTCAGTAAAAAGTCTCAAGGACGGATTTTCTTAAAGCAATTTTGGGGCGCACGCTTTGTTATGCAAGTAACACCATAAACCTCATATATCTTTGTGTGAGCTTCAACATCTTTTTTTTACCATTACGGAAATAAAAAATTAAAATATGGCGAAACTGTTTGTTTTTTTCCTCCATGTTAAACTTGATCCTGAACAACCACAAACAAAACTGTACAAAACTTGCACGTAAATTATAACAAAAATGTGACTGACGTCGAATATCAAAAGTATAAAATCAGAAGTCCTTCAAAACAATGGTAAAGTTATCTATGTGGGAATACCAAAAATACTTTTTTACCAACGCAATGAATGTCAGAACGTTGACTCGGGTTAATGCATCAGAACCGTGTAATTAATTCCTTGAGTTTAACGCACTAGTTTAGATATATTACTAATTTTGCAATGAATTAAATGCAGTTTTCCTTTAAACATCGTTTGTAAAGTTACAGTTTTTAATTTTAGTTATATTTCCCGAAGAAAGTTTAGAAGTATTTTTGATGAATGTTTTTATAGAAATAAATCGTGTAATACAATATAATTTATAAACATGTTTTCTTAATATTTTTCTTCATTTTCTCTTTTACATTAGGATTCGTCAATTATATTAAGTACGAAATGAGTGATAGAGTTTTGTTTCTAATTGAGAAATAAAAATATTTTTTTCTAGAAAAACAGTTGTTTTCCTTTAATCCCTAGAATTCAAACTCTAAATATGATTTTCATTTTCAAATTGCTCCAACTTTCAAAATATTACAATTTTAATTGTCTGTCTTATAAGGAGTAGCATTTCTTATTCGACTCCTGGAACTGTTTAAAACAATTAGTTTCTCCCTCTAAGTTCCACCTTTTCTTTTTTATATTGCTATATTAGATTGTTATTTTACTTAGGAAAGCAATAAAAGGCTTATTTATCAAATATTTCAAAATTTCTCAGGGTTCAGAAATTAAAATGGATGAACGTGTCATAATCATTCAATTTATTCTATTATTGGGATAAGTTTTAATTTTTAAAATGTGATCCGGACCTTCTCTGAGACACAAGAGAAAGGCTACCTTATATAGAAATAAGTAAATAATAATGCCAAATATTTGAGTTACGAGGGAAAATCTACTAAGTGTTGAACATTCACTAAGTATAAAAAAAAATTAAAATATTCATTTCAACTTATATAATTCTTATTACAACATCCAAGATAAATGTATTTCATTAATTTTAGATAATTCTTTCTGCAAGAAAATTGAACTTGAAGAAATTCCCAGCTGTGAAATGAAATATAAAGATAATTGTTTGTAAGTTTCAAAATTGTTCACTGTTTTTCATACTGTAAAAAACGTATTGCATTGTCAATGTTATTATTTCTTTAAAAATGCATTATAGAAATATAACGAATGGTGATAAATGAATTAAATACAGTCAAGCCTTCTGGAAACAATTTCTTCATGCCTCAATTCTTTAAAGTGCATTTGATGTTTGAATTCAAGAAAAATTCGAATGTTTGAATTCAAATCGAATACCTCGATAGCCTAGGAATCATGGTCGTTTCGTAGAGTCGAGAGAAGGAGCCTTGCAATCACTAAAGACCCGCCATGTAGAGGGGCAGATGCGCGTTAAATCTGGTCGAGATCCCAAATTCTCCTGTTGGTAGGTAGACTGTGGAACTTTGGAAAGGGAGTGCCAACTCAGATGTCGTCCTCGTCACTTGAACGAGGTTCAAAATTACGAGGTTCGTCACCAATATCCTCGTTTTGCTTCTCAGTGCGACGTAAAAAAAATCAAGTAATTGGATATTTAATTCATTTAAAGCATAATAATTATCTTAATTTTGATTTTTATGAACAGTGTCTTTTCAAACACTTTTAAGAATCTCTACAGTTTTTTAATTGATTTATTACTTTCATGACACACACACACACATACACACACACACACACATATATATATATATATATAAACATATATAATAATAATTATTATTATTAATATTAAACTTCTAAATCATCTTTTGGGTGTGGTGCGGAAATTTGGAGAGAGGTTTGAAAAACGAGAAGTTGTTGCCACTTGACCGAGATTAAACTGAACGAGGTCAGTCGCCAACAGCCATCGTGTTGCTTCTAAGTGTAAATTTAATAAACAATCAGTCATACATATAATTTAAATAAAATTCCTTCGAATAGAAAACTGATATTTGTGTTTTACTTTACAGTTCTTTATGGGGACTCTTCGAAGATGAAATATAGTATTCCATTCTTATCTATGCATTAAAAATGCTAGGATATACTCATTAAAATTATTATCAGTCTTTCGTCTTGGAGAAGGCATTTATTTAAAAAAAGCATCATATTTTTAGCACCTTTGAATCAATTTTGCTGGAAATGAGCTTTTAAGAAATCTTCACATATCTCTTTACTTAAAGTCTTTCTAATTTTAGAGTAAATTATTCACAATTGTTCCATGATTAGGGTTCCATGTTCCATTCTCCATGATTAGGGAGAAGTAATTTTATTTCAGATTTAGAAAAACAAATTGATTTTTTAAAACGTGTGAATGAAGTTCAATATTTTCTAAAAATCTTAGAATATTAATATTACGTTTTATCGTTTTTGTAACATTTTTCATTAACTTTGTGGCTGTTTATTAAATGTCTGAAAACATTTATAGCTTTCTAATGAAATTTAAGAAAAATAATACTTTCAGAATGACTCTTAATTTGATGAATAAAATTCAAAAGTACATAGAATATCTTTATTTTGTTGATATAGAAAAATAATCTAGAATTGGTTCATTAGTATAAACCAATTATCGTTTAAATAATAAATACGAGTATGTTTCAAATTTTTTTCGTCCTGGGAAAACATTTATGATTCTTATCAAACATTTGAAAGTCAATTGCGACAATAACATGCAATCAGACACTATTTTGAGCAAATGAGCTTTACGTCTAAATGTCATTTTTTACCAAACGGAACTATTATACATGTTCTTTTCTATTTATTTTTACAGAAAACTTAAGTATTCTTACACAGTGAAAGACAAGACAAGACAATTGGAATTAGTAAGTTTTTGTATCATTATCTAATTTAAATAATGATTAAGTGCTTCTCAAAGCTGGGAGGTTATATTTTAAAAATAAGTTTTTGATTTAAAATACACTATTTATAACATACTTTTTGACATATTTTTTGTAAATAATTTTGTTCAGTAACTCTTTTTACTTTATTTTTCAGCAAACAGTGTCTGAAAGGTAAGTCAAATAACGAAAATTTTAGAAATATAATAACTGTATTTTTGTCTCTCTGATAAAAATTATCTAACCTAATTATGTATATCAAATATTTATTTGAAGTATAATTTTACCACAAGTAATTTTGAAAAACTTATGATGTTTTTTGAGGTATGCTGTATGAACACATTTTTAGAATTTCAAAGTTGAATAGTTTCAAACAAAATTATTTTGAAAACTCTTTACTTATCATCATTCATTTAACAAATAATTCTAGATTTTGTTCTCTAGGATAGTTGAGGGCTTTTGCTTTCAAATTTCAATTAATTATCAACACTATCTTATGTACAAAATTTTTTGCTTCGGCAAGACTTACTAAAATATACATTAAGCAGAAAACATTTCGGCATTGAAGCGACAACTGAAGCGTTTTGCAATCATAAAATTAATCAAAAGAAAATAATATAGTTTACAGAGGAGCATAATATCATTCAAACTGTAAAATTATTATAATGTGACACGAAATGGAGTACAAATGTTTATGTACTTTTCTTTAAATAACTTACTATTATTCATTTTGCTTATGACGAAGGGATCCAAAATAAACAGCTACAAAGATGGAATCCCTTCACCGCCCATTGTGTCTTTAGATAGTGTTTATTTTCTTGTAAGGAATTATTTTAAAATGAATAATGTGTCACTTCATCACTCACATTCAAAATTTTACCCATAAGTTTTGGAACACCCTGAAGGTTTTCACTCTTCATTAAGAAGTCTCTCAGACTGAGAATACTTAGCTTTATATATTACAATGGAATATTCCAAAACACTGGAATGTAAAGAATATCAAGGGAAGGTTTAGAAACTATACTGAAAAACAGATAATAATTAACTATAACAACAGATAACAATAACTCTGACGTGAGTTCTTAATGTTGTCAGCTCTGGAGTTTGAACACGGGAGCTTTCGTTTTGTAGAAGAGCGCCTTACATCTGCACCATCGAGCTTGCACGCGTCGAGGCATTTCTCTCCCCTTGAAAAACAAGCGTCGCTACGTAAATGAATTACGTGGCAAGGCTCTCGTCCGTGAGAGTGTCAAGGGTACTGAATATAATTGACAGAATTACGCCGTTTTTCAGAGGCTGGATGTACTTCATTTAGGTTTAAGTTCGTCAGAAGTCAAAGAATAATCAGGAAACTGGATCTGTGAATCGGGATCTTAGTAGGGCTTCAATCGAAGAATATGCACCATATAAACGGTCCGTCGGAGTGGCCAACTGGGATCAAAGTCTTGAACTTTATAGATTACGCCAAATAGTCATAGTAAGGCTTAATAAAGGCCAAAGTACATTTTAAGGAATTTTCCGGCAGACCGACTTTTCCTATAGATGTGAAAATCTAAAAGAAGTCTCCAAGTTTGTGAAACATTGTTCGATGTTTCGCTTTCGATCTTTTTCTTGTGCTTCCAAGGTTCGTAAACTTGTCAGCTGTCTAGATTTTTCAGCTCTTAGTAATCTAATTATTATGATGATGGCTAGTATCACAATATATTACTATGTGATAGCGGTATCATAATTGTTTTCTTTATGGGCAACATTTTATTTTCTCGTACTATCACGTCGATACCCTTATTTTCTGTTCCAAATGGCCACAGGGATTATCGTGACAGAATGAGAAAGTATATGGAATCGTCTATAGAGAGTGAAGTACAGATCTGAGGGTTTGGATTTAACTTAGAAAATTTTCGATTGTCAGTGCAGATCTCCCACAATCTACGACGGCTTGTGATGCTTCAGAAAATCCTAAACAAGGATGATGTCATGACTGCTAATTCGTAATAAATTAAAAATGTTGTATTCAACCTTTAATTTCAAGACGAACTTCGTATTTTTCTAGCGGCTGGATATAATTTTTGACGGATACTTTTAAACGATTTTTTCTTTTTACGGGAAAGCAGTTTTTGAAGTTGGCGTCTGTTTGGTTCCGAATTAATGGAGGAAATTGCTCCGGAATCAAATTGAGCACGGACTGGATGAATGTCGATAACCACCTTAAAGTGATTTCCGAATATTTTCGCAGCGAGCGGAGAATAACTTTGGTGGCCTTATTACAGAAGACTGCTGTCACTAGCTTTCCTCATTGCACAGGCTAATCGACGAGCTAAAGCAGCGTGTCGGGAATTATCCTCGAAACAGGCGATGGTCAGGCAATTGTAGTGTCTGTTATGTTGTAGTCGATTGGATCCCTTATATTTAATCTTGTATTGGTGTCATTTCGTACATTCGTTCGAAAAGCATCAACGATGGCTTAGTGCCCTGAACAATAGTGAATAGCAAGTCTTGTTCGTCCACAATGAAAAAAGACAGGTTTCTTGTCTGCCTTTCACTAGAGGTCCGTTGCCATTGGATGAAGCTCAATAATTGGTCTCTGCCATTTTAATAGTATGGAGTTAAGTGGTTGGTATCTGGGTCGTTAGCTATTTTTATTCCAATTCTCTTCAGCTCGACTGAGAGTGATTGATCTTCTTGCACTTATTCTAGGAACACAGCTTTGATCAATTGTAATGTTCCTGGATGTTCGATGTTCAGCTTTAATTCATGCTCTGGAGTCCTCTCAAACAATTTGCTGAGTTATAACGACTAAATTCAGTTTTTCATTTATAAATGACATCGGGATGACGTTAGGTAGACGATAGAATTTTTTTTTCGGATAACTCCCTTGTTATCATTTCTTCTGTATGTGGACACCATTCCTTTCGCCGTCGAGATTTCTCTAATTAAGAGAATGTGGTAAAAATCTTCCGTAATACTTTTCATGAGGTGGAACACTTTTTCATCCTCTGGCATTTGTAAATTCATGTCATGACAGAATTTTAGCATGCTCTGGATGTTCAATCGCGTGCTTCAACCAGGTTTTTGTGCCCTGTATTTAAACTCTTCCTCAGATCTTTTCCTTGATCATCTAACGTCACGAAATGTTTTTTTCCTGAGTTCTGTGACTTTAGTAGCCTAGAGTTCATGGGCATTATCATTGAAATTGTAGCTTCACTCTAAAAACCACCTTCAAATCTCTTTGTCGCATTTTATCACTATTTGGAATCGCAGCCAGTTTTTTATGTCATTTCTGACATACTTAGTTCTACAATTATGCATGGTTCTCATTTTCTAATCCAATTAGCTCTTTTTGCCCTTCAAGCCTCCAAAAACATCTGAAATCGAAAACATTTATACTCTATTTGAAAATTTAAAGAAAATCTATATTAATATAAATTAACTGTAATTATATATAGCAGGAAGAACTAAAACAGTAGTAGACACTGGTTGCAAGCGACAGTTTCAAATCCTGGACAAGAGGGAGCGAAGAAGGAAGTTAGTTGGTCACTTTTTGCCGTTCCATTATTAATCAGATTAAAAATGTCGACTCTCTCGGGCTTGTTAATAAGGCGTTTTAGCTTCTTGCGTTGTTGTTGAAGATAGCCGCTGTAAACTCGTGTGCATCAAGTATCTTACAGGAATTATGGATGGCATCTAATAACCTCGCCTTATTACCATTCAATATCCAACGGGGTAGTATGAAGAGACTGGTGCAATCCTTGCCCTTCCCCCAGCTGATTCTTCCCTTCCTTATAAAGCCATTCTATATTAGCGTCGCATTGGATTAATTTCGTTCAGCATTAGTCCGGATTCCCAAGAAGGATAATCCACTAAGCTTGTAAAATACAATTCTTCTATTTTAAGCTCAGTAACGAGTTCAACTGATTTTTGTATTTTTCCATAAGGCACAATTAAACTTGTCATGCTAAGATTTACTACTACTCCTGATTTGCATGGACTGTAATGATCAATATCTGTAGCATGGTGCGAAATGTCATGCCTTCCTTCGACGTACTTCATTTCGTATGACCAGCAGTATTTTTTAAATGTTGAAAAATAGGAGTTTTAATATCGTTGTTGTTCCATTGCTTTTATAATTATCCATTTTGTTTTATTTTAAGAGAAATAAATCTATTTTGAGCAATATGATCATATTTCTGTTTGTTGATATGAGATTTAACAGCAAAATTATGTTTTTTGATTAGAATGGATTGCGACGACTATCGCTTCATCTACGATGATATTATACTTTTAACATTTAGCTACAAAATGGTGAGATTTCAAAGCTTTCTGGTTGAATTCGAACATAGAAGTAAAAATTAATAATTTATACCAACTTAACAGGGTTTTTATACTAACTTAATGGTTTGATACTTGTAAAGTTTTAATACTAGCTTATAACTAGATTTTTGATATTTCGATTAATGCTATACAAAATATTTTTCATAAAAGAAAATAATTACATGTGCATTACTATGGAACATAAATATTATGCACGCCTGTCCAAATCCTCGTTGTTGTATTGAAGTAGTTTTCGTAATGAACATTTTACTCTTTTGTTGTAGCGATAACATTAGAATAACTGCTTTTTTGGAGACCACAGAACTGAATGTGATGAAACACAATGCGTTATACAGTGTAAGTCACACTTTGTAAACTTTTTTCCAAACAAATTATTTTTGCATGAGTTTAACATTATATTTAGAAAATTGGGATTAATATAACTTGATTTATGATTAGCTATTTTTTTTTCATAAGTTCTTATTTATATCACAATGCTTAAAAAAAGAAATTGTGGTTGTTGTAAAATTATTTTTCACTTTATTTAGAAAGTACAAGAAATGCATTTTCATTTTAAAAAAAATGTTCAATATTTCCCGATTTCTAATTTCCTTAATTATATGAAACTATATCAAATGAATTGTGAAATGAATCACAATTAAGGAAATTATTGCAATATTGAAAACATGTTTTATGTCAGTGAAATTAAATGTATGATGTCTTCATTTGTAAAACGGAAATGTATTCTCCAATGCCAATGGTAAGTTTAGTATTGAAATTTTGAGTAGTGAATTTTCAAAGAAATTTTTCTGAAGGAAATGTAATTTTTTAAGAAATTCTTTTTGCTGAACTCAAAATAAATATTACCATATATTTTAAATGAAAATAAATATTACCATATATTTTACAGTGTACTTTCTGGTTTTCAAATAGTTCCATAAAATTATATTTATAGACTTAAAATTTCTAAGACAATAATTTTATTGTATTTATTATTCTAATTAAAATATGCTTATTTATTTATTTCATCGAAGGAAAATTCAAAACATTAAGGTTTAGTTTTCAAATTTAATTTCATTAATCTTAAGAGTTATGATTAAAAACTTAATTAATATCATATGGAAGAAGAGTTAGTGAATATTACAAGCCCCACATAATGAACAATAATATATTTTCTGAATTAATTTACTTCAGTTTGTGAAACGGGAAAATCAGCTCTGTTAAAAGCACGCGTGAAAACCAATTTTCTAAATTATGAACGATTTTGTTCTTTCATAACCTTGTTTGAGATTCTACAAATTCCTCTAAAAAGCAATACATATTAATACATTTAGTTTAAGTTAAAAAATGTGTAAAAGATTCCTGCAAACGTACTGATTTTCTTACTCCTGGACTTTGTAATCATTATTTGTTACAATAATTGGTTATTAATGTATTAATAAAGGAATTTCTAGTTCAGACTGGATGACCTGCAATGAAACAAGTTCTACTATACCTAATTGCAATCTATAATTATAAGTTTCTCTCTATATTACACAAAAATATCAGCCTCTATTTTGTTCTAAGGATCAGTGCAATAATTTGCTTGTATATGCATGTTCATATTTATAATTCTGAATGATACGAAGTACAAAATTGTCTTTTGACATTTTGTTCAATTTTAGCATTGCATTGTAGGAAGTTCTGTATTAAGAGTTTAATATTTTATGAGTAACTAAAATGTTTCAGCATACCCCATCTCAAATTCCATTGTAATTTCTTTAAAAAGTAATATCAAATCATATTCTACTGTTCATCCCCAATTCGAATTTGTGTATTATGTAACTTAGATATATAATAAATACATACGCTCATTTTTAATTATTTTGCATGTAAATTTGAAATGATTGTTCAGACTATTGTATGTCCTTTCAGACGGAGGAGCTCTTCAGCTACCTCGGAGGTCTGATGGGCTGCTGGCTGGGCATCTCGGTGTGGGCCTCCGTCGGCATCTTTGAAAATATCTATAGGAAAGTAGTTCGAGTGAAGCGACTATTTAGAAAAAATTAGAATCCATAGCAGACAGTGGGAGCTTTAATTTGAGAGAATTATATGCCTTTTGATTTTAATATTCCTTTTATTCCTGTAGCACACGTTTATTTACTCTCACTGTTTCTCGTGTGGGTGCAACTGTGAAATCAGTCCAACAATAAAGATATTGGCAAATGACGTTTTATTCACAAGTATTCAGGACAAGACGGAACAGGCGTGCACACTCTCGACTGATTAACAGCACAATCAAGAAACACAGTACTTGTACAGATTAACAACACAACATGAAATGAAATAGCACTTGCACAGATCAGCAATATATATACAAAGCAGCACCTGTGATGAGAAGCCACAGGACATTGAAAAACGTGAAGCTAAATTTAATAGCGTATGAATTTCGTTCCATTTATGGTCTGACTTGTTGTTGAATAATCTATTGAATTATGCAATATATTATTCAAGTTGTTTCAAACTATTATTATTCAGACACTATTTCATTACAAATAGTTATTTTTTTCCTCTGAGTTGAAATGAAAATGTATTTTTAAAATGACAATCCTACTTGTATCTGAAGTACGATGTCCAATCACACTACGATGATTTACCTTTTTGTTTGAAAGGAATGATATTAATGATATATATGCGTATATAATGATATATTTCGCGTATGATATTAATGATAATATTTTAAAATTCGTTAGATAATTTAAAAGTCCATTTCAGTTACAGAATCGCATTTTAGAAAAAGAACAAAAATCTTAAAGCTTGATAACATATTAAGCATAATTTTGATTGCAAGGAAAACGTTAATATATTTTGTATTGCTCCATATTCTGCTACATCTATTCATTTTTAATTAACAAACAATTTTGACTTCAATAAAAAGTCTGCGGCATTTAAATTCCTATTATATATCAAGTAGTATCATTGTGTATTGTTTCCTATATTTGTGTCAGTTTTAATCAAAAATAATTTTCATTTTAAAACAATACTTGTTTGCTTATTTCGCTTTTTAACTTCTTAGTTTTGGTTTATTTGAAATTCAACCACGTAAAACCAAGTTATTATTATTATTATAATAGATTTTTATTTTCTGTAAGCTAACCTAATGAGTAAACGTACGAGTGATAGCATATTTTAAATTTTTAATAAGACAATTTATCTATTTTTTTAATGATTTGTACAAATTAAGCGAGCGCTAAATTTTTTACTTCCAGGTATAAGGTCAACAGATGCATTTCAACAGGAAAACCATTGAGTTATCCTCCTGTGAAAGGAAAGAAAAACTCAGATAAAATCAAATAGGGAAATATTAAAAAAACAAAACAAAGTTCATTTAGAATCGGTAGTTTTTTGACATAGAATAAATTAATTTAATATAAATAAGTCATTTCTTAACATGTTCTGTTCTCTATCCACTCTTAGATAGAGAACAGAACGCGGTATAGTTTTCAGAGAAGACCGTACGAGTTGAAAATAATTTTATCCGGCCTATAATTACGTCAAAAGGCTCTGATAGTCCATTCCATATGTATAAGGACATCGCGTAATTTGTAATTTAAGGGACTCGTAATCGTAAGGGAAGAATCGTAATTTTTAATACATAGCCTATTCACATCAGGCACGAGAAATCTTAAGGTTTGTACCATTTGAATAGTGCATGTGTATTTCTAACTTATGGGATCAAAATTGTGTTTCTCAAGTATGGATAATTTGCGAAATGATGGTAGCAACTATCAATGCATGGTGTAAGTGAAGGGGTTTTGTATTAACGAGAGGTAAAAGTAACTCCCCTAATTTCATTAGTGAAAATAGTGCTTACATATTTTTTCAGTCTTTATCTATATGTTGTGAGGCTGTAGAAAAGGCGCCGTTGTTCTTTCATGGTGCAAGATGTTTGAACGTGCAGACTTTCGGAAAGAAAAAATTGTTGGAGGCCTCTAGTTGAAATGTTTCCGTCTTTTGAATTTTCCTTATGTTTGAAATCTTTTTCACTACTATGTAGCATAATGAATGTATTACGAATAATAACTAAAATAGTAAAAGCTATAAAAATCAATTAAAGAGTAAAAAGTGTGGGAAAATAAGTATTTTTGTAATAACAATTTAATTTAAGTATTTTTTATATTTTTATTTATGACCTTTGTTTATATGCGCTGTGTTACAAATCACTCAGTTACAGTTTACAAATATTTTCGTGATGTAATTAATACGTTACGACGCGAATTGTTATATAAAGTTCAACATATTTCTAAATATATCGTGATGTAATTTTAAAATAAAAATACATATGTGTACCTACAATTGATATTGTAAATAAATTGTAATATTTCTCGAAAAACAAAATCCTGATAAATACGCAAAATATTGAAGGCTTATTTAATTTTGAAAAATAACACAAATTCTTACAAACATAAAATTAGAATTAATTCTGCAATTATATTTATATATCTAACATATAAAAATTGGCTTTAACTTATATTCAAATTAATATATTTATGATACCTCTATTGTAAAAACACTCCCTTTTCAATTTCCCGACCCGAGGACTTGGTTTAGCTGTAGTTTTTTGGCGTCATCATTTTTTTATGTTCAATATAAAATTTGTTTTTTTACTCGAACAATAAAAATTTGATTTAATCGTGGTATTTATGCGCATTCCTTTGTTAGGGTTTGTTTCATTGTAAAATCCACCATTAGCCTCAGTCACGTTCATAAAAGATTGGGTGGGTATTCTACATCCGTTCATATAAACTAATAGACCAAAAAAAATCCATAATCTTTAAAATTTAGCAAAAAAGATTACGCTTTGACTAACTTTTTCTTTCAATATGCCTCAACACTCCGTATAAAAGAAGCTTGTGTACGTTTCAAGTTCACGTAATTTTCTACAATTTTCAAAATAAATACAAGTAGGAAAAATTTATTAATTATGTCAATAACAATAAATTTATTTAAGCTATTTTATTTCTCTGTTCCTGGTTCTCAAAAATGAATGTAGACAATTGATAGAATTTGTTTATTAACTAATTACTTTTAATTAATTAATTATCGAAATTTTAAATTAAAAAAGTTGTATGAAATGAATGAATAATTCAAACACATGAATGCCTAGAGAATCTGAGGGTAAATTATGCAAAGTTTATTTTTTAAGTCATCAGAATATATTTAAATACACACACACACAAATTATGCATCTACTTAACGCATTCTGAAACCCTCGGAATATCCAGCATAGAAACCTGGAGTTCATTTAACCGCTGTGATTTGTTAAGGGTTTGGCTTCCGATATCCCATCAAAGTAGCTAATTAAAAATTAAATAAATAATTACAGAGAGAGAGAGAGAGAGAGAGATTTCTAAGATATTACTTAAGATTTCTAAGATATTTTATTTCCAGAATTTCTAAGATATTATTTCCAGAATTTCTAAGATATTATTTCCAGAATTTCTAAGATATTACTCTTTATCATATGATGAAACATTGTACCTTTTTGTGTATAAAGTGCGGGGTACAAAAGAGCAACCCGGTCATTTGAAAGAGAAGAATCAACTTCTACTGGAACTCACTTTGACTGTGTTGCCCTTCAAGTAGTATTCCTCCAGTCTTTTTATGTCACACCCTGCTCATCTGTTCTTTGAGCTTGAGAAAATGGTCATTCTTTCTTTGTGAGCTCTGTTTTTTCTTTGTTTTGAAGCAGATGAACTATTAGCTTTTTACGAGAGATTCAACGCATAGAAAGCTGATTATACAGTATTATACATATAAGTAATTACACATATAAGTAGTAAGATTATACATATAATTAATTTTTATCCATTTATATTAACACTATGCGATAATTAGAATTTTCATACTTTTCGTGATTTCAGGTCGAAATAAAATATTTAAATTAAAAAAAAAAGCATTTGAATAATTTTTAAATGACATGAATGTAATGCATATATTTCATTGGTGTGATATTGTTTTTTAATGAAATGTAGATACAACTTATTTGAATGATTTATTCCCACAGTTATAGCGTCTATCGGGCACACCAATTTCTTAAGTCCGACAAGCGCTTTTCAACGTGTTCTGCAGCGTGACTACTTTAAATACATTAATTTAACAAAAACACTGATCAAATTTTAAAATATTTCTGGATATTATTTTATGTTCAGAAATATTTTAAAATTTGAATATTTTTATAACGAAATTCAACTGTTTTTATTAAAATATAAAACTATTAGAATGATTGCCTTTTCATAGATCTCTTCAAATGCGTTCTTATTTATGTGTATATTACATTACATTTACATTAGCAAACTTATATGTGTAATATTTGTAACCTGAGTTTCCGTTACTTATATATAAGTTTCACTTAAAAGAGCAGTTTTTCTTGGCATAGGTATGAAAAATTCGAAAAAGTCAAGCATTCAATCTTTTCCTGTTAGTGAAAATAACACAGTAAAAACTATGCGTAGTTAAAAACACCTAAATTACCATAATTTATTCCGCATTATCTTAATATGTTAATTCGATTTCAGTTGAAAAGCTACACAAATTCTAAATGTACAATTTTCCAGATGGGTACTTTTTAACTGTAGTTTCATGAAATATGTATTAAAAAGGAACGAGGGTTCAAAAATTAAATTTGAGTAAAATAAAATATTGACAAAATAAAGACAATCCTTGAAATATATAGTTTCGAAACGACACAAAATGTTTACAATTTATTTAATTTTAGGTAATTGCTAAATTGCTAATAATTGCTAATAAAAAAAAGCAGTATTTATTTTTTTGAATCTTGATCTAAAGGTTAAATGAAATCTATAATAACATTTTAATTGTCGATGTAGCATTAGAAACAGTCTGATTCAAACTGAATAAACAATGCAAAAACATTTCTGATATTATCTTTTAGGAATATCTTCCAATAGAACATATACAGTGATAATATTTTTTGGTGATAGTATTTATAGTCATAATAATTTCATAAACTCATGTTAAAAATTAACATATTTAACATCATTTATTTTTTCAACGGCCGATACTTTTTTTTTTTCCTTTTTTTTTAAAAAAAATATTGTCCAGAGAAATAGAAAAGATCACATTTTCTAAAGTGACCAATACCTCCAAAATAAGTAATTTTTATCAATATTTTTTTTCAGTTTTGAAAATAATTGAAATTGGTTTGTGAAATTAATTTAAAAAAATAAACATACAATTTTCTTCAATGTTCTTACACTTTAGTGATATTAAGTTATTTCCATACCAATGAAATGTTTTAAATTTTTTTTTTCTCATAACGCATCTCGGACCTAATAATACTTAATTGCTTAATAATTACACCTTGTATAATATATAGTAACAGCTTTAATAATTAAAGATATTTGAAAAATTGTTTTATTACTCATAGTTAACTGTTTCTTTATTTTATAAAAAATACCGGAGGTACTGTGTTTTCACAACTAATTGAGCTGCTGCAATTACAATACTCCTCACAACATTAACATGTGACATTCAGAATATCATAAAAATTTCCATTAAAAGAGATTTTCTTTTTTAAAACTACTCAAGATCAATATAATTCGAATGAAATCTTAATGAAAGACTATACTAACCTTTTATTGAATATTCTAAACTTTGTTGAATGCTGTTTTTTAAATATTACAGATGTTACAAAATATATATTTTTATTTACTGGTTAAATAGAATTGGAAAATTAAGTAACTGAAACACACTTCAGAAAAAATACGAGAAATATCATTTAATATGTAGCAATAAAAAACATAAACTATTTCTTCATTGAAAGATTGAAAAAAAATTATGAGCTTTTGACAAGACATAAAATTTTTTTTTAAATCAAATGTTCATAGAAAATATATATAGTTAACAATTCTCAAAGAGGAGGATGGAAATAATGAACTATGTTCTACCTTGTAAAGAAAGAAAAAAGAATTGATTATTAACCATAAAAGAAAGAGAAGAAATACAATAAAATTAAACAGTAAAATAATATATGTCGATGGAAAAAGCGAGATATAAATAAACAAAGAAAATGCCTTCGAAATTGAACGAAATGGAAATGCAGCAATGTACTTCTAAATTATGATAGAGGTACTCTGCTTGAATATGATTTCATAATGAAACGTTCGCAATAAGTAATAGCTCTAGAAGACTAAAGAAACAGTTTAAAGTAATACAACAAACAAAAATAGAGGAAATGAAGAAAATGTATCAAACACCATCTAATTTAAATAAAAATTCAAACAAAACTAAAACACATAACATAAGTTGAGAAATGAAAATAGAAAAAAAAAACCGTTCATCTGCAAACAACATAAATGTCACTTATTTTATTTCAAGAATAACATTTATCGCCAAAAATTTGGAACATTAAACATAACTATTGCACCTGTATATTAATCAGAACTATAATTAAACATTTACATATATATATATATATATATATATATATATATATATATATAATAACAGTATTCTATCGACTTTTAATGCAACATAATGATCAATAATATCTGAAGTGCAATAATTTTCACTTTTATTCAAGCTGTAGAGAACCACTTTCATTAGGTAGTTGGTTAGCATGTTTAAGTAAAAAGAACAGAACAGTTATGAAAAAGAGACAAGCGCAGTAGAAAAAGAGAACGTTTTTCAGTGCGTTTTGGTCTATATACTAGGGAAAATTCCATCAAACGTCATGAACACGTGGGTAAGAATAAGGAGGATTCCAGGAAATATAGTGATAGAATTAAAAGGATTGTTTTGATAGATTTATGGCCTGGTTATGCAGAATTAATCCTTTCAGAGAGGCGTGTAGATAAATTATAGGATACTTTGGAAGGGATCAGGAAATAAAGAATCAACGCTTACTTTTGTATTGGTGAAATAGAAAGAAGTTAATTTATTATTTAGGTAACTTGAATTAAAGTTAACATTAATTTCCCTCCCGCAAGACGATAAGATGCAATTAGCCAACACATAACCTTATCTTCGGTGTCAAAAGGGAAGAAAAAAAATTCAAATTTAAAATTTAGAGTTATGTTTAAAACAAGTTACATAAATAATTCATATTTTAAAATTTAAAATCTAGAAATTTTATGCCTTGGAATCCTTCATTCTTTAGAACAACAATTTTAAAGATATTCAAAATATTAAATACTAATAATAAAAGATAAATCTATGTGTGATGTGAGTATTGATTGTAAACATCTAACAAATTCTTGAACCTATAAAAAATAAATACTATTACAGAGATATGTGGGTGGCATTTTGTAAATCCAAAAGCAATATAAAATAAGTATAATATTTTATTAAAGATTAATTTGACAATTCTAATTAATTGCAATTTTGATCACTGATGACAGACTCTGACACAGATTATCCAATACGTTATTACAAATTTTCCAGTACATGCATCTCTTGGTGAAGAATGAACATGTAAAAACTTAAAACTCTATTTTCCACAGTTACAGAATGTCAAACGCAGACGATAGAGTCAACAAATTTGGTGTTTGACAAATATTAATAAAATTTAAAAAGTAGTTATAAAAGTATGTTTACGTATTATTTAGTTGCTTTCTTTTGTTCTGTCTTACGACAATTTCTAACAAAGCCTTTTAAAGAATTAGCTGAAGAAATGTGGTTGGACAAAACTGTGCCCACTTGTTCGTATGTCAAACTAAGAACAGCTATTCTATTTGAATTATTTATTACTTATACATATTTCATCATTTAAATTAATTATCCACCTTCCTTTATTAATACCTTCATCTTATAGAAATCATCTAAACTAGACACACATTCTTTTTAAATGACAAAACAAACTTGGTGTACTTAAATGGTATTATTGATAAATTAAAGACCATGTTCATTTTCTTTTACTTTCATTACATATAAAACACATTGTTGGTTATTTTAAACCATATAATATTCATTTCAAATTATATAACATTTTCTGTATTTCAACAACAAGCTTCATTTTAAATCAATATATATTTATCTTTCTCAAGTTGTTAACAACAATATGCTTCATTCAAATTCTAAAATATTCTCAATATTATTCAATTCAAACTAAACATTGTAAATTCATGAGATATTTCTCTTATAATATTTTGAATACATCCACCACGTTAATTATATACATTGTTCAACATTTTTTTCTTAAAGCAAAAATTATATAAAATTTAAATCATATTCATTTTATATACTTACATTATTTTCTAGTTTGTTTACCTGTACAGCATATAAGATTTTCAATTTGTGGTTCAAAGAAATGTTTCACTAAAATATTCCTGAAATATTAAATATACGCAAACTTTTTAGCTTTTACACACAACAAAATAGATGTTATTTTCTTACATATGACTGTGGCCTAAAATCCATTTAGAATTTAAATTCAAAAAAGCTATCTTATGTATGATAATATCACATTTTTTTTTTTTTATAGTTAAAAACTTTGAAACCAGACACTTGAATAATTCAAACTTTGATAATATACACAACACATGAGTGTGTTTCAAAAAAAACACTTTATAACATGTAATCAAATTCATAAAATATGTTAACTTTTTTATATTTTCATCCAAGAACTAAGTATCAAAATTCTAAATGTAAGATACCAATTTAACACATCAGGCAATGTTATCACATACAATCAATTTAATGAATACTATTTTTAAAATTTAGAAGTTCAATTTATCTTTTATAAATTTAATAAATCCTTGAAAATTCAAAAAATTTAACTAGGACGCAATCCCAGATGAAATACATTGTCTCACAAAAGTGCGGACCTTGTGTTTACAAAAGGAAAAGCTGTAATAAAATAAATAAACATAAACATGACAATTTTTTGTGGGTGTGTTTCATATTTAAAATTAAAGCAATTATTACATAATACATTTTGTCAAAATATTAAAAATATCAATTTAATAAAAAATAGAATTGTTTTAGAACGGGGCAAAAAAATGGCTCACGATAAATTGTGACATCCATTAGTTGCGAACAAAAAATGTCTGGAAATAAGCCAATAAAAAATATTTTTTGGGTTTGTTTTACTCAAAAAGTCAAATGGCAATAATTTATAAAATCGTCCAGTATTTCTCTCTAGTTTGTTGTGAATTTTTGTGTTGCTCAGTGTGCACGCTGAATGCAAACGTAGAAAAGAAACTTCGCATGAAATAGAAATTAGTTATTATCACGCATATTGAACGTGGATAAATCTATATAAAAAACTTGCTGAAACAAGTTACGAGGTCATTCAACAGTTTTCGAGTATCATTAAACTATAATAAAAGAAAGCCATGATTATCAAATTTAAAGAAGATTCACGACCATCGAAGCTATCAATGGAATAAAGCAGAATTATCGTTCGAAATATTAAAAAAAATCGGCTCCTAAAGTTACTGAATTAAGCACATTATATGGAATAATTGTTTAATCCTGAGACTATTAGAAGGGTAATTCGATCTTGGATATCACGGTAGCAGTGCAGAAAAAATTTTCAAAGTGAAAAGAATAAAGAAAACTCAGATTAGCTTTGTCAAAATCCAAATATAATAAGAATGATTACTGGAATAAAGTAATATTTTGCTGATAGAGAGTAAATTATATATGGTTCTGACGGTAGAATCTTGTGTGGGAAAAACTCAGGAGAAGAATTTTGCAAACAGAACTTGCTGCCAACAGTAAAAACATGGAGAGAGGTGGTGTGGGGTGATGTCGTCCGCTGGGTTGGTAATCGTTTTTTTTATTGACAGTAAGCATGGATCAAGTACAAGAATTATTGACATTTTAAACCAAATCAATTCTAGCACTGAAGATTGAACCTTCACAACGATTTCAAATTCACAGGATAATTACAAGCATACTGTTTAAAGGTTAGACTCTTATGCCAGACTGCTGTAAATAATGAAAAAAACACCACCGCATCTCAGACTAAACCCTGAGAATATTTGGAAGAATTGAATCATCAGTGTAAAGCACACCATTTCTTCAAAAACAATCAACCTTTAAAATCAGTTAAAGAATGGGGTAAAATCACTCAGAAATCACAAAAAAATAAGTCGAATCCCATCCCAACGAAGATTAAAATCATGTTTAAAGTGAATCCAATGAAAATATTGTAAAATCTTTAAAAGTAAAATTTTTTGGATAAATATTTGATGGGAAAGTAAGTGTCCGATCCTATGTGAGTATTTTTTCTCGTTCTAAACAATATTTTTTATTATTATATTTTAATATTTTGACAAAATGTATGTTATGTAATAGTTAGTTACTAATTTTAAAATATGTTACAATCTACTACACAAAATTTGTACATGTTTGCTTATTTATTTTGTACGGTTTCTTTTTGTAGGCCAAGTGTCCGATCACTTTTGAAATCACTTATATATTTTCTTTTAAGTTCAAGACATCATGGTAGGGCTTCACTGCTTCCTAATTAAAAGTCACTTCGTATTGTTTCGATCGATATAGTCGACCATTTGAAACATCTCAAAAGATACTTGTGAAAAAAAGTCCTTGGCAATGAGTGGAGATTATGTGGCATTTTCGAACTATTATGGTCTAGGTAGTTGACCTGGCATTCGCTGTTGATTTCCTGGCGGCCTTCTGCGGGTTTCGGATTGCTATTCCTGGCGTCGAAATTTAAACTAGCTAGAATTGCATACCTTTCTACTCTCATGTTATCAAAATTTAAATCTCACGTTTCCACCAGTGAGGAATCTTATCCTGCCACTAAATGTATTCCTATCGACTTTTGTAATGCAAGCATAATATCCAACATTCGAGGTGTAATAAATTTTCACTTTTTTATTTAAAGCTGTGAGGAAGACCATTTTCATTGGGTAGTTACATCTTAAGTAAAAGACAAAGAACAGTTGATATGAAAAAGAGGCAAGCGCAGTATGAAAAAGAGAACGTTTTTCGTTGCGTTTTGGCTTATATATAGGAAAATTCCCATCAAAAGTCATAGCACGTAAAATTAAGGGAGTTCCAGGGAAATATAGTAGATGAGGGAATTAAAAGGGATTGTTTTTGATGGAATTTATAATTAGTTTAAGCTTGAATCTTTTCAAGAGCGCGTGATGTAATAAATTATGGATACTTTTGGAGGGATCAAGAATAAGAATAGAACTCTTTACTTTTTTGTATTGGGAATGGGATACAATGAAAGTTAATTTGGTATATTTGAAGTATATTGAATTAAAGTTAAATCTATATATATATATATATATATATATATATATATATATATATATATATATGTATATATGTGATAATCTGATGATATTGTGCATGGGTGATGAGCCCACCTTGAAAATTTCTTTTTAACTTTCTTTCTCATTTTAATAAATTTTCTCTTATTAACAAATTTTAGATTTTGCGCCCAACTAATATCTGCTATGAAACTACATCCAACTTTGACATTTCAGAGTGTTCTTAATCATAAATAATGCGATTTGATCGTCATATTCTCTTTTCGTCAAGTATTTCGTCATATGATGTGAGCCCTCCCTTTTGCTTCTGCTTCCATATGTCGAAGCAAATTAAAGAATTTTATGTAATATACTTATAAAATAATGCAATTTCAAATGTATATGCTTCTAACATTTACGATACACCACACACACACATAAACACACACACACACACACAAATATATATATATATATATACCGAAGGATTAAAACGAACGTAAACAAAATCAAAAATCGTGTAAGTGGTGCATGATTTAATTGTTTTGAAATGAGATGATTCCTTTTAAAATGAATTTAAATTCACAAGTATTACCTATAGAATTAGATTATTTGTGTACACTTTGATTTGTAATAAATTTGGTTCTGATTCAAATATATATTGTTCCATAAATGTATTCAATTCACAATTTCTTAACTAGTTCACATAAGCCTGGCATGCACTGTAACAAGATGATCGGCCTCCTTTGCCCATGACAGTCAAAATCTAGTGCGAGTTTGTTGTATGGACTCTGCGTATCATGCAGATCGGAGATGCGGGTTCCATGGTCCTGGCTTGTATCATAGAATAATCTCCTGATTTGGTCTTAATTTCAAGTCTACCGGACCTTGAGAGAAAAAAAAATAATTAAATACTTCATCCTCTAATTGAAAAATAAATTCTATCTATCTTTCCATCGAGAAAGAAGTAAATGAATGTGGCACACACTTTAAACAGAGATATATCATCAGTATTCATTTGTTTTAAAAGCATTTGAATGTTTTACCACTGCCCGTAGTAATACGTTTCAGACAAAGACATTAATTATTTTATGCTCCATGCTGATTTCCCTCGTAGAAGACTTGTAGTATCTATTATGAAGCAAATATTATTACTTTTGCACAAAACATATTTTTTTTTACTTCAAATACCATACTTTCACATAATGTGCTTGTAAATACGCCGAGATAAAACAGACAGACGACGTCGAGAGTATATTAAGCAAAATTGTAGTTTTCCCTATCGAGTTATTTTTAACTGACGGAGCATCCGAAATGTATATTTAATGAAAAATAAACGCAAAAACCAAATTAACGTCTGAGATACATCTTTGTTGCTCTATGATTTATGTCGGAGATATGAGCACGAATCAGAGTAGTATTTCCAAAGATTCTTACTCTGTTCCACCAGCTCCGGCTGTCCATCTGATTTGAGGACTCTGAGATGAACAAACCAGAGAGTTCCTGTCACGGGATCGTCCTCGAGACCCCCCAGGGAAGTGACGAAGGGTTTGCCCTCCACCACACTGTACTCTACCCTGAGAGAACAAAAAGGAGATGTACTCTAACCGAGGATGCTTTATATATTACAAATCAGTACGCACAGTTTCTAAACGATGGTTGTTTTAATACAGATATGACTGATTCATACAGCTGCTTACTTCTGTCTATTATCGATCCTTGCAACGGTTTCTATGACATCATATACGGAACTATTCTGGAGCATTTTTGGTCGCCAAATTCTCTCCAATTCTTTTGTTTCATACACACGGAATACTCCACGGCCTCTCAGTTGACATCCAATGCTTTCGCCAAAGCTTCCGCTTTTACAAAATGAAAAGGTTAGAAATATTTTGAGAATAATCTACATTTCATACAAAATCTTCTCATTCAATAAAGAAGGTGATCGTGGGAATGGTATGTGGAACATCCTGTTTCAAATATTTTTTAACATAAGCCAGTTGAATACAATATCGATGCAATTATTCTTTGAAACATTTTTTTAAAAAAATTCTTTAAGCGAATAAAACGTTTCATTTTTGCACAAGAGAAAAAAAAAATCCCAAATACATTTGTTGATATGAGAAATTATTACATTTGTCATAGAAACAAAATAATCTGAAATTATTTTTATACTCTTAAAGAACTTTTTAAGAAACTTTCTTTTACTACTTAAATTACTATTATAATTTTCAAGACAAAAGCTTCCATTCCGAATGAGTTTGGGCATGTTTACAAATGATTTCGTATCCCTCAGGTAAACAGTGGTAGTGGAGGTTTGAACATCACGATGTATTATGGAAGGCAACTAAAAACGAGTAATTGTAAAATCTAAAGTACAATTCAATAACCAATTGGTTTCATCAATAATGTGAATCATAGGAAAATATATGTAAAACAAAAATGCGGTGTATTAATTTATTTTGACATATTTTTTTTCTTAAAAGAAACAAGCATTTTATTTTTAATAGAAAACTAGATATCCATCAAAAGATAAAATACGTTTAACTTACTTAAAGATAAAAAAAAAAAAAAACCTTTGTTATGAATAAAGATAAAAGACCGAGCCCCTGTATTATGTAGAATACATCAGGCAAAGAGTATTTAGACGATGTCTGAGGTTAGGTAGGCCTATATATATAAGGTTACTAAAGAATAGTAAATCATCAGAGCAAAGCAATCATATCCAGGATTTCAGATGCCACGTGGAATGGAGATAAATCTAATGTAAAGAAAGCGGTGTGCTTTCAAAAATATATTTATTAATACATTAAAAATAAACATTTTATTTGCTGCAATAAAACGCTTATTTATTACTGAAATAAAATGTATGTAAAGCTAAAGACAAAGTCTATTTTCATGGTTTATAACATTTTTCTGTATTGTTGCAAAACTTGCTTTACTTTACTAATTTCAATCTTGTAAAAATTTGAAATGTGTTTCAATGGATTCGAAAATTATTTCCTCATTTTTTTACTATGGCGTAGAATTAAAGGAAAACCGATTAAAATGACGAAAGCAGTGCTTTCAACCAGGATGAGAGTGAAATAAGTTTTGTGTCTCAAAGGATATGTGCGGAAGGAATTGATGTTGAGACGACATCCTCTCTTTTAAAATTAACGTTAAACTTATTTTGCAGTTAATTTGCATTATTCATTAAGTATAGTGGCTGACGAGAGAGGACATGGTAATGTAATGTTTTAACTAAAGTGAAGACATCTCTTTTAGATTTAAGAACTTTTAATTTTGATTTTAACGCGGGATAGTATATTTTGATGAATTTGGTTTACACTTACGCGCAACATATAATTAATAATAATGGTTATAATATATATGAGAAACCGGTGGGTTTGGACTTCGGAGTGAAATGATGGAGCCATGTTTCCTCCATTGTCACATATCGACACAAAAACTCGGGTTTATTACGCTTGATCATCTTCAAACACTGCTCCGAATCATCAACTCGTCGTTGTGTTTGGTCAAAAGTGAGCTCGCGCGGCACCCACTTTGCACAGAGCTTTCTCATACCCAAATATTCGTGAATGATATGATGCACACGTTCAGTTGATATCTTTAGAGTGTCTGCTATTTCCTTCAATTTCAATTGATGGTCATTCAAAATCATTTTGTGGATTTTTTTAATGTTTTCTTCGGTAACAGCCTCTTTTGGGCGTCTACTGTCTTCGGTGCTCATTTCACCGCGTCTAAACTTAGCATACCAATTCTTGATGGTTGATTTTCCTGGGGCAGTGTCCGGAAACTCGGCATCAAGCCAAGGTTTTGCTTCAATTGCTTTTTTTCCCTTCAAAAAGCAATATTTTATAAACATGCGAAATTCCTTTTTATCCATTTTTTTCACAATAACAAAAGTTGCTTTACTCAAAATGGTATAATTCACAAACTAATGATCCGACAGCTGTCAAA
Organism: Nephila pilipes; assembly: GCA_019974015.1. Taxonomy (NCBI): domain Eukaryota; kingdom Metazoa; phylum Arthropoda; class Arachnida; order Araneae; family Nephilidae; genus Nephila; species Nephila pilipes. Next base: position 58,144 of record BMAW01113494.1, read on the forward strand.
TTTATACACGCATCTTTTGAGGGTTAGGGCTAACTAAACAACATACGGATTTAATTCTAGTAGCGCCATCTATGTGTCAGGCCGGGGACTTTTCAATTGACCTGATAAGTGCATCCAAATTTGACATGCATGTAATTTTAAAGTCGTTTTAAGAACCTCGCCAAACTTCCAGAAGATTCCTAGAAAACTGTAATAATTGTATTTTATTGACTGCGTTCTTGTGCAGTTAAATTGCATTTCTCTAACTTTCAAGCAGTAGAAAAGCAAAATTTGGGTGAGAAAAAAAAAATACTGAATGCACGAAAGGGACATCGCCGCATCAGTAAAAATGCTCTACTGTTCTCAAGATGTTTCCTCTCTTTCTAAAGGTTCAACGAAAGATTTCCAATGAAGAAAAAAGGTTTTGTCTTACCTTATTCTTCGTTTCCAAAGTTAGAATTCCCGACCAAGCTTGTCAAATCTACCAATCTAATTAAATTTCATCAAAAAGTATAATTAATCCAATAGATGAAAAAAAAAGCGATCCTTGTATTGCTTAAAATTGATTTAATAACTTGATGATAACGCGTTTCCAGTTCCAACTCAAATAATTACAAAAGAAAATGCGTTTGCAGCGCCACTCAAAGTGATTTACAAAACAAAAAATTCTCGTTCTCAAGAAGCGACTCAAGAATTTTGAAATATGGTTTCGGCATGATGTGAGAAGGTTTTCAAAATGGGAGTTTTTAAGCGTTGATTTGTAATTCTTACTCCTCGCTTTCGAAGAAGTATAATTTAATATGACCGAAAAGACTTTGAAAAATGTATGAACCTGTAAGTGTATTGCTCAAAGTTTCACCAATAAATATATATTTTTTTAAGAAAAATAATTTAATATTATATTTATGAACGCTTAGCGTAGTAAAATGACGCATAATATTCTACATTTAGTGCCATGTTAGTATTCAGAATTTTTAAACTGGCCTGTTTCACTCTGACAGTTCGTTTCGTTTCTTAAGAAATTACTGACAATATCGATTCCTCTATAAGTTCCTATACCTACTTTCAATGCGGACAAATATTTCTTAAAATATATTTAGAAATTTTTGTTGAACGAGTTTTTGATGTTTTTTTTGTGTTAATCAAGCTTTTCAGGGTGATATTCTGAGTGTTACAAAGGGGATCGGCAGTTGGTTTTGAACATCCTTTAATTTTTTTTTAGAACAATAACACCACGTTATATCGCTTGAACGCAGGCGGCACCCATCCCGTTGGGAATAAACAACATAAATCTAGTTTTAGCACTTATTTATGGTTCAATAAGTTTACTAACAGAAGTATGTGAAAGTATATTTACTATCGGCTATTATGGATGTATAAGGGGCGCCACTTTTGGTTTGATGACGAAATTAATCATAGATGTGTGTTAAGTATATTGAATAAAAAGAATATGATATCATAAATAGAATGGTTAAACGAGATGTGGCTGTATAACAAGACTGACGCTTTAAAACATTTAATTTTGATGTCATATATATTCTCTTATAATCATCTTCAATACACACCCCTTCTCTATTCCGATAACGCTCCATTCGAATATTCCATTGTTCGAAACTGTGCTGGAAGTCTTCTATAATCTCCTTCAGGACGCGTGCCGTTTCTCCTTCACAGCATCAATTGATTCAAATCTAGTTCTTTTTAATGCAGATTCCACCTTAGGAAACAAATAGAAGTTACATTGCTCAATATCCGGCGAATAATGCGGATTGTCTAACACTGAGAAAATGTACTTATTAGAAATTTGGGCACTCAACGTAGAATGAGCAGGCGCATTATGTTTGTTCATTCTTAAAGTCTCAGCAATCTCACGAATATTTACCCAAGGATCAGATAGAACCATATTATCTATTTTTTATATATATTTAACCATTTTTGAAGTGGAAGGGCGACTAGGACCTGAATCACCAACTTAAACGTCTGCTTGACTAATTTGAATAAGTTTAATTAGTTCAGAAACACGTGCATATGATAAGCATTCACTGCTACACACTTCTTTCAACAAATTATAAGTTTTAGTAGTGGGATTTTAGTTCTATAAGAATTTTCACAATAATCGGTTGCTCAATTGTTTCGGTGAAACGAAACATAAATTATCGCTAATAAGGAACGAAAGCATATACGGACTTTTTAACAGATCCAGTTCGACTTGTCGACTTAAGCGTTTTATAACAATTAGAATGTTTTAATGAGAAGAATGCGGGCCTACAGAGTAACATTGTTGGTACAACCAAGCTGCGGATTGTACATTGCGTCCACCTTCTCCGTGCGGTAAAACCATCATGAAATACTTGGCTTTGGAAAATCTTTCCATGACCATGAGCATCAGCATACTATAATCTCAATAAATCTCTTTTATAGCTGACTCTGGTGAACAGGAGTGACGTTTCTTGCACATTTTTCATACTGAAAATATTAAATTAAATTGATTAAAAAAAATTAATTTGATTAATTATTAATTAAAAAATTAATTTGAACTTTAAATATTTTGATTTAATCGACAACACCTAAAGCTCAAAAATTAGAACAATTGCATATTGTTAATATAAACAGATATAAAATACTTCGTTGTTTGAAAATCTAGGATCTGCTTTCGATCTGTCGAATTCTCTCGCAAAAGGAGGTAATGGTAGCTTAGTGGTCATTGTCGCAGACTCGGAGCCGGCGGTTTTGGTCGAGTTAAGGATTCGAGCCTTGATATTGCTGAAGACCCGCCGAGGAGGTTGCATGTTAAATATGTCGCTGCCAAAAGTCCTCTTGTGGGGTAGTGTGGAAGTTAGGAGAGGGATGCCAGCTCAGATGTCATCTCTGATGACCGAAAAACAAAATTACGAAATCCGTCAACAATAGCCATCAAGGGTGAACATGTTTAAATTTTGTGAAAATTCAGTTTTCCAGACAGAGCATTCGGTAATTAGTTTTTCGTTTTGTGCGCCGTCTCTCATATCTTCAAAGTTGCTATTTATTCCGACTGTTTTTCATCTATATTGCTACTACAGTGTACCAAAAATAAATTGGCCTTTATTAATATTATCAAAGAAAAATTAGCAACTTATTCTGAATTTTACAACCTTTACTGGGTTTAGGGTCACGTCGTTATATATAAATCGTTTCCGTTTAAAAAATACAAATTTATGTTCTTGTATCTTTGTTGGAGATGCTGACCAATACGTTTCCTCCTCCCCCCTCATGCCTTTTATGGAAAGCTTTCATTAAAAATGTTCTGTTGTTGAAGCGAAACCTATTTGGCTCAAATCCGTTTGGGAAAATCCTAATTTGCATTTCATGCTTAAATCCTGTATTTTTATGGCTCGTAAAATTTCCCAACAAATTTCATAAATGTCTTAATATATTTGGTTATATTTCTAAATTTTCAATTTTCCATATTTTGCGCTTTTAATTGTATTCCTTGTATGTATGTATGTATATATATTTTTTTGTGCTTCATTTCTGAATTTTTAATATTCCTTTCTGCGTGTTAGTCAGTAGGCTCCGTCATTGTATCATCATATCGGCATCCGTAATTACCAGGAAATCGTCACGTCAATAGAGAGTAGACTGATATGCATTCCGAGAAAATTAAAGTAAAAAAAGAAAAATGGAATGTGAGAAATTTGAAGTATAAAAAAAATGACTTCAAAAATGAACGCCATTAGAACTATCACTCACTTGTATACAAATTCCTGATTATGTTTTCTTTTGATTTTCGGAATTATGTTTTATTCAATTGTTTTTTGCTCCGATATGTACTGTTTTTTACAACGTTTTTACAACGTTTTTCTGAATTTCACTTGGTGTGTGTGTGTGTGTGTGTGTGAGTGTGTGTGTCATCAAATTTTCGATCGTTAATTTAACCAACTTCCCATCAAGCTAGAGCTTTGAAATTTCGGGAATCGTCCGTACTCGCCTAACAATGCAATATTTAGACGTTTGCGACAAGTTTTAACTCATATTTCAATAATTTTAATAAGTCAAAATATTCTTTCCTCTAGGCGCTTTTAGGATTGAGGAGACAATTTCTTTCCCTCTCTGGGAGCACCGGGGACTCCCCACGCCGCATGAGGTATCATAAACCTTTTGTACTCACAAAGGGGAGATAGTATCTCCCCTTTACTATCTCCGAGATAGTAAGGGTTGCTGACTTTTAGTCAGTAATCATTCGCAAGAAAGAAAGTTTCCAATATTTGGCGCCGTGTCTTATCACAATAATTTCTTCTGAATTCTGGTTCCCATTCTTTTTTCAATAGAATGACTTACAAACTTTCAAATGCATGTTTTGATTTTATGAGTATTATGAATTTTTTAAAACGCTCACAAATGTCTCTTTTTAAGTGAATTTTAAAGTTAAAAATAACTAACAGTTTTAACTAATATTTCAATAATTTTCTCTAATAAACTTTGCCACCATATAAAAACGTGGTTTTTAAAAACGTTGGTTTTTATATCGAATTATTGTTACTCTATTGTAAACAATTGTCAAAAAAGTTTTCCTTTCGCCAATAAATGTTGATTGCTATGGTTATTGTCTCCCAGGAGCCGGTTTGTAGCTCTAGGTTCTTTGGATAAGCTCGGTTCCCTTGGACAATCCGCCAATAGCACTAGTTCTGTTTCTAGTGTGAGGTTAATAAAACCAAACCAAATCTCTCCTAAAAGACCAAAAGTAAATATGTGTCAAGTAAAAGGGAGAAAATGAGCTCCTAAATAACACATGAAGAGATTCCCATTCTCAAAGAACAGATGAGGATATTGCGCCACGAAAAGAACGGATGAATATTACGTGAGTAGGAAACGTAGGAAGCTTAGTGGAAACTGAGAACAAGCAGATCATTCTCTTTTAAATAAATATATTGCTCTTTTCTTCCCCATAGCAATATACATCATATTTAAAGGAGAACTCTCTTAAGAATTCTTGAAATTTCTTTGTTCAAATTGATACATAGTTTTTATTTAATTTCTACTTAACAACATTTACCTGATTTTGGGAGACAAAACATAAAGAACCCACAGCATTTAAATGATCCCCAGGTTTCCGTCATAGATTTCGCCCAGTTTCAGAGCATAAAATGGGGATTAGTAATTTTTTTAAAAATTATTTTCTTATATCTTAAAAAACTGGACTTTATATAACTTTTCCATCGACTCCCTAGGCATTCGTGTGTGTTTGAAAACTTTATTCATTTTATAATACACTTTTAATTTAAAATTTCCGCAAATAGTAAATTAAAAATTTAAGTCTAAAATTGTGTTTAGAAATTAATTTGTCTTTGTACAATATTGCGATTGTTGAAACTTTATAAATATATAAAAGAACAAGAGGGAAATGCAGATTAAAGCATAAATAAACATAAATAACAACGTAAAATATTTCCGTAAATCAAAGATATGAGCACAAATTGAACTTTACAGTTATACGTACAAATCATTTGCGGTATTTTTTTTTATCAATCCTTAATACTCATTTTCAGAACAAATTACGCTGAATTAATTTACGCTGAAGTATAATATCAATGCGAAAAATATCAAAATTTGTGGATTTTTTTCAGTTTATTGGTCTGCAGAGAGGTTTAACATTTCCCTCCTTATGTACAAAATCTTTCAAAGAAATGCGCAGGAAAACAAAAAAAAAAAAAAAAAAAAAAAATCACTTATCTTATTCAAGTAACGAAATAATTTTTATGTTGATCATAAGAAATTACTAATATTTCTTAAGACTCCTGGACTCCTAGGGGGATGGCAAAAGGGTGTATTTTTACTATTGGGATATCAGGGATATATTAATACGAGGATAAATTAAGAGTATTTTTCAGTGTCAGAGCTATAAATATAATCGCAAAATTAATTCTGATTTTGTCTTTGTAAGAATATCATATGTTATTTTTCAAAATAAAATAAACCCTCAATAGTATGCATGTTTAAAAAGATTTTATCTTTCAATATGCAAGAAATATTATTTACAATATCAAAAGTTAGTACCATGCATTTTGATTTTAAAATTATTTCACTATTATTTAGAAGCGTTTTTAAATCTATTTTAAAATTCGTATCTGATAACATATTAATTGCACCACAAAAATAATTAAACATTTTTAAAACAACGCATTTAAAATGGGCAAAGATAAAGGATAGCTAAATAAATGTTATTACAAAAGTACTTATTTTGAAACACTTTTTATTCTTGAATGAATTTTTGCTACTTTCAAATATTTATTTACTACTCGTAGTATGCTGTACTACACTGCAGCGGAAGAATTTCAATCCTAAAGAAAATTCAAAAAATCGGATTATTTTCAATGTTTTGAAGTCGATGCGATCACCACACACGTTTTCTGTATCTCGATTCCTCAAAACTTGTTTACTTTTTCTTTTAAATGAAAGTGATTGGAGAGATGAGTAGTAGCCGTTTCTTATCACATCATTCTGATATCTCTTAGCTGTTATCAAATCACTCAGTTTACTCTTCTAATCAGAGAGAAGGGGAAAAAATCTTTGAGTAGACACGTCAAAATCGTTTTACTTATCTGCAGTCTAAATATCACGTGACTCCTCGTGTCCTCTTATATAAACATCGCTTCAAAGTCCTCGGTTGAAAACGATAAAAGAACTCATCGACCATCGGAGCGGCGATCATGAGTGCGACACAAATCATGGGCGTCTTGCTTTTTTGGAATAATTTTCCAACGTTAAAGGTAAGACTTGTTTTAACTACAGAAATAGTTTTATAGTTACCGAGGAGAAACTGCTCCATTTTATTAGCATGCTATGTAAAGGATTTTATCCAAGTCTTAACCTCCTAACAACTTTTAAAAGGAATTTGGTTCTTAATAAATTGCTTCAAAAAATATGAACAAATCATATAAGAGTCATTTATTACTCTCTGTTTTCTTCATCACTCAGTAACTGAAAACGACGATTCCATGTGTTTATGCACTTTATAGAGCTGAATATATTTTATTTATGAATCACTCAATGTAATGTGAGAAACAATGCTCATTTATGCATGATGACAAAAAAATGCAGCATTTTTCGGGAAGACAGCAAATTTCGAAATTCGTATTAAACATTTTTCAAGATATTGATATTCTTAAAAATTATCGTGTTTCATAAAATTACAGATTGTAATTTTAGATACACTTCACATTTTGAATTTTACATTTTAATAAATTTAGCGTGTTTAATTTATGTAATTTAACATTCATTCATCTTTGAAATGTTAATAGATGTTTCGTAAGATATTTATATAAATTACTATAGTAATATAAGGATATTAGTAAAGTTTTGCAGGAATATTCTACCTTTTACTTTTTTTTATAATTTGCACAATATTACTTAAAAATAATTACAAGTCTTAAGATCTAATTAAATAGAGACAGAATGATAAAAAAAATTGAAAGTATAAAAATGTTGCTCGCACGTGCATGTGTTAAGGCATTTGGTACTAAAATAATTCAAAATTTCTGAAAATTTAATGTTAATGAGATTTCCTCTTCATGTCGATTATCTTATAGAAAGTAATGAAAACTACTTTCCAATTGAATTCATTGAATTTTTCCTTTAAAAGAGTAAGGAACAATAAGCTTAATGTTTGGAAATTTTATTACTATTGTTCAAAAAATAACTTTGTGATGAATAAATTAAATAATTGGTTGATAAAAAGACCTTTTTAATAGCATTTTGTGGAATTTTAATATAAAATGAGTTATTATGTTCCAAAATATGACTTCAATGTTGCTTTATAATTTTATTTATATTTTTGTTGTATATAATTGATATTTGTGAAATGCTGTACAGCAATAATATACAGAACTATGATTGTCTCTACACATCGGAAAGTAATTTAAAAATCTCAGAAGAAAATAATGATTTATTTGAAAAAGGGTGTTTACGTACTCCTAAAAAAATGCTGTTTAATTTTTCATGAAAGAAAGAGGCAAAGAATATCCACATGTAAATAATAACACTTCTTATCTGAATCTTCAAGTAATAAATCTTAAACATTTTGGAATGATTATTTTCTCCAAAGTCGCAAGGAAAGACTATACATCATTCCTTGGCAAATTTGATCAAATGCATAAATGCCATTAAGTCCATCATTTCCTTCAAATTAGGGGGAGAGAAACTGATCATTTCACAATCTTTATAACACACTTATTTGATATATTTTAATCGTGCTTGCCAAGTATTTTCATGGTCACGGAAGCCCAGTGATCATGTTTCGTCGGGTGATAGGGTTTAATTCCTGTTTCTTCTGAAGACCCACCGTTTAGTGAGACTACGGCACATTTAATCTGTCGAAGCTCCAATTCCTCATTTTGGCGTGGTGTGGAAGTTTGGAGAAGATGATGAGAACTAAGGTGTCACCATCGTTACTTGCCTAAGGTTCAAAATTACGAGAGATTGTTTGATACCACGAAGCATTGTCACTATCGTTGCTTGACCAAGGTTCAAAATTACGAGAGATTGTTTGATACCACGAAACATAATAAGGGATCCCAATAAGTATACAGGAATGTATTCGCAATGCCATGTTTGAAATGTTAAAGAATACTGATATATACCCAGAAGAGGTTCTAAATATTAAAACTGTTCGCAGTTTCCTTAATTTGAATTATTATTTTGGACAACAAAGCAACGAACGAGTTTGCATTCTTATGGTAATGCAATATTTAAGCTGAACTTGAAAGAAATTGAAATATATGAAAACGTTTTTCTTTTGTTCCAATTCTCAGTTTTTTTTATTGTTGGACTGCTTAGCAACGTCACACTTAGAAGCAATGCAGGGCAATTGACGAGGGATCTCTTAATTTTTAACCTCGGTGAAGTGCGTGATAAGGACGACACCTGAGCTGACACCTTCCCCTCCAAACTTCCATACAACTTCACGGGATATTTTGGAGCTTTCACAGAGTTATAGGAATCTGCTCGACTACGTGGTCGATCTTTAGAATTTCAGGACTGGAATATGCTACACTATGGAAACAACACAGGTCGTATGATCGCGAATAATACTTTGGCCAGTTCTCCCTCTTACCATTTAATTTGGACTCACTGGTGCTTAAATCTTGATCTAAGTAAGAGCATTACTTATTTTTAAAATATGTTATAAAACACTTTGCTGCTGAAGGTATTCGTATATTAATACCATGTATTTCTTCCAAGGGCATTGATGAATTTGTAAATTTTCAGTAAAGCTTACGTTTTGTATGAGAAGTGAGACAGAAGAAAACGTTTTGTGCGATTAACAAGCAAAATTTGATAGAAGCGAAACTTCACTGTCTTCGAAATCGCGACTGTGACCATTTGACTACACATTCCAACCAGAAGCCGACGCAACAATTTTTTCTTTCCAAACGTCTGCACGCGAAATCACTTCCTTTGCACCCTGCGTATTGATAGCTGCTTCCATCATTTTGCAAACTTTCCATGCTTAAGAAAACAATTTTCATTCCGGAAGTTCACATGCACTATTCGAATGATCGAAGGTGCCAGGATTATCATCTCTGCTTTAAATAGGCGTTGCATTAAAAATTACGATTCTCACAAAAATAACATAAATTACACAATATACGATGGTCCTATGCATATGGAATGAACTATTATCAGATGCCATTTGGCGTAATTCTAGTATGGAAAAAATTATATGCAGCTTACCATCTTCTGTGAAAGAATTATAGGGTTCCATTCTCTATTCAAGAGGACGAATATGTTAAAAAATGGCTTATTTATATTAAATCAATTTGCTCAATGTTAAAAAACTACTGATCCTAAATAAATGTTGTTGTTTATCTTTATAACATTCACTGTTTGTTTTTATCAGAGTTTTTCTTTCCTTTCAGTGCAGAAAGGCTGGTAACGGACTGGGGTTCCTGTGGAAATGTATCTGCTTCTTATTTCTGCAATTAAAACATTTAGTGCTCTTTTAATACGTAATTTAAATACGTATTTTAAATACGTAATTTAAATACGTAATACGTATTTTAAAGTGGACTAACTGTTTTATTAAAAGTTTGAAATATGTTATACTCGTGCATTTACCCAATGGGTTAGCTTACTGAATTTGAAATATAAGTGTGAAAATGGGTCTACGTGATTGAATTTAAATCTACTAAGACTGAGAAATATTAAAGAAATAATGTATTTCTTTAAAATTAAGATCATTAAGAATTAAACCTGACATAAATCTGTGATACAAATACACGAAACAAAAATTCTACTTGACATATAAATGCAGATTTAAAATTATAGACTTTTTACTGAAGAGAAAGTGTTTTGTTAGTAAAAAATGGAACAGATATTGCAGGTTCTGGAGCAATACAAAAATTAAGTTTTACCTTGTATATGTTGTTTATGTTGCCTCACGATGTTTTTATATAATACGATCCTTAACTGAAATGGATTTCAGAATTATTTAAAGAAATTTAAAATATTTTCATTAATATTAGACGAGAAAGTATAAATTCGATTGAAATAAAAAAGCGGAATCGCATTGTATTACTTTCATATATATCTAAATATTTTATTTTGAAAATGAATTTTCATTTTAATTCAGGGGGAAATTACATTATTTATGTTGAAGTAAAATATATGAATAATAATAGTTTAAATGAGGCAGAATAATATAATAAACAATTCGAGCAATAAATGGAAAGAAATTCATACTACTTCAAACTGTAGAGTATTAAAAAATATTTTGACTGTGGTATCCTAGATGTCATTATCGCGGAATTACGGCAGGCATTATTCCCGTCGAGTCGTGAGTTCAAGTCCTGATGGCCCTGAAGACCCGTCGTGTAAAGGGGCTAAATCAGATTAAATCTGTCGAGGCCTGGAGTCATCTCATGACGTTGTGTGGAAGTAAGAAAAATGAGTACCAGTTCATGTGTCATCCTCGTCACTTGACCAAGATTCCAGATTATGAGATCTACCGCCAGGAGCCCTGGTGTTGTTTCTAAGCACGACAATAACGTACAATTAATCAGGCAAACTTAGCACTTTGTGTTTGCTCTATGGCATAAAAAGTGCCCACATTCAATATAAGTTTATATTTCATTTTAAAAGTGAAGTATTAATATAATTTTTTTTCCATTTTCCTTTAGTAAAAGAGGAGATTGGGGTATCTGAATAAATTTTATTATCGTAAAATAAGAGAATCAATGTTATTAACACGTAAAAGATTGCTCAATATAGCATTTGTGACTCATAAAAATTATAATTCAATAGACGCAAATTGCATTTGCATGAAACTAGACAGTTTATTAATTAATTTACGCAGAATATTTTACTATGCATGGAAAGTATTGCGCTACGTCATGTAATCCAGAAATTATTCTTCGAGTCTAAAAATTTAATATTTCATTAACAATACAGTATTTCTTCTGATACAGAATGAGGTTTTGCGAGTGATATACGGAAAAAACATTTATTAAATTAAAATGATACTCCTCGTGTCTTTTTCCAATCGTAATAAACCAAATGTTACGCAGTCAGACGTGACAGCTATTTGTGTTACTTTTAAGAAAAAGTGTAAGAAAATATATCGTTATTATTCTTGAATTCTTTTTTGTTATATTTCAGCATCACGTGTCATAAAATAATAAAAAAAAGAACTATTTAAATCACATTTTGACTTTTGTCACAAAACTCAAATTGAATACATTTAAATGCAAATATAATGCGTTTCAGTTGCAGTTATCATTGGCAATTGTTAGATAATTTCGTTTGTTTATACTTTACTCTTTTGGCGGTCATTATTTGAATTGATATGTTACATTATAGATAGTTTAATACTATTAAAACTGGCTTTCCACATAGTAGTATATTTTATTTTGGAATTTTATTATTCTTTTTAGAGAAAATTTATATATTGTGCATTTTTTGCAGATGCTAAGAATTTGGTTGGTTGGTTTTATTAACGTCGCACTAGAAGCAATTCGAGGAATATTGGCTACGGACCTCGTAAATTTGTATCTCGGTCAAGTGACGAGGACGATATCTGAGATGGCATCCCCCTGTCCTTCCTTCCACGTCAAAGAGAAGACTTTAGGCCCGACTGTTTTAACGTGGATCAGCCTCGGATATACAGTGGGTGTTTAGTGTTATCAAGGCTTGAACCCGCAACTCGCCGAAAGCCACCAGCTGCGAATCCACCACCACCAAATGCTAAGAATATCGCTGTGTGAGAGTGGTATCTTACTTTTAATATTATAAACGGGAACTACTTTCAATTCTGTAAAGGAGTCAAATTTATGAGAAGAATAAATTTGAATTTAAAAGAATACTATCACCAGAAATGGCATATTACCGGACTATTTTCATTCATTTTTTTGTACTATAGGTGTATGTTCTTTTATTTAGTTCCTTTGCATTCATTTTCATTAAGAATATATTTATTAAAGTTATTCTTATGGTTCATATTTTACGTAATGTTACAAAATTTTAAATAGGTACCATGTTCCATAAAATTAAAAAAAGAACTTTGATTTTTTGTTTGTCTGATAACTGACTTATGAATTGAATAGCTGGATACGTATCTGGAGCATGTTTCAGAATCTGATCTCTTTTTCTTTCCATTAATAATTTAATTTTAAAAGCAAATGTGTCCCTTTTTTTTATCATTTATTTATCTGATTAGTAAAATTCGTTCCAATAATATTTAACTCGTATTAAAAAATCTGGTTTAATTACAGAAATTTAATCTTAATAATAACTTAAATGCAAAAATACATAAATAGGTTCATGCAGTTCATAAAATATTAATAAACATAGAGAAATGATAAACAGCCCAAAAACGATAAAAAAAATTACATTAATTTAAATAAAACAAAACAGTCTTAAACAGTTAAAATATATACATATTCTTTACTGCAAGTCTTGTACCATTACATAGTTTTGGCTGGTTGATATTTCGCAACATAATTGGCACTCTAAATTTCAACTGCAGCATGTGGGATGGCATTCTTTCAGAACATTTAAATATTCAATGCGACAATGAAATGCATTGGCAAATCACAAACGTATATAAGAAATAATAATAAACCAAAATAAATGCATAATACAAAAATATATAAGAAATAACCATAAGCAAAAATTATCTAAATGCAAATCACAAAAATAAATAATCATAATAATAAATTAAATACATATGTATAAATAGGTTCATGTAGTTCATAAAATAGTAGCAAACCAAAATAAATGCATATCACAAAAATATATATAATAAACAATCATAAGCAAAAATTAATTAAATGCAAATCACAAAAATAAATAAGAAATAATCATAATAAATTAAATGCAAAAATATATAAATAGGTTCGTGCAGCTCATAAAATAGTAAAAAACATAGAAATGATAAACAGCCCAAAACTGATTAAAAAATTACATTAATTTAAATAACAAAAACAGTTAAAATATACACAAATTGGAAATGGCTCTACTTTGGAGTCCTTGAGGGCAAAAGGTTAATTTAACAATGCTTCAGGGTACACAACATTCTTTGTTTTTCCCTTTTCAGAGTAGATATATAGATTGTCTGGTTTGCCTACTCTGGAACATGCAACATATAATTATCCATGAGACAAACAATCTGCCTCTAAATCTAAGCCGCACAATTCTAAAGATTGCCCCTGAGCTTTATTGATAGTGATTGCAAATGCCAATCGAATTAAGAATTGCAATCTCTTAAACTGAAATGGCATATTTGTTGGTATCATAGGAATGCGAGGAAATAAGGAAATCTTCACCATTGAAAGGTCCTGTCAAAATTGTTGCCTCTATGACATTGCTCATTTTTTTACTACAAGCCGCGTACCATTACACAGCTTTGGCTGGTTGATATTTCGCAACATGATAATAGGCACACCAACTTTCAACTGCAGTTTGTGGGGCGGCATTCCTGGCACATCAAGTGAATTCAAAAATTCTGTAGGATAATTCCCTGCTTCATCTACTTCCACAGCAGTGTCAACAGACTTATAAGTGACTGTCTCATTTTGAATGCGAGACTGAATGATGTTGTTAAGCTGGTAGACATCTTTGTTCTTGGCAGCAAGAAAAGCACGTTCACTCAGCCAATTGGGATTCTTAAAATTGGTTTGAATGTCGGGAAATACTCTTCCAACCAATTCTCCTTTGGATGTTACCAAATTGCAGAAGTTATGAGACAATGAAATTTTTCCTGAGGCCAAATCTACTGGCACCTTTCCGTTTCCAATATCCAACAATTGATTTGAAAAAATTTCAGGCGATGGATCATTTTGCAACTGGACATGCATATTTATAGTTAATTTCAAGGTCTTCACAAGTTGCCACAAAGCAGAGTGTTTCAAAGAAGCATTTATTTCATCTTCTAGTGTTGATCGAGGAGCTACAGGTAATGTTTGCTTGAAATCTCCTGCAAGCAATATTAATGGTCTGCAAACGGTCTAGTGTTTCCATGCAAATCTTGTAACAATCAATCAAGAGCTTCAAGCAGCAGCAGATCGAGTTGGTGATGGCATTCCAAACCGATTGAGAACTTTGTTTGCAATTGCTAAACACAAATCTTCAATCATTATCAATGCTTCATTATAGTGTTCTGCTGTGAAATCAATGCCCATATTAGAATTTCCCCTGCACATTCGATGAAAATGATCTTCCGCTATTTGTGATTTATATTTCTCCCATAAGTTTGTAAAAGATGAAGGAGAACAGGCAGTCAATACGATTGCAAACAATGCATGAATTTACTTTGGATGCCACATGTTACTTGCATCATTGATACATACATCCCAGTGTAAGTCATTTTCCAATAAATTTAGAGCATGACATGCACTGCGGAAAGTGGAATGTGTAACCCATTGACAGTCCTCAGTTGTTCGAAAGACACTGGACCAGGCACAGCTACCAATGGCATATGTAGAAAGAAACATTCATCCTGATTTGGATGTGCGGTATATAGTCTGCCAATAGTCGTTTCTTTAAATATACCAGGTTGTCCTATGACCAGCTCACCTCGTTTGCGTCGCTCAAATACTTTTCTTTTCGCATTCCATGCGTAATAAGTAAGCACTTCTGAATATAGCAGTGTTTTCGCAAATGCAGCATTCTGACATAACGTAAGGAAAGTAGTTAATGTTGTAGCTGGTGGATTTAGGGCTATTTGTTGTACATTTGTAGCTGTGAAATAAACACGTCGTCTATTTTCTAGATGTACAGCTAAGTGAACAACGGCAGGACTTCGTTTGTGTATAGGAAACGAAAGAATTCGCCATACAGCTCCATTGCTGCTTATATATCTTCCCGCCTAATATTGCGCGACTTCATCGATATGCGTAACTGCATTCCTATCACTTGTTTCTGGTTACATAACAAAAACCGCCATATCTCCGCCTTTATCAACATAATTATAAATATATTTAATGGATTTCGGCAAGGAATTTTTTTTATGTATTGAAGCTGAATGGCTGCACTTAAAAAGAAGAAAGAAGGTTCAGACTAAAACTTATAAACTTGCAAAATATTTAAAAAGGGAAAAAAACAGGAACAGAAAGGAGGGAAATAAAAATACCAACGAAATATTTAACTTCAAACGTAAATCAATCAACACAGATCAATTCCGACACAATGGGAAACAGAATATTTCATCCCACTTCAACATATCACTCCAAAGCTGTCAATTTCACTATATAGTTTTGAATTCAAATGAAAATTAATTGACAGAACAGAATTCTCATTAATTGCACTGAGAAATAAGAAAAACAATTAAAAAACGAAGAGCAATGAAAAAATAAACTATATTCACACATAATAAACACTATCGTAAAAGACACAGCTCAATAGCAATGCAATGTATCACAAAATTATTAAGGTGACTGTCTACATTCAAAATGTTACAGAGAACTGGAAGTATTATTAATGACCAGAGTAACATAACACTACCAAAATACTATACTAACGCTAATTGCAGTAAAAAGAACTGAACTACCCTTATCAGGGCGAAGTTTTGATTTGTAAAAATATTAATAATATTAATAAAGAAATAAATAAATTCTGCGTGAAATTACTGAAAAAGTAAGTTATTTGATTTTTGTGGGATAGGGAGCAGCAAAGGCTATAATCCCATTTAAAAGATGTATTTCATTCAGTAGATGTCAAATTACTGTAGTCTCTGCAGGAATATTCTGAAAACTTGTTTATATGCGACTATTGCTTCCAAGAGTTCTTTGAAAGTAGTATTCAGCTGTGGATTTATCTTGAGAGTATTCCATAGATGATTTCTTTTGGAGTAGTATTTGTTACAATTTAAAAGGATATGTTCCATACGTTGATATGATTACATGTGCTACAAATGCATTACCCTGAAGATGGAATTTGTATAAAAGCCCTGGAGTTATGATCATTTTAAAGATGATTTGAATGATGAGAATTTCCTCTCTTCTGATTATTGTTCACTTGGATATTTTGTCTATTGTCGGAATGTTTCCCAAGTCTTCAAAATATTGACTTGAATAAAAATTTTCATTGGTTTTCGTCATTCTTTTTCTGTGGTTGTTGCTATGGGTATCCTCCGAAGCAATCCAATCGATGAAAATTTTGGACTCCGTTACCGATTTTGAGAGGTAATCCGCCTATTCATTCCAAATAATTTTCGAGCATCCCGGAGTCCAGAGTAGTACCATTTGAGTTTGAAATTGCGAGAGGATGAAAATTTTGCGGGCTAATCTGTGAATAACTTTTGGAGATTTTATATCACAATTTTTTGGAGCAGTTAGAACTGAGTGACTATCTGATAAAATTAATAATTTTTTATTTAATTCCGTGAGATCATCTACAGCTTGGCATATGGCTAGAGCTTCTGCTGTAAATATAGTGTTAATGGGGTTTAAATTGTAAGCAAAGGAGGAATTTTTTGTTATGCCTGCAGTAGAAGTCATGTCATGGGTTTTTGAAGCATCTGTAGCTATTATGAAATAAACTCGGTAGTTACTGCTCACTATTTCGTCAAATATTCCTCTGATGATAAAAGTAGGAAGGTTTTTGTCCTGAAATTCAAACTCATTGGTGTAAATTCTACATGGAAGCTCTGTGAAATACATCAATCTAGGGATAGAAACTATATAATGCTCTTAATATTCAAAGTATTAGAGATATTGCTTTTATCCTCTTCCAGAATATGTAGATTTATTGTATCGGGGCTATTGAGAAGCAGAGAGAAAAAGTCACCGTTTGAAATTTGTGACATAAATAATTTATTCGCTAGCCTTCTTATTTTCTCAGACAATATTTCCTGATCAGCTATTTGTACAAGTACAAATTTTGAAGTCCATTGTGGTAAACCCAATGCGATTGTAAGTGCTTTGGTTTGAATGATGGCAATTTGTAAGCAAAATCATAAACATCTCGTGATAAAACTATCCGAATGTAGCCAAAATTACAAAACGAAACTTTAGTTATTAAAAGAATAATCATTAAAAAAATGATTTATTCGAAAAATAATAATAATTAAGTATCAAAGAATAAAAAAAATATAATCCAATCGATAATTATATTTATAGTATAAATATGTAATAATCCCGAAAAAAACTGTTTGTAAAGTATAAATTTTCGCATTCAGAAAGAAACTTGACATCATATGACGTCATAACACCGAAAATCTCTTAAAAATTAAATTTCAAAAAATTAAGAGTGAATTACGAAATAATAAGTATATAAAACCCCGCCCGAATTAAAAAGCAATGCTCTTTCAAAATTTCAGATTAAATGCTCCAGTAGTTTCGGAGATTAGCGGCTTTGAACAAACACACATTGCATATTTATTTATATAGATTTATAAACACGTGATCAGACCAACAAAATATTTTCTTGCACTGAAATGACCTTGGGTGATATGGTCTTAAAGTCATTACACTTCAAAATGCCGATAGCCGCAGGCTACCTGTTCTTTCCGGTTTTCTCACTCGAAACAATTTTCATTTGAGGTGACACATCTGGTGAAAGTGGGAAGTGAGCAACATTTCCTGGGTTGTATTGATAACGGATGAGAATTTTATGTTGGTACACATCTATCTTTGAACAATACTATTTTCTACAGAAGGTTTGTTACTTTATTTATTACGTTACCTAAATGGGAAAGGGTGAAATAGTATATATTTAGAAGTAAAAAAAAATGTTGAAAAGAGTGGAGAATGACTAAAGTGTGTACATAATTTGTATGCATGTTTTTACTGTTTTACTGAATAGATTTCATATTTTAATAATCAAATAATAATTCAAATTTTGGATATAAAATGAATTCTTTCAATAAAGTTATCAAATATTTATGAAATTTCACAGTTTTATTTTTTGCAGGAAAATGTATTTTAGATATGTCACAATTTTAAATTACTTGACATATACCAAAATGGCTCAATAGAGCGACATGGGATATAACTAATTTACATAACAATACTATTTCAAAAAGTACTATACGACTTATAATGAAGAGCTATTTAGATATTTTATTAAATTATTAAAAATTATTAATGAATACCTTGCTTCCTGGTTACAAACATTTAAAAAATTAATTACTATTTCTAAAATTAATTAATTAGTAAAAATAATTTTTCGATAATCCAATAGAACTAATAAATATAACAGCATGAAATCGGAAAATGACTTTGACTTAGAATGACTTGATTAAATTGTTTTAAGGATTAAAACTACAATTTAAAACTTTTTATCAAAGAAATAAAAATTGTATCTCTGTTTGATAATATTGTTTTTTTTTTATTTATACACAGATTTAAATTTACAGCAGAAATTTTATTCAAAACCTAATAAATATTGTTAAATAGAAGACGATGGTTATACAAATAATATATATCTTTTTGAATCTGGATTAGCACTTCTTTATCTTCAAGTCAAGATTTTCTTACTATGTTTAATGTAATAAAATATGTTATAGAGGTGTTATAAGCTCTTCTTACAAGTGAACACACTGTTCTTCAGTACTTATACAATATATATCTAACCATTTGTAGATATATAAAAATAAAAACTGAAGACTTTAAGCTTTTCAAATCGTATTGCAGTTACATTGAAATAATGCAAATTTATTACATTCTGTGCAATTTACTATTTTTCGAAATATTCATTGATGTAATTTAATAGCTATAAAATTGACAAGATGAGGTATATGTATCCAATATATATATTAGAGAATGATGTGAAATTAAACTATTTATTGCTCAAAGTTCATAATATAACTGATTTGAAATATAGCCACAAAATTCAATTAATTTTTCTGTGTTTCTTCTTTAAAGAAGTTGTAGCTGAGTAGTAAGTATATTCACAATCTCTTTTTGCTTAGTTATTTTAATTTGTTTACTTTTACTCAAAAAATACTTCAAGATCTGCTGACACATTTTCCTGTTTTCTATGTAAGATTCAAGCGAATTAATCGCTGCACTTTGCGAATCTATCGCATACTTGATCGGGTTCACTTGTTTTTTCTATTTTGTCAGTAAGAATAGTTTCAAGAAAAGTGTGCTGTCTAAAGCATGTTCTTGTATTCCAACAAAACTTTCCTCGCATTGATTTTTGACAGGTCTTCGAATTGCAGAGAGCGCAATGCGGATTCTTGTAAACTCATCATCACATTATCGGCTCTTCGTAGAATCCGATTCTTGCTGCAATTCGTTCTCGCATTTTGCCTTCACGGAAGCGTTCGTTCCACTCTTTTGCACAGGCTGTGATCATCGGTTTGTACCCTTCTGGGTTTCTTCCAGTCTATAGGCTCTATTTTACGGTGACGGTAGAAGATCCATCGTCTTCAAGAACGACCATGATTTGAGCTACGTTGTGTTATACAGCATATCTGGCATGATTGAATCCAGTACGCGCCGTTATTCTTCCCACGCCAAAGAGAAACCGTAACGTCGACCTTCATATCAGAAATAGTTCTTGTAAATTTTACCTGTTACTTAGAACTCGTGAGTGAACTATTAGGAATGGATCGTTGCTGCTCCTCGGCGCCATTTCGCAAAGAGGCTCTGAAGGTATGTCTCTATTCTTGCATTTGTCAATCATGGCTACAGAAAGACTTCAGTCCTTGCCATACTGAAGGCATTCGTCGTCGTCTCTGGGTGTTGGAGAAGGAGTGTATCTCGATATTCTGAACGACGCAACAAGTGTTGTATTCGACGCAAATACTGTGACAGTCGCAGGTAAGAAATATCACCGTCCTCTCCCCAAAACGCGTTGCTCACAGTTGTCCAGATAATCGCAATGGACGTTCATTTCTTTTGATATCGTTCAGAGTAATGACAGAATCAGTAACTATTGTAGCACTGCAGACCAGTAATATTCCATAAAACTGGTGAATCATTTTGAGTTTCCAGATGATCGTTCTGTTCGCTGAGACCTTTTAATATAAAAAGGATAAAAAAAACTTAAATTAGTATGAAACATATTTCTTGATACTAATCTATTAATGCAATAATCAACATACTGTTTTGGTGTGAACACGTAAACTTACGTTTTAAGCAAACTACTACTTAAAGCGCGAATCCTCTAAAATTAAATTTTATATGACGCAGTGAGAGTCAAATAATAATTAACAAAGCACCATCTCGTACCATTTGACGAGAAGACTCCCCAATGTATTCAACTAGTTAAAATGTACATATAAAAACGTGATTTGTAATGGATTTGTTGTATATGGTTTAAGAAGAGCATGTGAAAATAGAAGTATAAACATTTCATTAATGAAGCATGCATTAGGTTAAGCAGATTAACCATAATACAAGAGACGAGATTCACATATAAAGCTACTAAACGGGCACCTAGATAATTTTCTCTAGAAAGACTATCTATAGACAGAGAAACAGGTGCAGAAAATAATCGTGAAAAGAAACAAAAAATTTGCGAAGGTAATTTTGTGTACGTGAAGCTAAAAAAAACTGCCGTCAGGTAAGTTATATACAACGAATATTTGAGTGTATCTCTCTTCTTCGTTGCTATGAATTTATATGGTAAGAAACATTAAAATGTTACTAATAATTGAATGCTGCAAGACTGTAAATTAATTTTTGA
Organism: Nephila pilipes; assembly: GCA_019974015.1. Classification (NCBI taxonomy): domain Eukaryota; kingdom Metazoa; phylum Arthropoda; class Arachnida; order Araneae; family Nephilidae; genus Nephila; species Nephila pilipes. The sequence goes on from BMAW01113494.1 coordinate 79,225, forward strand.
ATATGAGGTTGAAAAAAATAAATTGTAAGCACAAAATTCCGCATCTTGCATCTTTTTCTTCATTCTGTATATGAGTATGTGTTTCCACTGTTAATTGTGTGTATATTTAAAAAATATAACTATTTAAATCCGCAATACTTCAAACGAGAATTTCTAAGTAGATAGATAAAAAAGGACTTTATTATTACTTTTTCATTTCAATCACTTTTCTTGAAAAAATCAATATCATGTCCAATATCATATTCATTCTGCAAGACCTTCTTTTAATCTGTGTTTATAAATTACGTTTCAGGGGAGTTTTAAATCTTATAAGAGTGTTTTTCCTATAAATTTGCAAATACTTTATATTACGCACAGAGACTCCTAGAGTTTCTTTTGATACATTTCATATAAATGCGTTTAAAAAAAAGTGTACTTTTTATCTCATCAATTTTATTCACAGTTCTCCGCTTGAAGATAATTCAAAAAAATTAAGCTTCTGTATCAAGATAGCCTAATCAATCTAAACATGTCTGGTGGAAAATATGATGGAAGAAACTATTACCTTTTAAATCCAGACTCATCATATCACTAACAACTTCAGGAATAGATAATTTATAATCATATTTCTTCTTATCCTCCACTGTACTGTAATTAGAATATAAAGAAGCATGGATTGAATTATCCAAAATAAATCTAGAATTTTTAAGGCATCAGCAACCCAGTCACATACAATCTGGTAGGACGAATGGAACACAGTTGAAGGCCAGTTTTTCATCAGACGTACGTGAGAGCATAAACTACAATTGCTAGTGATTAACTGTTAGAAAATAGATAAAAAATACTCATTTTGAACTCATTTCGATAAAGAAACTGATTGAGGCCAATAATTACTTCTAATAAGAAGAGGAATGAGAGAGAAGAGGAAGGTTTATTTTCTTGAATCAAAATAAAAAATCTGGCGAAATTATAAGTTTTGCTGTACATCATGGCATCCTCACCGAAACTCTCTATCTCTATTTGCTTATTTATTCTCCAGTCTAAAGATGTTATTTATTAACCATTAGTACAACTCTGCTATAGGGTAATGGGAAGCAATCAGCAAAATTACATAAATTCAAATTATTATAAAATATTTTTTTTTTTGTGTGTGGAAAAGAAACATAATGGTTTTATTTCTGACATTTTCGTACATATCAATAATACTATACAAACAATTGAATGAAGAACTATTCATACAATCTCTATTAGTTGTACAAATAGTGTTATCAGTTCAAAACGTTCAATTTACAGACAATAGACAAGGACAACGGACATCGCTACTGAAAATTACACTGTTCTCATCCTTAAATAAGTATTCGTGTCATGAACTGAAACGAATGATTCTTAAAATGTTTTAATTGCTTTCAGTAACATGTTTCATATTGCAAATCCAGCGATAAATTTGAAGGTAAAATGAAAGAACTGTCGATCCTTTAATTTTTCGATAATTGAGCTTCTATATCTTCAGCAATAAGCTAGAATAAAAAATTCGACATAATATAAGTATTTATAAAAATATAGGGAAAATATTTGTTCTGATGTCCTTTTAAGATGGTTCCTTCTCTTTTCTCCTCATCGACATTAATTTTGCTCAAGGACCATCTAATTTATTTAAAAAATAAAATTAAATATAAAAGAGAAACTTTGAAGGGGTGCGTAACTGATAAACATTTTTATAACAGATAAATAAATCTACAGAAAGAAAAACTCCAATTAAAGTCACCACATTTTAATCACAAACAAACGGATTTTAAAAGAAGATCGATATACCAGGGGATTATGGTACCATATACAATGCAGTACGCTTTTGATAAAATGTTTAAATGTTTGATAAATGTTAAAGAATGAATCTTTTATATATAACCGAAAACAGCTTAAAATATTAGAGTTAAAGTAGTAATATTTAACGACATCACCACCAATATGTTGCAAATATATTATTAAAAGAAAATTTCATGAAAACGATGAATATATTAGAGCTTATATTTTGTTTTCCCTAGTATTTCTTCCTTTCAAAACACAATAAAAATCAAAGACATACATATATACATATATTACATATATATATATATATATATATATATATATTATATATTATTGTTGCTATACATCATTATGTGTACTTTCAAAATTTAATTCACGCACATTATCTTCACGATCTATAAAAGAATTAGGATACTTTTGATTATTTCAAAAAGAACAAATATAAAGTGGAAGCTTTAAAGTTTTTCATGTGTTATTGTGTATCCTATTTTAAAACTTTTAAAATATTTTTTTTCCGAGGTTAGACTGTACAAAAAAGTAATTGAAAAGGTTTTATATAATATACATATTA
>BMAW01113502.1:0-21777 GCA_019974015.1 Nephila pilipes
TGTTTGCATACGAAGGTATATGCGGGTTCAATAATAAATGGTAATTAACGCAAAATAAGACTAATCAGTCGTATGTAATGCTAAAAGTATACCTTTGTTCAAATACTTGAAACTGAAAATAAAACGAACTATAATTGATACATCCCTTACTTGTCAAACGTGTATACACTGACACAATATTCAGTTTAATTAAATTTAATATAAAATATACCATTAGTATTGTTTTTTAAATTTAATTTAATGTGTGTGGCGTCGTTGTAACATAACATCAATTTAATGTAAATAACCAAATTTTATCAGTATGAGAAATTTACTTAAATAATTAAATTTGTTAAACTTATGGAATGTAATAATTTAATTTGTAGACAGTAAGGAAATTACTAATACATTGAGGAATTAAATATTGCCTCAAGGATTTAATTAAAAGGAACATGAAACTTTTTAATCACGAGAAAAAAGGAAAGTTTAATTTTTTTTAAAATTCATGTATGTTTTATTTTAGATATATTCTCTGACCACAAAACGCTGGTTGTCATGTTCGTGGACATCTAATTTCGTCAAATCGTGGATTTTATCATTATGGACATTGAGACTTGGAGGGGTGTGGAAATTAGGAAGGGAATGCCTGCTCAGATATTATCCTCGTCACTTGACCGAGGTTCAAAAATTCAAGATCTATCGCCAATGGACCACATATTGCTTCTGGTGCGATGTTAATTAAGGCTACACGGTACTCTTTTTCAAAAAATTTTTTGGAGACAGTAATATTAAAAGTAATTTATGTATTGTTTTCATACTATATTATTAAACTGATTCTGAAAATAAAAAGTCAATTTAACTAGTCCTTATTTTAAAATTTAAAAAAATTTAAAAATTTTGAAGTTTTTTTAAACCCTTATAAAATACACAATTTTTGAAATTTTTTAATTATTTTGAGTGATTTATATTTCATACATTATTGCAAACAAAAGTTAGTATGGATTTAAATATCTGTTCCCTTGTTGATTTTTAATAATTATTTTTCTAGCTAAACCTGGAAAAAACAGGAAAAATTTTAAAATATTAACTTTAACATTTTTTAAAAAAATAACTAGGGAACCCAGACCTAAATCCATACTAAATTTTATAGAACACATATATCTCAGTATGTATAAAAAATTTCAAGACTCTATCTTGAACAGAAAAAAAGCCTTAGGGATTAGAAAACACTTACATCTTCAAAAATAAAAGTCTGAGAAAAATGCATTTAAAGTTTTTAAAGGCATAAAACAAAAACTAATAATGCTTGCAAAGATCTAAATTTTTAATATATTATTTAACTACTTATATAATATATGAAAACACTACTTTAATTAAATATTATGGCAAATATTTTTATTTATTCAAAATATGTTATTGCAAAATATCGATATAGCATTTGTTACGACGACAGATCATTCAGCTTAAAGTTAACATAATAATTTCACAAAAGTTTTAAAACACAATACACTTATAAAAAATAATAATGATATAAATAAAAGTTTAAAAAAAGTTAAAAACTACCAGGTTTGTACATAGCACCTAATTTTTTCTGAATTTTAAATCGACGCAATTTAGCAAGTTTTATTTTTTTCTGCGCAACTTTAAAATTTGCAGATTTCCTTTTCTTTCTGAAATAGGTTCTCCTACAATGAATAAAGTACACTAAATGTTCTGATGACAAACTTGTTACAAATTCAATTAGCATCCTGAAATGTTTTTAGAGCTTTTAATGTTCCAACAATAAATTCAGGTATTGCACTCGACATGGCAATCAACACGACTCCTAGAAGCTGTATTTTCTTTGGAATATTTGTCCCATATCATCGAATGTAATGCTTCATTAGAATTATGTGTCAAACCTCTGACACATGTGCTTAATAATTCAGTTGATGCTAATCGCTGATAAATAGGCAAGATTTTGGGCAAATATTCTTCGTTGATTGTTATTTTTACCCAATCTTTGTGAATACCTGATTTTTTTCCACGTGCTAATGATAACTGGTAAAAACACCAAGAGTCAAAGAGCAAGATTGTGTCCCGGAAACTAATACTCTCAGATCTTTCCCATAATTTCACAGCTGCATTTACTTCCATTGCACTAGATGATCCGACATGTGTTGTACTACAAACATTTTGTTGTCCTTTGTACCAAACACGAAATTCAGCACTTTCTTCTCCAAGCTCAAATTTATTCTGTTCACATTCTCCACGTCGCTTTGACATTACTTCGTAGTCTATCACAAAGCCAGTCAGCAAGTCGATAACATATCCTATTCCGATATTTGACGTTGACGTATGTTCTCTTGTCAACCAGCTTCCATCATATGACATTCCAATACCGACTATATCTTTATCATTCCTTGAGCCCTACACCTCAATGACATCTTTACGAATATAAAGCAACGGCTGATTTGACCCAACAAGATGTCCAATCAGAACTTTTGGCTCATAATGTCTTTTATAAGTTTTACTAAACATTATATTTCAATTCATATGCATGCAGAATTTTTCCAACGATGAGTAGCCAAGTCACAAACTTAACATACCTTGCACTAATCTCATATTTACATCAAATGGAACATTAAAAAATTGATGCTTGCTAACATTTGATATTTGATGTAATATAGCATCAATTAATTGTTATGAACATGTTTCACTCTAGGTTTGGTCACAATTAACACATACAACATTCACTTCATATGCAAATCTATTTCTTTGACCATAGCAAAGTTTTAAAGATGCAATATGACAAATATTGCTTAAATTATCTGTAAACAAACATTCAGTATCCACTATAATGTAATTTGAAACATACTTTTATCTGCAGCACTCGTATTCAAAACATTTGTTTTCTGAAGTTTTGTAGTTATTTAGAATTGTCATTTTTAGCAGTACTCCATCTCTTAGAAATGTTGCTTCTCTTCTCAAGCTATGAAAGTTTTGTCCTTGGAATTTTCTCAACAGAAGAAACTTAACTTAAACAATTTAAAAAAGCTTTTAAATTATAAAAATTATATGCAGAATAAATATTGGTCTTGAGAAATACCTTTTCTTATCAATTTTGGCTAAGTAACTATAAGCACATCAAGAACTCAAAATATAAACAAACATAAATGATTTTAGTAGTGAAAGTTGAAGTTAATATCTACTTCTCTGCAAGTATCGATATTATTTAAAAAATATCAGTAATTAATTAAATTTAAGAATGAAAAAATGCTTTAAAATGAAACCGAAACTAACCACGCCCCCCTCAACTGTCAAAAATAGTGACTGACAATGCTCAGAAAACTTCAAATATCTTAAAAACTAATTGGTTAATAGATCTAAAATTTGGGGCCAAGATTCCCAAATGTATGGGCTACAGGAAAATGCAAAAAAATTTTTTTCGATAAATTTGTCATTTTTAGGGTACTGTGTAGCCTTAAACCTACCAAACCTCGGAATATTTTTTCAAACATGTCGTATGTTCTGTAGTTTAAAAACTCAAGTCTTCTCATTAGAACTCAATTTATTACCTTAAAGTCTTTTGAAAATATAATTTTTTGCATTCGAAATACACCGTTCGATTATAGTTTTGTCTTTATGTTAAAACAGCTTAAAATTGAAATCTCAATGGTATAATAATAAACACAGCACAACATATCTTGAGGAAAATGATAGAATGAATGGGAAAACCTTTTACATTGAAATGTGTTTTGTTTGTCTTAATAAAAATACTCAGCAATTACTTCAAAAGTTTTAAATCTCCGATTCGTGACGTAATCCAAAAGCCTGATTTTCAAAAGTTTTATTTAATATTTGAATCAGAATATTCATTTTACGAAAGCCATATTTTGTTATTGAAACCCACAAACCAAAATAAAATTCATAAGAAAAAATGAAGAGATAATTTAATAAGTCAAAAATTTTGATTTTTGCGAAATAAATCCTTTTGATTCATAACACACATGATAACACTTGATCGAACAGGATTTCATTGCTCACTTAGGTTATAGAGTGTCAAAACATCCTATTCCGTTTTGGCTTACTAAATATCGTGCAGTCATTTCACAATACCTTATGGATTTCAATTCACCTCAGAATTAGTTAAAGAGCGACATGTGATAGATCTCACGAAGACAATGTCTGACGTATTACAGCACTCTTGCATGTTTCCCATTGAGTTTCTGGAGGTTTCGTTTCTTGTCGCTCTAGAAGCAATACTAGGAGTATGGGTGATGAACATTGTAATTTTAAATCTCGTCAAATGGCGAGGACATCTGGTCGCCTCCTTCCCAACTTCCTCCCTCTGCGGGAGGACGTTAGGTCGACGGATGCTAACATGCATCTCGGCTACACAGCGGGTCTTTATTTGCATGAAATCTGGAAAACACGACTCGAAGACCGCCAGCCGCAATTCACGATCACGGTTACTGGAATGACGTGGCTGAGTTTTCTGGTACATTCGGGACCTTTTTAAATCCAAATTCCATTCATTAGATAGTTTAATAATACTAAAATTTGTAATTTTTTTCAAAAACAGGATTATACTTACATTTTTTTACTTTTATAATTTAGTTTTGTTAAGACAGAATCAAACTGCCAGAAATACTTGAAAATCTTCAGTTGTACTCTTCAACTTCCATTTCCTTCCACTTGAGGACAGTGTCGTCTCTTGAACAGTAACGTAGGGCAATATGATAGGAAACTTAAAAAAATTGCCAGGTAGAATGCTAAAAATCAGGTTTTGGTGACCATGAAATTTGTTTTTCATCCGATCAGTGACAGTTTAGTATTCATGGTGGTGCCTCGAGTCCTGCGCTGCATCTGTCAAGTATTGCTCGAGTTTCGACGTCACTAAGACCTTCGTAAGAAAGATCAGATGCGCCTTGAAACATGTTCGGAAGTGTCAGTCCCGTTTACGTGGTGGTAGGTAGTGAAGTATCAGCTCTGGTATTCTCCTTGCCATTTGAGCCGGGGCACAAAAACTTCGAGATCAATCATGTAGCTCTCGTGTTTGCTTCATATGTGAGATGTAAAAATAATAAACTGTTTTGTATTATTATTTAAAATTACAAATAACAGTGGGAGTACAAGATAGGCTATCTCCTTAAACTAACACACTCTGGATACTTTTGCGTAAGTTTTATTTATTTGAAGATGTCTACCAAATGTTGAGACGTGATTAATGTAGATTAAGAAAATAGTTATTGAAAGAGTAATGAAAGAAAGGTTTGAGGTGATGCTCATACAAACAGAAGCGTTTAATAGGTGTTTTAATGTTCTTTTTTTGGCAGGTATGGTTTTTTATGCAAAATTACGTTAAATAACAGATTACCTAGAGAGGATTAATTACACTAATTTGTGTAGTTAAATCTTAAAAATAATATTTACAAGGTAACATTCTTACAGGACTTATATTTGCTATACAAAATCAGAGCATTTGGTCTTTCTAGAAAACTGGACACGTCATCGCTGTGGTAGGAACTTTTAATGAATATTTGATGTCACTTCTTGGGGTAATTTTTTTGAGCGTAAATTGACCACTCCTCTTCCAATAATCCTTTGGGAAGAGACACGTCCTCATCGCTTTATTTTGTGGTTTGAACCAGCTGAATAAATAAAGCTGAACTATTGGACACTGGCGCTCCGACCTGCAAAAGAAATGTCATCTGCAAAATGTACTATGATGTGGGAATGTGTTTGGTTTCCCAGATATATATATATATATATAACATATATATATATTAGTTATCTAAAAGTTCAGAACGAAATATTGATTGATCTTTATCACGATTCATTTGTCGTGTTGAGGATCTTTTTTTCGGATATAAGGAAGGACCACTAGCACATGTTAGCCAATGATACCAACAGTAGTCAAGAGACAATGGGAATTTGATTATCAGAGTCAAACATCTTCTTTAAAGTAAAAGTTTAGGGATGAAAAATAGAAAGAATTTAACATCGATCAATAACTCCCGAGTCTAACATTGAAAACAACATTTTTTTTTTTGCAAATTTTTTTTTTTATTCATCAACATATGCCTTTTGTTAATCACCTTTCAGGGTTATACAATCGTTCAACGCTTTCCATTTTTTTTTTCGCAGAAATCTTTTTTTTGCAGTAAATAGCGATAAACAACTTTTCTGAATCATCGCGACTCGTTGCATTTTTTGTTCCATCAACAATCCACTGACACCCACTTAGAAAAAACCTTTTCACTTCACTTAAAAAAAAACCTTTTCCTAGCGATCGACTTAAACTTTTGACACATTTCAAGCAAGGTTAGTACTCTAGAAAAGACCTGGTTACTGGTTTACTACAGGTATATCTCTCGGTTAGTCTCGGGAGTTGTTGATGTGTTACGAAGGATGAACGCACCGAACCCTCTCATGTAATACTCTACTATGGACGCGAACTCTATTGGATCAGATAAAATGAATAGTTATTTATTAACCGTAAATTTGGACGTTGTGGAAGAGAAATCTCCACAGGCTCAAACTCATATTTTTTATGTTTTTGATGAACTTTATATCTTTATCCAAACTTAAATTGAGTTTCTGATTAGAATTCTTTAAACCTTAAGTTGATATGGAATATTCTAAATAATCAATATTGTGTGCTAGAGAAGGGAATACAGGAAATTATTAGACGTTCGCTCATGCTGAATTCAATATAAAACCGTGACAAATGAGTTTTCGAAAGCTACTTTAAAACCTTGCGATCGTGTCTATGTAAGAACTTAATCAGCAGAAATTCTATGCTTAACGCAGCAGTAGATTCCATGTTCGTGGGAAAAAAGGACAAGCAAAAAAATCAAAGCTATCTCTTTGAAAGTGAAATTAGAATTTTACATAAGAGCACAAATGATATTTTTTCGTTATTTTGTAAGCAGCTGAAACATTCTGGTTTTAACTTGTGGAGAAGAGGGAGGGGATCAAGGAAGAGTATTTGTATAAAAGGAACAAAAGGAATGAAATGAGTTTTGTAAGATAATGTCAGAATAAAATAGTCACAATTTAGTGATTTTTAATCCAGTCAATGTCCAGTGAAACGTTTTTTCAAAAGTGGTTTTACAGCGAGTGGTGGTTGAGTTTGGTGGAGGAGCAACATAAAAGCTGTGCTGTTCCAAACAAGGGTGTTCTAGGTGTTAGAAAAATGGAAAAAAAAAAGCTTGGTTAACAAGGAGAATTCATAATGTAACAATTTTTAAAAAAATTCAAATTTCTTTTTTTAATGTTTAATTTTCAGCTCTCTATTCCTAATTTCACCATTGTTCCACGATTTTTGAAAACAGTGGCAAGTGACGAATGATAATGACGGAAAACTCAAATGGAATATTCTGTAACTGTGTTCTAGACGTTGAGAAAAGAGTAGAAAAAGTAACAATTAGTTGACAAAAAGAGGGGTCTAAAAATAGAGACTGATTGCTAGGGGTTTACCTGGGAACGTCACCTATGTTTCCCACGGGCAGTAAACCACAAGGGAAAGAAAAGATCTTTCAAGTGACTCAGGGGATCTCGATTCACTACTACTAAAAGAAAAGAAAACCAATTGCAGATAATATCTTAAAATTGATATTTTAAAAATTATCTTGAGTTTTCTCTATGTTTATATCACTTGGGTGATATCAATCTGTAAGTGCATTAATAATTGAAATTTGCTCTCTTACATTCACTTTGAAAGTTTGTTCAAATACATGCCATTGAACATATAACTTATACAGAAAAAAAAGACGAAACTCAAGGGGATTTGATGTTAAGTGTGTGTATTTTTCTTTTACGCTCTTTTATTTCAGGATGCAACATATCGTTACTACTGAAACGTTTGAGACAAACTCATTTCCAATTCCAAAATAAGTTTTAAATTAACTTGCACAAAACCACACATAATTCGAAAACAAACACTTATTACCACTTTCCTCTCTCTTTGTATACATATATGTATATACATTATATATAACTGAGTCAATTAAGCGTCCCAAAGCCTGACACATAAGATGGCGCTACTAAATTAAATCCATATGTTTTTTTAGTTAGCCTAATCCTCAAAGAAATATAAATTTGGCAGCTGTCGGATCATTAGTTTGTAGATTATAGCATTTTGAGTGAAACAACTTTGTTATTATTGAAAAAATGAGATAAAATTCCGCGTGTTGATAAAATAATGCTTTTGAAGGAAAAAAATCGAAGCAAAACTTGGCTTTGATGTCAGGAGTTTCCGGACACTACCTCGTAAAATCAACTCTCAGGTTGGTATGCTAAGTTTTAGAACTTGGTGAAATGAGCACCGAAGTCAGTGTACAGTGAGACGCACAAGGTTGTTACAGAAGAAAACATTAAAAAATCCACAAAATGTTTTGTAGGCCGTAAATTCATTGAGATAGAATAGCAGACACTCTAAAAAAAAAGATATGTTATCATATACATCGTTTTCATTCACGAATATTTAGAATTTTATGAGAATGCTCTGTGCAAGTGGGTGACGCGTGAGCTTTCTTTGGAGCCAAAACCGACGAGTTGAAGGTCGGAGCTATGTTTGAAGATGATCAAGCGTAATAAACCCGGTTTTTATCTGATAACATTATTGGATAAAATGTCTCCATCATTTCACTCCGGGTCAATCTGACAGTCATCAGAGTGGACTGCACGATATGAACCCGCTCAAAGCAGTGAAAACATAACAAGTCCGGCTAGCAAGGTTATGGCGTCTGTATTTTGGGAAGCGCATCCAGAGTGAATTTTCATTGACTACCTTGAAAGGAAGGACCCATCAACATTGACTTTTACATAGCGTTATTGGACCTTTCCAAGGGACGAAATCATGAAAAAATAGCCGCTTTTGAAAAAAAAAAGAAAACACTTCATCAAGACAATGCACCGTGTTACCGTCAGAGAGTGAAAACGTGGCAAAATCCATAGATTGGGCTGATTTCACCTCATCCACCAGAATCACTCCAGATCTGGCCCCAGGGACTATTTCCTATTACCTCGTTTCAAAAGAATGCTCAGCTGGGAAGAGGTTTTCTCGAATGAAGATGTGATCCTTGAAACTGGGGCTATTTTGAAGCAAAGTACAAATCGACACTACAAAAAAATTATCGAAAAAAGTTGGAGGTCGCTATAAATCAACACACCCTTGAGGAATTATATTTGGAATAAAAAAACCATTTTGCCAAAAAAATAAGTTTTTTTTTACTTTGGTGAGGCGGGGGTTTTGAATTGTTCTGTTTATATATATGTATATATATAACATATATATATATATATATAATGATGATGATATTGACTGTTATTGTGTTATTGGTAACGTATATATATGGTATATATATATATATAATGTATCAGCAATATGTGCTATACCATATGTAATGCAATGCTCCGTGTATTCACAATATTACGTTACTTCGGTTTTTTCTTGAAGCTTTTAATCTTATTTACTGCGATTAATATGTACAGGCGCGTATGAGTAAGAAAAGCGGCAAACTAATATCCTACACAGGGTTTATATCGAGTCAGATTGTATTCCGCTTTTGCCTTCGTAAAAGTTTACACCCGCGATAAAACAGACATTCCGCGTGTCAGCTATAGTTCCGTAATGGCATTTTTCCAGCCAAGCGTCTCCTCCTCCGCCTAGTAGAATGTTGCTCTGCCCTCTGGTTTGAAATGTTCTGGCCCGGCCGCGTTCTGGTGATAGAGTCAGAGTTCGGTCTCCACACACACACACACATATGTGTACAAAGGATATTCAAAAGTAGTTCTTCTAAATATTTAACATATCCACATATCTAAGTTAGTCCACTTAAAAATTTAGAATTGCCAAAACAAAAGAAAAAATATTTAGACTATGAATTATTAAGAAAACGTTCTATTTTTATCGTTAACTCATTCCTGCAGTACTCTTGAACATACTCGACATTGAGACATTTGTAGTAAGAGTACACATTCAGCAGGAAAAAAAACTGCTGTTGAAAAAACTCAGTGTCCTGGATACTGCAAGGAACTGACGCAAAGATACTACGACGCATTATACGCGTCTATCCACAATTTACTTAGCATCCCCTCTACTCTGGCAGTGTTTTCATTTCGTGGATCGGAGATCACTTTAACTACTGTTTTTACACTCTGTCTTTCTTCACTGATCGTACAATACAGGCACACACCACCCATTGACGAGACAATACCTGTTCTGGCGTACAGAGGTCTGTAAGCGTCCATGTATGACAAATCCCGCGTGTCCATTCACGCGGATAACAACAAACACATCTAGCAACCACGTTGTCATTTGGTTACGTCGTAGGCATGTGCTGATCCTGTTGATACCGCTTTCCTTTCCTTCTCTGCGCTTGCGTCAATCCTCTGTACTGACGCTGCGCCTGCATCTTTCAACAAGCTATGGGTGTGGATTCTTTTTGTGGTTGTTTGTTTCGTCACAATTGTTTAATTCTTTACAAGAAAAGTAATGAAACTTACTTTCGGAACCTGTTTAGCTTTATTTGTAAAAAAACAGTATGTTTATTAGTCTACATCGTAGCTTTGTATTAAAACAGTTTTGTTCATTCCAGCCGAAAAATAATTATATTCTCACATATCAAAATAAAATTTGAAATGTTGTTTTACATTCTCAATATGTAATTGAAACTTTACATTGGTTTAAGAAATTGATAATATCTCACAGATAAAATTATTTTAGCGTGTTTTGTTTTCCATATAACAAGGTTTTCTAAGACTTACTTCTTCCAATTCTTTTTTCTTCGACGTAAGGACATTTTCCATCTTAGAGGGAGAGAGCCGCTGCATACTTTCCCTCTAAGTATCATTGTGATGATAAGGAGAGAAACATTAATTTGTTGAAAGTTGCTTTTCAGCCGTTGCAATTGATACACATCCCCTTTCTGTTGATTTTAGTTTAGCATGGGACAGTTTCTCTTTAGAGTCATCAGCTATCTCTTATTAAGCGGCAGGACTCGTTGACCATCACTGCAGAATACCACTATAGTCGTAATTTATGTGCGGTTGTCTTGGGCATACAGTGGCAAGTGTTTTTACGACGGGTTTTCAAAGCAACCAGTAGTTATAGAACTGTGCTGCTGCCATCTAGTTTTTTAAGTATTGAATCATCACTTCGATATGGACATTTTTTCCTCGAATGATCGGGGGTTGCTATTCTACCCCATGCCCTTCAGAAGGGAAGAGAGTTGTTAACGGCCTTGGTTGTCGGTGTCGTTTCTAACTGCCAGGTCAGAGTTTCTGAAAAAATGTTGGCCGGTCGCAGTGAGCTGCGTTCCTGAAAGGTTGAAACAAAGTCTCATCTGGCCAGTTAGTAAAGCGTTGTTGTTGAAAGAAAAAAGGCGTTGTCACTGCATACTCCGCCTCCGTATCATCGTGATGAAGAAGAGACATTGTTGAAAACTTCTTTTTCCAGCCATCACTGCAATTGATATACATCCCCTCAGATTCAATTGAGTTTTGCAAAGAACAATTTCCATTTTGTGTCATAGACTGTTTTTTTGTTGAGTGGCGGGTCTCGTCGACTCTAGCGCCGAAGTTTCTACAGTTGGGATTTATGTGAGGTTGTCTTGTTAAACATTCAGAGCAAGTGTTTTGGGTGGACCATGCAACCAGTAGTTATATATTTCCTTCCTCATTGTGAGTCACTACTTTGGCGTGAGACTCTTTTAATTAGAATTTTTGAGAGTGTTTTTTAGGCTAATATCTGTGGAGGGAAGAGTTCTTGTCGACTTTAGTTGTTCGGTGTTGTTTAGAACCAGGGTCCAGTGGGTCTGAGAATGTGGACCGATCATGTGCTGCGCTCCTACAAAGTTGGTAAGTCTCATTTGGCTATTTGGTAAGGTGCTTTAACTACTAGTATTGTTGTTGAAAAGTCGCTGCACTTCTTTCGCTGTCTCGGTCGTAAGTCGGCCAGCCGCTTATATGAACATAGCGGTACACAGGATAGGAAGCCAGGTAAGCAAACTTGAAATATTTACCTGAAGGGTATAGATAAGTTAAATACAATTCCGCGATTAGCTTAAGCAGTTCTGAACTTAGAGCTGTCCGGGTAATGTCCGGGGTGGTTATGAATTTTTTTTATTGACGAAGAAATTTTTAAATTTTAGACCATCTTAAACAATTCCTATGTGCTCTACAAAAGAAAATAGTTGAGTTGAGGAAGCAAGAAGAAAAAAAATATCTTCTGAAGTTAGACAGTATGTGAAATTCTATGAAACAAAATTCAGAAATTCATAATTCCCGTTCACTTTTGAATTCTAGTCAGTAAATTCTAGAGTACCAGTTTTGATAAGTTAGCAAGTTCCAGTGAAAAAATTTACAGTAATTGTCTATCTGTTTTAAAAGTGCAGAAGTTGTTCATGAAATTATAAAGTTTCCATATATATCGATTACGAATTTCGCGAACGTATATTGTTTATCCAGATTAATTTAAAACCAAATGGCAGGCTGTAATTCAAGATTTTCAAAAGTACCAGGAAGTCCTGAAGAGATGCGGAAAGCAATTTTTTAAGGTGTTCAAAAAAACTGATATTTCATGTTACTATATTTCTAACATCTTCGAGTTTACAGCGTCTTACAGGCATGAGCTCCAGTTCAGAGATTTTTTTTTACTCATGAATATCTTTGATCTACAGATAGTATTGGACATTAAGTATCCTGATCAAAATTTGCTAGATGTTATAATTAAGCCTTTCTTTTGAGATTTGTAAAGATGTAATTAAGATTAAGAAATGTTTCCTAAAAATGTCATGTCTTTTGAAGCAAATCATTAATAATTACTCATATATATCATTAAAGATTTTGTAAAATGGGAAGAAATATTGCTTTAATTGTTGATATCATATGTGTTTTTAAGAAAATTACGTGATTTTATATTACTTTCCATGCGACTTTTAAAGTAATAAATTCTTTAAAAGTGTCATGTGTTTGAAAAAGTACAAATAAATAATGTTTAATGTTTCAGTAAGTGAGTAAGACTTTTCAATTAATTTCAAAAGAAATATATCCTGTGTGTTAAGCACTTCCCCAAAAAAAACTCATGAGTAGCTACAATAACAAAACACTAGCTTCAATTTTTTTTTAAAAAAATAATATTTTATATATTTTTAAAACACATACAGAAAAACAATAGACTTGCTTGTTAATAATAAACTATATAAATTAGTTGAATTTGGTTCTATTCCGATATATGTAAAATGTTTTTTCAGTTTTTTAATTCATCCTCGAGAATTTAAAATTTTTTAGTGAGCAAATATCAATCAGAAGTTAATTATGATCATTCAGTTTTCGAGAAATATCATTTTGTGTATTGTTGAGTATAGCCCTCTCTCGGTAAATCCTTTATAGCACTGCCAGTAAATCAGAAAGCATGAATTGGGAAAATCTCTAATAATAGAGCATTTAAAATGTGAAACTATAGAATATTCAATAAAATTTAGCACAGTACACACAAATTCAAACATACCTAATTACTAAGACACAAGAAAATGTAATGTTTGCTATTGAGTAGCCGCCACAATATTCAGAGAGTAGAAATCTCAAAAATAATCTTCTGTGACATGTTTTCACATAAAAAATCACCAAGACAGGTAGGTTTGGAAAAATGGAAAAACAGACTATAAGGGAGTACTGTTCTCTGAAATACATACAAATACAAACATCAGAGTTTTTTTACTGATATGTTAATAAACAATATATATGAAGCTGATTAGTATAAATTAATTCTATTTAAGACCACAAAAGAGGCTTTGACATGAAAGGTTTTATTAAATTTTTTTTAAATAAAATATAAAAAGAGAGAGGTATCTTTAAAGATTACGACTTTTATAGAACGCACTGAAATGAACTTATCTTAAATGTTTTGAGAAAAATCTTTGCTCACAGCATTTTATTCGCAATATATATGGACAAATTCTCGTGTATTTTGTGATATGATAAGTTTGGAAATAGTTAATTAGAAGTTTCGAAGTAGTTATGGTACATTTCTCAAGTAGGTTTAAGCCCAATAGTGTATTTTTTTAGACCGTTCATAACAGAACTCATAAAACAATACATTTATCCATGGTTAAAGGTTTTTTTATACCCAAGCAGTTTATACCTTTTTTTACTGATATTGTGTGATTATATTTATTATAACAATTATTAATATTGTTTAAATGGGTTTTCCAAGACTCAAGTTTTAATTTCATCATTACTTACTTAATATGCACGACATCCTTTCCTTTCGATAGACGCTATTCTCAATCTGATTGTGTTCTCAATAAAGATTGAGTACTCTCAGTATATCAATAAACCATATTATTCACATTTATTTTGTTTCAAATTCAATTTTTTTTTTGAGACAATATTCAAACGTGTATTTTGGATCTGAAATTCATAATTAACAGTTTCGTTTCCTCAAGAAGAACAAGAAATAAATATATAATCTTTTGAGATTTTCGACTGTTATAATACTTTTTGCAGTAGTAAAAAACAAGTTTTAAATCAATTGTATTCAGAATAAATCCAATATTTTTCTTTAGTTGACACAATTTTTTTTCGGAATTTAATAAATATTTCTTCCTTTTATTTTACACACAATTATATTAAAAATAATATCTACAGAAATTCATCTACATATAAGAATGGTTTAGGAATTAAATTTTCATTTATTCTTAATTTGTATCAATGATTTAAAACAAGCCAATAATCTTGATAATTCAAATGTGTTTCTGGCTTTAAACATTTAGCGTATTGGTTCTAGAAATGAACTTATTGAAGAAAAAAAAAATTAGTCAGTTTAAGTTTGGATTAATCATTTAAGAATTGTAGATATATTTTTTAATTATTATTTTTTTTATCTTTTTTTGAAATTGAGCTAATTGTTGATGAACTAGCATGGACGTCAAGATGGCCTCATAAAATACATTCATAATCACAAATGCATAAAATTGTACAATAGACATATTTATATAAATATTTGTGTTTCATTAATCAGATACTTGCTGCAGTAGATATGACCCAAAATACTTTAAAAACTCTTATTACCTCTTTGAAAATAGAATATTTTGTATTCTTCATTAAATGCGATTCTTAAATAATTGGATTTCTCAATCTTTTTTAAAAATTTTTAAATACCAACTTCAAATATTAGAACAACACAAATATTAGAAATTGGGACTGAGAATAGAAATAATAAGCTGAATAATTGTAATGTGGGAATGAAATGTGAAAATGAAGTAGAACTTGCATTTAAAAAATTCATTTTCTCGCTGATTTGAAAAACAAATCTTACATTGAAGATTGCAGCTATGGTTGACAAAAAACAATACATCATACAAGTTTCTGATAGAAGAATGGACTTCATATTTAATTATACACTATATCATTAAAAGTTAATTTTAAGAAGAAATATTTCTCTGACTTTTGATATATGCTTATAGTTTTTAAAAAGAAAACTACATGATTTTAAGAATACTTTTCCATGCAATTTAAAGTAATAAACTTAGTTTAGTTATCATTATATTTAGATGAAGGCAGAAATGTATTTAGCTGTTAAAATATTTGGAAGTAACTTTTAAATCTAAGGTATTCTAAATTTTTCTTTCATGTTCAAACCACCTAGTGAGTTTTTTTATGAGTAAGAGTGGTTAAATAATATGAAAGTGAAAACAGAAGAGCAATAATTTATACATCAGGTACCACAAATCAAATATTATTTTACCAATAAATTTTTTACGTTTAAATTATATTTCTGTATTCTTAGTGGAAGAATTTTTATTGTTTCATTTCTCATAAAGGAGATTAAAAAATGAAGATACTCTTTAACACACATATATAGTTGTATATAATATGAACATATATATAACTGCTTGAAGCTACTGACATCCGTCAGGTAGAAACGATTGAGACATGGCAAATAAAGAATAATTTTTAGGCATCGATTAATTATTTGAATTTTGAATATATTTTCATATCATTGTACTCTTAAAATTTTAGTAAAATGATTCAACAACAAAGTTGAATTCTCCTTTTAGTAGAATTAAATTGAAGATGACCTCCACTAAAGAAATTTAATACCTAGTACTTGTTTTTGTTGTTTACATAAAGGGTATTTTCTTAAACTTTAGAAAACAACCAGAATCTAGAAGAATGATGTCATTAATGATTGATTGTTTTAGTAATATCACCCGGAGAATAAACACGATGTCTGTGTAAAGGACAACATAATTTTTGAACACCAACAAAGGGGGCAGGATGATATCTGTGAGCTGGTAACTGTACTATGATCACCAAAAAGTCAACGGGAGGACTTTAAGCCACGGCAGATCTTACGTGTTTTAAGGCCGGGTATGCACTTATTCTTTAGTATCATCAAGGTTCGAACCCACCGCATATCTGTCCGCGAAGATAAACAATTACAACCACCTCTTAGTTTGCCTACGAAGGTATATGCGTGCACAAGATATCAGATATCAAAGAAAAAAAAACATATGGAAAAAAATTTCATACTTAACTTTTTTTCTACATGTTTGTATCATTACTCTATAACCTTGTGTTCTTTTTCAATATATCCTTGCAGAGAGATTCAATTCCTCTATGTATTAGTAGTTATGTTACTCTCTACGCGTTTTTCATTTTTACATTTTATAAGTTAAACAATAACTAAATATTTAAGGCAAATTCCTCCTATTGATAAAATATGGATATCTACATTAAATTCATGCTGTTGCTACACTCAAACCACGCCTACTCAGCTTACATAAAAAAACAATACTAACGGTTTATTTTAAGTGAAATTGAATTAATTTGAAAGTTATGTCACTGTATACACGCTTGACAAGTAAGGAATATAAGATTCAAATCTCATGTTAAATTTCGTTAGAAAAATTTTAAAAGATTTCTCTTACCGCTGGATACGAATGATAAATATCACTTTTGAGCTAAATAACAATCATTATTGAAAACGCATATACCTTCGTATACAAACATAAATATTCCTGTCAAAGTCTTTGAACACTGATACAAGGGATAAGATTTAGGTAAGAATGACTTGTTGAATTAAGATTTTTTTCTATTTTATGAATGTAAGTTTTGTCAAATGGTATATTCCTCAAATAAATGGTTAGAAAGGCATTTAGCAATTCATCGCAAAATAAAAACATTTTAATTTCTTTAAATGCAAAAAGTCGTTTTCATCGATTCATAATCTAACTTAACGTTTGTGTAACTATTCATACACGGCACATAGCACACACTTGCGAAATTTGCAGCAAATCATTTCCTTAAAAGTCTAATTTAAATAGATATTTACTCATTCATTCAAAAGAGAAATCTTATTCGTGTTCTGTTAGCAAAATTTTTTTTAATTCACCGCTCTGTCTTAAATGTTCATTTACGTTCATGACTTAAAACGTCAAATGTTTCTTCATACAAACGAAAAACCTTACGTTTGTGAATTCTGCAAGAAATCTTTTACCCTAAGTGGTAACTTAAAAGCACGTTTGCGCATCCATACTAAGAAAAATCCGTATGATTGTGAAGTTTGCAATTACGCTTGCAGTGACCGTAGTGCGCTTAGAAAGCATTTACTTATTCATCCCAAAGACAAATCATACGTTTGTGTATTCGGCAAGAAGTCTTTCTCAGAATTGGTAGTTTAAAAAGACATTCTCGTATTTGTGCTGATCATAGGTCTTCATATTTTTCATACTTGTATGATGTCATAGTCGCAATACTTTCACTTGAAGCTACATTTATTCATCAAAAGGAATAAGCATAGTTTCACCTATTGTACAAATGATTTTGATTGGATCTGGAGTATTTGATATTAGCCTATGTGATATTAAAGGAATTAATTTTTGATTTTTAATTAGTGATCACGAGAATCTTACTCTAATTGATTTTTAAACCTCTCTTTTTACAGAACGATTTATTCTTATAATATGTGACAAAAATTTTAAAAAAATCATAGGTTTCTAGTATTGCTCTCATTGTGCGATCCTGTTACTAATTGCGATTGTTATATGTGCTTTGTGAAATTCTGTCATCAGTTACATTCTAATTTCGCTCACAATTAAAATATTTTTCAGAAATTCTCATGGGAAAGGTCTCCAAGTTTCATGAAATATGTTTGTGGAAATTTTTTGTCTGATGATGATTTGAATTTTAAGGATTTAGATTGAAGTATTTAGACGAATACACATAACATTCAGAAGGAAAAACAACACAAAATGAGTTTTTTTAGTAGCATTGAGTAATTTGTAAATTAAAAGTTTTTGTTTCATCTTAATGAAATGAAAATTGGTTGAGTCACAAAATGTTCTTTTTTATTGTTGAGCAGTTTGTAATAATTTTTCCAGTTTTTTCGAATATTTATGGACATACGTTACACTTGGATTGTGAATTGAAAATTTAAATGTATGTAAGTGATACAGAGAGTAAATCGTTTTATTTATTACTAAATATGTGTAATAACCTATCTTAATGCAAAAAATTGGAGATTTGTTTAAAATGTTTTTTGAAATTAAGACATGATACTCAAATTGGGGTTAATAAGGGGGAATTAATAGCCACCTAACGTTAAATACCTTCGAATTCAATTAATTAAATATTTGGATGATAAAAATATTTCATATATATGATTGATTCAATTTTATAAAAAACTTAATTTTCATAAGAATTAGAGGTCTGTCATAATGGGTTCCAAGAAGAATGCAATACATCTACTAGTTAAAAGGAAAATCAATAAATCGTGAGTGGCATTGTTTCTATGGGGTCTTGCGTTGGGGTCCTAATGCAAATATTGCCGGAATAGAAGAGAGGTCAAAGTCGCGTGCTCGTGGGCAATGATGCTTCCAGAATCGTTTATTTTAATCCTGATGCAATTAAAAGCCAACCATGCAGTGGAGAAAAGTTCGAGGTTTAAATTATTTCCATTGCTGTGGTGGGGAAGATTGGTAGTTAAGGTACCAGTTCGTGTATCATCCTCGTCACTTGTGAGACTGAGGCTCAAATTTATCTTTTACGTGACCAAGAACCCTCGTGTTGCTTTTAAGGACGACGTTTAAACATTCAATCAATCAGTTTTTGAAATAATACTATTTATACGTGAATGATTTTAAGAGTTGAAAATAAATGGGCATTTTTTGTTATTATTTTTTTAGATGAAATTTTTAAGAAGCATTAAAAATGCTTGTACCATTTTACTCTGAAATGACTTACAGTGTAAATATTTTAATTGTGACGAAATGGTCCTTAATTTGTGATTGGCTTTCTTTCCTTCGAGTCGTTAATTCGAGCCTTCTTTCGCCGTAATGTTGCATATCAGACTTTTAGAAGTTCGAAAGCCTTACGTCGGTAAGATGTAGAAGTTTAGAGAAGCACGTGCCCTCTGAAACTTACCTTCTTCAGATCAGTAAGAGTAATTTAAGAAATTTCACAGATTTTAATCTTTAAGGTATTTAAAATAATGACTTGCCAAATTAAATTTTTTAAGATCAAAATTGGTTTCATAGAATATTACGAAAAAAAGTTTTATCTACTATGAATATCACTACCTCGAATAACACATACTTTTTATAGAAATAGTGCACAGGCCTTAACACATTTTAAATATTTTCTCAATCATTTTAAATTCATAAATTACAAACAAAAATGTTATAGACCACCAAAACTATGCATGATTTAGTTATAATAAATCTCTAATGTATTTTATTTAACAGGAAAAGTGTAATATTGCACTGTTAGGGAAATAAAACACATTATAATAGTTGTATTCTAATTTCAACCTCTGACACAACCCCCCTCCCCCCAATCCTACTTAAAATGGGAGTAAGTTTGACTATGAAAATTAATACTTAATTTACTTACAATTCTCTTTACTTTATCATTAAAAAAAACTTAAAATTTATTTGCATCTTAGTACAAAATTGCGTGATGGAAGTCTTATTCCTTTGCTTATTTAAAGGGACGCTGTACCCTAAAAAAAATTTCGTAATCATCTTTATTTTATTTTCATTACATGACTTTTTCGAATGTATGTAAAGCTTTTCTAGCTCGAATTTCATTATTATTATATAATTTTACAATTTATTAAAGGGTGCCAATGGTATAAGACTTCAAATTATTCAATTTTTTGAAAAGAAATTCATTCGTCATTTTACGCTGTACATTTAGATCCCAACCATTTGACGATTTTTTGAGATTTTTTTCTTGCTAATCATTTCTCTGTAGACTCTGTAATCATAGTTTGAAAAAAATTCCCATTTGGGGCAATTTATGATAGTTAAATGGTGAAGTTTAATTTTGTTTTTAAACTTGCAATGATAATGAAATAAATAATCATAACAATGTATTATTTGAGTTCATTTATTAATTACTCTGAGAAGGTTTTATAATCCATTTTTACCAAATATAAGACCTCGATCTAACTAAAAGAAATCTGATTACACAAATTAGTTTACCTAAAGCAGTGTAATGAAGTGATAGCGAAACATAAACATAAAATGGAGGCTGAAATTAGTAAAATGGATAGCAAAAGACGAAATATTTTGACATTCTTAGAAATAAAAGAATACTTTAAAGGGTGTTATAGTCTTTTTTTGCTCCATATCCCATGCAATCAACCAACCATTTAAGTAGAATGGTTAAAATTGTGCCTGGAAGAACTTGTGAAGGAAGTAAAACATGATTTGATAAATCAAGAGAAAAAGATCTGAATCTTCATTGCTTGGAACTCAATTTTTTTTTGTTAAAATTTCGTCTTCGACCCGAATATTTGGGTAGGCTGGATATTTTATATTTTTGTAAAACTTATGACGACCGTTCTTCCTTATTTAATGCTATTGCAATCTTTCCTTTTAAATACACAGCCAGTAAGTATTAGACTTCAATAAGGACAAAATATTTATTTCTTTGAAAAATACATAAAGCCACTCTCTCTCTCTCTCGAATCTTACTTACCTCGTCAGTTTTAGAATATGATCAATTAATAAAGTCTTAGCTTATCAATTCACTTATTCTGATTCTTCATTTCTCACAATCACCTGATTTTCATCATAATACAAGATTCTTTTCAATTCGAAAGATTAACAGCTATGCTCAAACACAATTTTAAAATATTTATTAGCCGGATATTTTCTCTTGATTCTCTTCATTTTCTTTCAATTCTTTTTTTATTTACGTATCACTCTTTCATGACTGTAATCTTATCTTCATTTAATTTACCTAACCATATTTCATTTTGGATGGGAATAAATTGTAACTTTATTCAAATTAATTTACTATATAGTCTTCGATGTTAAAAAACATGAAATCATTAAGAGCCCAACAGCATAATTTTTTTGGATATGCGTTAAGGGATCATGATCGGTCAGAGAGTTTTTCCAAATAAATTGCATAAATAAAGTTTTCGTTAAAGTGTTTGACTGTTTTATTTTATTACATATATCGGTGATGTATCTTTAAGTTCTAATTTAATGTGACGGAAGAGAGTGGAAATGGGTGAACACCACATCGTAACGGAATTAAATTTCACTATTCAAACTATGTGGATGACAAAATGCATGGAAAATGTACGACGTTTATTTTGATACTCATTTTTATTCCTATATTCATTTTTATGGCTTCACAGTACCCTATATATGACAGGAAATCAAATTTGTTTTTTATTTTTCGGTGACTGTGCCGTTGTAAAGCTAGACTACAAATTCTAAATCCGGAGTGATCCTGGTTTTTAAAACGTGAGATTTTCTGAGTTTGTCAGCCTCAAACTGTCGCAAATGA
>BMAW01113507.1:0-72181 GCA_019974015.1 Nephila pilipes
AACAGTTCGTGAATGATTTCGTGTATATCTTTATATAAAAACTTGAATCGGGATAAATCATTAAATCATATCCATAATTGAATATTCTGTAATTTAGAGAGAGAAATTTCCCCTACCCCGTATTTTTTGCGAAGTTAAAAGACAGTTTGTTCACTTTATTTTCGCTTACAAATAATTATAATAATAATAATAAAACTCTAGATTTATTGGAGGACGATAATTAATTCATAGCCATAAGAATCATTAAAAAAAGAGAAATTTGGTGAATATAGTACAGTTTTGTAAAACAGTTATATAATAAACAAATAATATTCGGAAAAATAATTAAAGCATTTCAACGACTTTTAAATAAAAAAAAATTATTTGTTAATAACTACCTTAATTACCAATAATTGGTTGTTCCTCAAATTGAATAAAGTAATATATCGAAGGAAACTTAAAGATTGTTTTTTAAAATTTTTAAAATACTTAAACTACTCATTAATTACCTTAATTTATAAAGAAGGGGTTACACTCAATTAGATTTTCCTTATTAATGATAAAATTTTAATACGAATTAATCTGAATAAATAGAATGAATCTTATATAAGATAATCATGGAAGAGTTGTGAAGATAACATTCTTAACTGAAATTCATTAAAGTTACTGCGGCGATAGTTTTCATTTTTTTCCAATTACTTCTTATAACAATTCATATGTTCTAAAGTAAGAAAAAAATGATCGTTTGCTTCAATTTATTTCTTTGGAAATTTTAGATTCCGTGGGGAAGGAGGGAGAGATATTGAATTTTTTTAAATATAAAATACAATAGAAACTGTACAATAACTGTTTTTATGTTTATTAAGTGCGTTACTCATATTGTAAGTTTATTTTGGGGGAATTCGTTTCCAATAAAATTCAACTTGCTTCCATTAAAATGTACTGTGCTTCAAACAGAATACTAATATTGAAAGTTCACATGCATACTGATTCAAAGCTGCATTCTGTAATTAAGAGAGATATATCATTTATACCTCGATCATATCATAAATCTATATCTTTTTGTTTTGCTGTTGCTTAACAAATTCCAGAATCCGGAAGAAATAAAACGCTATTTGTCCGTATAGTTTTAAATCCTCGACAAAAACTACTATAATTGAATTCAATTCAATTCGAGAACCGAATAATTATTTTTTTTACAGTTACTATCGTTTTAAAGATAAGGATTTTTTTAAAAAATAATTCTTCGTAAATAATTTATAGAAAATTCAATAAACTTAATGCTATAAAATAGAATGTAATATTAACCTAATACAATGCCACACAAAAGGACGATATTGTAATTAATCCAAATTCAAACTGAATGCATCAAATTAAAAAAAACTAGAATCATGCAAATCCTTTATGGAAGTTATTTTGTTTTCATAAATCTATATTCAAAGTTATATACAACAAAAGCTTTTCTTTCAAAAATATTCCTCTATCTGACTTAGCATTTGTTCTTTTAACGTTGAATATAAAAACTCTATTTTTGTGCATTGTAGCGAATTTTCTAGAATTTATAATTTTCAATAAGTTTTTTAAAATTATGACCATTATTTAAAACTTAATTCCTTCTTACCCACTGAAGACAATTTCATCCTTATTATACGAAACATTACGTATCGTGTTCTACACAAGGAACAATACCATCGAATACATTGACTCATTCAAACAAGTAATGCACCAGAATCCCAAATTCCATGTGCGCCGATGGAAATGACGCTATGACACCGAGAGTCTGTTGGCTTATGTCTGCCACATCGGATGTCAGCTAAACAACCGATTTAACCATTTAATTAGTTGCAGACGTGCAGCTATTCGCACAGTCGGCTTTGCTGCAAATTCTCTAATTGTGCCATAGATTCGAATTCGGAGATCCAATTGCGTTGTGTCTTGTTCTGTACTCACACGTTTCAATGTGTCTGGCAAGGTGAACGTGTCATTTACAGAGATGTGATTTACGCTCGGTATAGATCATGAAATAAGCGATTCTCGATGGAAGGCTTTCCGAGTGAGATAGTCAAAGCTGGTTTCAGTAAACTAAATTCTCTTGAAGGAAAATGAAAACTGATTTCTATTAGGAAGTGGTTTTTGGTTTCGAGCTTTTAGTTATATTAGATTTTTAACCAACATAACATTGTTTGATTAAAAAAATATCCTATCACACGCATTTTATAAATCAACAATATCACTAACCAAGTTCATTTGTTTTTTCACATATTTCCCGTTCTCATCAGATACTTTCGATGAATATTTTGAAAAGAAATATTGCAGCTATTTGGAATATCTTTATGTCCCTTTATTATTTTGTAAAAGTATGTTGAATGCATTTTCCCTCATATTATTTGAGGCAAATTGTCAAAAATAAATCGTTATTTTCTTTGTTTTACATCTTATTTAATCAGATTTTATTTGTTACAAAATATTTTTGAATTATCTGTACATAAATAGATCGTTAAAAATTTTACGCCTTTCAAATCTTTCATGAATATTCCCCAATTAATGCCATCATCGAAGATTTTCAGTATTTTAAAATTTATTTATATTCCTATTATATATATTATTATATTCATATATTTCAGTATTTTAAAAGTTTATATTTATTCAGTATAATAAAATAGCGATAAATAAATGTACTGCTATCCACCATATTATTATAATATGAAAATCAGAGCTATATAAACATACTACGAACGATTTGGCTGGCAGAGGCATTCGGACCAAACGAACTATTTGTGAACCGCTCGCACCGAAACAACTTCTGGCGGTATTTTGAAGAGCACTAGGGGAGTGCTTATGAGACGGCGTCAATAGTTTCTTTTCGCAGCCAAACCTCCAGGCCCCATTGCTTATTTCATCTTGTGATTTTAGTAGTTCACTGTTTTGGCGTCTTTTCTTATGCAGCTCTGAAATTTCGATGTGAAAGTAATTTCAATGAACGGTTCACAAGCTTTGGCTCGTAAGTGTACAAGTCTTAAACACGAATCTAAATTCTTGTAACAAATACAAAGAAATAGAGATGAAATAAACAATATTCAAGTAACGCAGATAGATTTTTAAGTTCTTTTAGGATCTCAGGGGCAAGTGAAAATAAAAACACTTCAGATAATAGCGTAACTCCTAGTGACGTCTCTTATAAGCTTCGCAATCAGTGTTTAGAATAAATAATAGAAATGGGCACTTATTTCTATATTTCTGGAATTTAGTTTCTAAAGACAAGTTTTGAAATGCTCTGTTGTGACCATTTCAATGCTCATAAAGAAGAAATGGTTTCCATAAAGTAATTATTATGAAGTAAATAATAAGAAATAATATTATGGTAAAAAGTAACACTTGCAGATTTCCAGACTTAAGGCTCCCGTCTACCGGCCATTTTGATTTCCTGATCGTAATGTTAATCCTGTGGAATTACTACTACCTTTTTCAAATCTTTACTATTTCATCTGTCTGAGAACAAAAAAATTGTGTCTGAAAGAGCAAATAGTAATTAGGAGTTTAATAGTAATAGTTTCTGCGGAATCAGATTTTTCTTCCGATTATTAGAAATAATTTTGCCACTTTCTTAATGATTCGTTTTCTGTTTTTCCCGTCATTAAAAATATTCCAAAATATTTTCAAAAATCGGGGAGAAAACGTAATTCCACAAAACTGTTATTATTTGTTCTTTTTGATGCATATTTTTGCGTCCAAATAGGTAAAATAGTACAGATTTGAGGACGGCAGTAGAAATTATATAGAATTAACACTGCGCAGACGGAATCAAAAAATGGTCGGTAGACGGGTACTTGAATATACTTAATTTCTTAAAAATCTATTAAATAGTACGATAATTAAATAGTAAGATAAAAGTATGTCAGCCAATAGTTTCTTATTCTATTGTCACAGTTCAATTTCCGATAAACAACTATAAGTTTTGCAAGTAATATATATGGTGTATGTGCAATGATAAAAAATCTTATTTACCATTACTAAGGCAAACAAATCTTAAATGAATCGTTTATTTATGGAAAACTTAAAGGAAATACGAAAGGGAACTTATAAGGCTAGTACTAGTTTTCTATTAGCATACCATTTGCTAGTTTACATAAGCATACCATTTGCTAGTTTACATAAGCATACCATTTGCTAGTTTACATAGACTTTATTGATCCGTGTTCCCTTTGAATTAAGAAATCAATCTTTGAACTAAGATTTAGTACTTAACCGTACTAAATAGAACTATTTAATAATTAATTTTCAGTGACTTCGCATGCATGATTGTACATCTAGCTCAAATCTCTCTGAAACTATTAGTTACTCCCTTACACGTTATGACACGAAAAAAGGTATGGAAACAGATCTGTTTACATCCCTGTAATGAAAATAACTACTTAACATTTTTTTTTCTCCTTCTGAATCCATTACTCGCAATCGATTGATTGCTAGTAGCTGCTTCGCTGAAAGTACGCGGTTAAATTTAAGGTCCAGACTTATTTTTCCGTTCAAGATCACCGGTGGGTTATTGATTTAACCCACATACTCTCTGCTTTCGTAACCGTGAGGCGAGACATTAAGTTTTAATTAAAATAACATATTATTGGTTCTGCATTTCTCTAATCCTGCTATTTCATACGTCACAGGGAGAGCTGACTATCATCCGATACAAAGCTCGTAATTTTTCTCGATTGAAAAAGTGATCAGTTAGTTGGAAGAGCGGCTGTATAAGTCATGCAGTTTTGGAACGCAGCGCTTTAATTATGGAATATATCAAGTTGCAATTATACTTGATGGCCGTTTTGTGTTTCTGATGTTTAGATAACACAGCGTTTCTCTTTGTTTTTGAACATAATTTATCGGGAGATACTCGGGTATGAGAAATAGAGTTAGAAATGTGCAGATATGTGGGGTTTAAATCGATTTTTGTTCCTTCTCTTCATCCTTATACATTGTAAAAAGCCTAAATTTTAAAATAAATATCACTTTAAAAGGGTATCGATGATCGAATTTGTTTTAAAATATTTTTAATTATTTCATCTAATCACGGTTTGTATTACCTTTTAAAGCTTTTTAATTTATAGGTGGTATATATATGTGATTATTTGTGTATTCTTGTCCATCGAGTCACTTAAAATTGTTTTCAAGACCCATTTTTAAAATTGAAGTTTAATTAAAGGGAACCGTTTTTGGTGGTATTCTTCGTAATAGCTTGCTTATGATGAAAAAGATAATGCAAACCACACACACACACACACACACACACACAAACTGAATTGAGTGAGATATAACTATAGGTTACCTTTTGGGAATGAATACCAAAATCCGAGGTCCCGGGAAGCTTTCTAATGCTAGTATTCATGATGCCAGAGACATATATATTTGAAGCAAGATAGAGAGACTGCTAGATAATGTTGACTACATTAGAATTAAAAACTGTAAATCCGTTGTTGAAAAGTAATTAGCTCATCAAAATATCAGACATTTTCTGTAAAGAAATGTTGGATATATTGTATTCGTAGTATACTGCTATGATCCACGCAGATATGGATGCAAATCAATACATTCTAGTGCACAGTGGCGTATGGAGAAAACTTTTATTAATATATATTGTTTGGGGCAGTTTTGCCTGACTTGGGGGCATAAAACCTGTCACTCCCTCATTTATTCTACGCACTTATAGGTAAATGCATGAAATTTGATTCAAACATCTGTTTATTGTGTATTATTTATTGCGTACCATAGCATATTTTAATTTAATTTATTCTTTGACTGTTCAATATTCACATTTTTTTAAAAAAACAAACCTTTTCATAGCAAAAATAACAATTTTGAATGAAGTAGAATTTTTAAAAACAAAAACTCCGAATTATAGTAACATGCTTTTCTCTAGATCCTATCACAAGGTACGGAATCTTTCTCTATAATAAGAAATCAGGTTGTTACACTCGTGTTCAAACAGGAATTTTTTTGTTACAGTTCACAAAGAAAACTTGGAAAATATTTAGAGTTGAGCATTTCTCAGAATGGATTCTACCAGGTTTAATTCAGGTGAATGAGATAGCGTCTTCATTCACTTAATGCGTTGATTAAAAGTTTATCGATAGACAAATCTACTTTGATGTAGTTGAATATTATCATTCTTCAGAATGACTCTGTCTCCTTTTTGCGTACAACTTGTAGCAAAGATACTCGTACACATTTCATATATTTTCAAGGATTTCGTCTCGATGCTATTTATTCTTTAAAGTCCTAACACATGTATGTGTACAGTAAGAACCATACTCATACTACTGGTATCCAGGTTGAAACAGAAATATCAAATATTTAATTTTGTTGATTCGAAAATTTAGTACGTACAATTCTTTCGAAATCAGCAATTAAATTGGAGAAAACTTAAGTTATTGATAAAAAAAACTAATAATTAAGTAAAATCCATAAAATTGTCTTGTGCAATTCGTATAGAAGAAGCTTCGGCAGCTAGTAGTTTTCCGACCCCGAAGAGGGGGAGAGAGTTGTTGTGTGACCTTGATGCAGCAGCGTTGTTTCGAACCCTGGAACAAGGGATCCGAAGTTGACCGTCCTACAAATCAGGGTGAAAAGATATCTCTTCGGGCTGCTTGAGTAAGATCTTTTAACTTCTAACGTTGTTGTAGAAGAGAGTCACTGCAAAGCTTTCTCCACCAACTAGCCAGATGAATGGAAATTTGACTGATTCACTCCTCTCACTCAGGTACTCACGTGCACGTTCGCTCCCTTACGCACTCCCGCACGTACTTACTCACTCATTTATTTATTTATTAGGGATTGGCCAGAAAAAATATTCAGGAAACATTTGATTTGAAATGCGATCGGGTGACCATATTGTCGTAGACTAAAACAAAAGTTCCTTGGGTACTAAAATCTGTTCTATGCAAAGTTTTGTAAAGAAAATATTCAGTCACTATGGATGCTAACATCTTAAAATAACCATTGAATTTTTCTGTTAAATATTTGAAGTAAGACAAGCGATAAAATATTCAAATGGTCATATTATTTACAAATATTAAAAATAAAGCAATCGGTACATTGTTAAATTGAAGCAAAATGTAATTATTGCTACTGTAAAATGAATATGAACAGGTCAGGTGCGTTTAACATTTTATTTTGAAAAAGTGGTCATAGACACCATTTTGTCTTTTATTAAGACAATAACCCCTGTAGTGTCTAAAACTACTGCATAATAAAACTCCCGTGGAGCAAAAAAAGTATGAATGAAATCGTTGATAAAGGATTCGAGTATTTTCAACTGGAAAAAAAAGAAGGCATACATTCAAATAATACATAATTCTCAACAATTATTAAACCAACAAGTATGGAATCTGCAATTTTTTTCATGACGCAATTAATTTTGTATGAGAAATTTAAATCTCTCAATTAGCACATCAAAGTGCAAATAAGTTATGTTTCTTATGTATTTATTTCTAAAACGTGTTGACGAATAGAGAACGAATTTATTTATGGGTTTCATAGTTATTTTCAGTCTGAAAAATTATTCATTTGTGAATATTATTTATAATTCATTATAAAGTTTCTGAATTTTATTAATATTACTTATACTCAGAATGCAATTTTTATACAATTATTTCTTACGCTTTTGACACAGTAAACAAGAATCAAATAAAATATCTTATCAAGAATTTTTATTTCACATACACGATTTCTAAGTAATCCAGGTAATTTACCGTCTATATTGGTTTTGTTTAAAAAATTTACTGTGTTAACAGAAACAGAAAATGGCGGTAAATTTGAAAAAAACTGATATATACAGTTCACGCAGAAATTTCTTACAATAATTTTGTGGAGATTTCAGTATACTGCGAACTCAAAAAAAAATGTGTGTTACACAAGAATTTCAATATGATTTTTTTAAAATAATATTCTTCCTGGCCATAAATTTCAATTTTCCATAATTCTTTCATAAAAACGGGTTGGGGGGCACAAATGTTTTTGACTATAATTTGAGAATTGTCAATTTATATCCTTTCCATAAGATTGATCTTTTAAACATCATAACACTACCTTACTTTTTCTCTGACTAACACAAAAAATACCGTTTTCACACGCCTTTCCTTCCTTACAACAATATCTATATTATTAAGTTTTATTCTTGCCACCTTCAAGACTCATTTGCGAATTCGTACTTCTCCCAGACGAGTCGATGACTTCCATCAACCTTCCCAGGAGACGAGCAGTTCAGTGAACTACTTTTTCTCAAATTTTACCTCACTCTCCCCTGCGAATTATGCAGGACTATCACCTCTCCATGAAAACCGATCGAATCAGTTTAAAAATACTCTGCTTAATCCCAGAGAGCAAGAGATTGGGACACGCTGGAGAGGATAAGGAAGAGTAAATATAGCATCTAGTTTCCATGTCCACTGAAGGTTGTCGGGCAAAAAGATGTAAAAAGAACAAATCTTGTCCTATCTAATCAGCTTCCCTCCATTGGTTAGAGCACTCTTCCCATTCCTTCTCCCCCCTTCCCTTTTAGGTGGGAGGTATTCTTTTACGAGAAAAGGGATATGATAGGACAACTAGAAGAGATGGATGTTATATCTGAAGATGGAAAAGGTTTGTAGAAGGATATAGCGTTTTTCTTTGTTGGTGGAGATATTCTTTTCTGAAGGTGATTGAAGCAGAATATTTACAATTTTTTATTTTTATTTTTGGGATAGCTTATTTGAGAGAATAGAGGTTGGAAGCCAGCGAGATCAATATATAAGATTGAATTTTGGTTTACGTTGCTTAAATTCAATATTTATATCATTTTTGTCTAATGTGAGCGAGTATGAGCTAAATGTTTTCAACATTTTTCTGCCTTAAATCTCAGGCAGAAAAATTTTCCAATCTACAAATAAATAAATTACGTAATAATAAATTCATCCCCTTTACTATACCGCTTCTTTAAAATTTAGAAGTATACCATAAAATGTGTTATTTTATTTAAGAATGAACGTGCTTGGCGCTCGGACGCCAATCTTTTTTTTTCTTTGTTTCTTAGCCAACTTAGAATTTGCAATATTTAGGTTTAACGTTAACCTATGTGATATTTAGGTTTAATTTTTAATGCACGAAACTAGGCATGAAAAGTCTTGTCGTCTACAAACCCCCAAAATGGTGGCAATTCCTACATATACTGCATCAACTCCAAGCCATTTAACTTTACTTACAGGAGACAAATTTCGAAATGCTTTCATTTGAAAACTGATCAACTCAAATTGAAATAACTATGTAATATAATATATACTCTCTATGTAATAACGCTCTCTGTTGGCTCTCTGTTAAGTCAGAATATAATAATTAATGTTGGAGAAATTTTCGATATGAAAATTGTTCGGAGTTTTTGCCCTATTCTTTATTATTTCTATAAGGAAGCCCTAAAGTATTATATGCAATATGGTTCTGATATTTTGATTTTTTTAAGCAAAATCTGCGGATATAACTGTCGTTTAGTATATTTTCATGCATTATTTCCCCTTTTTTAATCATTATTTCGTTATTTATAATTATTCATTCAATGCTTCTTATATCTTTAGAAGTTGAAAATCTGAAGTATGAGGACAATGAATTTATGGCTCATCTACCGGAATAGAAACTTAATGCCCATTGGAAATGTTTATAATTTTTAATTATCTTAAATATGGTAACAAGACAAATGATTGGTTAACCGCTTATTATGTATGGATTATTAAATATATGTATTTTTCAATTTTATTCAATATCTATGTAAAACTCATTCTGAATGTAAATAGGTTTGGCAATATTATTGCTAATGTCATCATCCCCAGTTACTAGTTCCATAATGTACAGCTGGTAAAGTCTCCATATTGGTTTTATCTCTATGATTTCTCTTTCGAATGATTAATTGTGGATGATATTCTAGTGGTGATAGTCGCGAACTCGCAGCCATCATAATTTGCGTCGTGGCGTGGGTTCAAGCCCTGATATCAATAAAGAACCAACATGTAACGGGACTGATGCACTTTAAATCTGTCGAGATCCCAAATCCTCCCGTTGACAAGGCGTAGAAGTTTGAAGAGGGGAGTGTCAGCTCAGATGTCGTTCTCGTCAATTGAAAGGGGTTCAAAATTTTGTGGCCCATCACCAACAACCCTCGGGTTTCTTCTAAATTCGACTTTCTTTCAATTAATTCCTATTTTTAAATTGTAATTATAATTCCGGGACAATAGTGTAAATGAACTCCGTAACGTTTCAGGTACCCCCTAAAAGGATATTAACTTACAATTCATATATTAGTTAGAAAAATAGTTTAAAAAAATTATATTTGGAAAGGTAAAATCGATTTATACAAATAACCAATAACCTATTTTCGGATTAAAAACTGAAATGATTAATTAAGCAAACTAAATTGAAATTTTTCGTTTTGTATGACAGAGAAGTCTTTCATTGGAACTCTAGTTATCTAAGTAAATACATTGTGTGTTAAAAAATGCACAACATTAAATGGTGAGTTTTGAAATTTGTAATTAGAGTCTCAAGAAAAAGGGAAGTTGAAATTATGTGATCATTAAGAGTATGTTAAAATAGGCTTTGTACCCGATGCTAGTTTTTCTGAAGAAATACCGAGAATAGTTTGTTTTACAAGGAAAACTGTAATACAGCTATACAAATGATAATTGGAAATGAATTTTGTCCTTATGTTACTGTGTGTGGCTTTTTAATTCAGTTCTACAATCAAATAACGAGGATACTTAACTTTTTATACTCCTTACAGGTTTATTCAATTCAAAGTACAACAGTCTCAATACTAATAAAATGGACTTCGCCAACATCGATGTTCAAAGCAACATATTCATAGCCAGAGAACTTCTTACTCCAATTATAGCAACCGAGATCCCTAGAAGTGAGAATATGATGTTGTGAACTGACATGATATTATTTGTTCTACCATGTGAAGCATAACATAATTATGAAAATTTGAGATGTTGGAGAGTTGAATTTATGATGTACTTTCGATATGCATCATTATTATAGGTTTACATGTATAATTGAATGGCACGTTTATTTTTAAACGCTTAATTCACTGGCACCAAAATCTTTCCTATGATTAAGAAATGTAATTCTGTTATGAGGGTTTGATACGACACCAGGAATGAAACCTTTAGAAATAAAAGAAGCATCGTGATTTTGCGTCCTGTTTCTACCAAATGACTTGTGTAAAGTTATAGGTACTGATTTCCGTTTAGTGTAACTTTATCTCGAGGTACTCGCATGGTTGATTGTTTAGTCGGAACTAATATCACTCCAGAGCAACACTAGATCTATTAGTGACCAACATTCTAATTTTGAGCTTCCATCAAATGATTAGAATACCTGAGCTGGTACTTTCAATCTCTCAATTTACAAACCACAGTGCGGTTGCACATTTGAGACTGAGTACCGTTCAATATGCATTCTAGCTTTCCTTATTCCACATTATTACGCATTTACGAGATATTTATAGTGAAGTATGGACTCAAGCACGCAGTTTGACCTCAAAATAACTGGCCACAAAATTCGCGACCTGATTACTACGCTACAGAGGTCTGATGTGGAAATTAAGAGAGTGCAATTATCAGACTGAATGACTTCCTCATCTAAGATGATACCTCATGACTCAAAATTACGAGCTTCATGTATGTCATGACAGGTGACGCTACTAGCACTTCATCCACATATTGTACATTGATGTTTCGTAAAACAAAATGCTGAACAAACCTTCTGTAATAGTTGGTTTTATTTATCACTCTTTCTTTCTATTTTGTTTTTCTTCGCTAAATTTTAAATTAAATAACTTAAATTATGTTAATTTCTTCTCTTGGGTAAATTTTGAATTAAATTTATAAATAAATGTTTTTGTTAAAAATTAAATTAAAAATCTAACTTTTTAAAATTTTAATTATTCTAGTTAATCAAATGTAGATGGGACCAAAAGTCCCTGACATATTTAAAAAATTTAATATAAAATCAACTGATTGGCTGAGAGTGTGCTTTGGACCAAAATATTTCCAACTATGGAAAGTTTTGCTTTTGCTAATAATAAATAAATAACTTCAAAATTCGTTCATAGATGATGCTGTATTTAAAAAACGACAAAAGCAAAGCTCACTATCAGAAATTTAGTACTTTTATATTAAAGAAGGTAATACATATTAATGATGCTGATACGCATAACTTATAAGAGCAACACAACTACCAAATTTCAATGTGTAAGCCCCTTGAGGATCAAAACTCGAGTTTTCATGTCAGATTTACAGTATCAAAACTAATATTTTCTAATGAAACTTAATCAACATATATCAACTTAATTCATGCTCATGCAGTGTCATCTGGAATTACATTTGAATTTTTTTGTCAGATAAAACTTTTCAACGTGGGAAGTAATTAGATCCAAACCGCACTATCGTAAACCAATTAGTTGATTTTATATTAAATTTCCAAATGTGTCAGGAAATTTCGATCCCCTATACTCTTTGTTTAAAAATTTGTGCATAATGTCTTTTTCGATATCATTACTAAAGTATCAGATGACCGCTATTGTATCTCATGTGAGGAATAAATATCTGACGTTAAGAGTTAATATCTTGACAATATTTTTCGCTTCATATAATTTCCATCTCTCTTAATATATCAAGCAATTTATTCTTCTTATCTCTTTAACGCTCCGGAGGCCAGCGACAATCGAGATCTTTACGCTTTGTGAATAAAATCATTTGATTCGTTGAAGATAATTTTAACACCATGAGGAACGGTGTATACTTGTTCGCTATCCATTGCGTGATATGTGAACAAAATGGAACAATGAAAAAGAAGAATAAATTAACTTAAGGTGCATCTAATTTGCATCTAAATCGTAAATTTCTGTCTTTTCTTTTGAAGGTGCTAATAAAATGAGTAAAAAGTACACGCAGAGCCGCTGCCAATTAAAAGTATTGAATTAATAAAGGAAAAACTCGAATTCGCTTTAGGAACGACATATTTGATTTGAATATTTTTCAGAAGTTTGAGTATCAAGAATTCCCCCAACTCGTTTAGATTTCTAGAGCTATTCATTTTATTTTATTATTTTTTTTATTTTTCAATGAAGAAAACGAAAAATAAAATCTTCCAAAGTAATCTCTAGACATTTGTTTATATTTGAGGTAATTTTAATGAATAAAATAACTAAGAAACGAGCAAATTAAAAAAAAAAAAGGCTTGTAAATGTGTATCAGAATGTGCTCTCCCTCAGATGCTGTGGTCTCTCTAGTAACATAGAAGTGTCCAGTTCCGGTTCATAGGATTAGATATCGCTGAAGTCATTATTGTGAGAGCTTCTAGTATTATCCAGCCGAAACGGTGGTAAAATTGTGTTTTCTTTTTGTACTATTTCTGAAATATTCGACTTTACGCACAGTACACACGTGAAAATATCTTGTAAAAACGTTTATTCCCATTTATGGTTCGTATAAGTGAAAAGAGATTAGTAAGGTTTAGTGGATAACTGATTGGAGATTTTTTGGCCGCGGTAGCCGAGTGGTCAAGGTCGCGAACTAGAGACCGTTTTTTTTTGCTTCGAATCTTGGACTCTAGTCTTGATACTAATAAAGATACTCCATTAGCGGGATTCCGAATTCTCGCTTTCGTGTGGGGTGAAAGTTTGGTGAGAGGTCACAGGTTCAGTTTTAGTTCTCGTCATTTGACTGTCATAGCCTTAATGTTGTTTGCATTAGTGATTTTGAAAAGGGAAAAAAGAATGCGAGAAATTGAAAAGAAAAATGGATACCTATCAAATAAAAAAAATATAAGTTCAGGTCTCGAGCTAAATGGTGAGGTTAAGGTAGCTTTATGGCACCCAACTCCCCCCTTGTGGCAATTTGCTACGTAATACATACTTACAAAAGGATTTCGCTATAAATCAAGAGATAGTAGAAAATTAGAATATTCTTAATAAAAACGCGAATATTATTTATACTAAAAAATATAAATAGAAAGGAAATACTTATTAAAATTTACAATGTTGAAATCAAGCTTAATACTAATAACGATTACTCCATCTTGTAAAACATAAAATACACATTGTAATACAATCTACATTATCAACAGAAATAAATTTGGAAAAAAATTTGGTGGGGATATGCAAATAGAACCTTTTAAACATCAGCGAAAGACCTTAAGCATTTGGAGTGATACAATCAAAAGTGTGAATTTGCATAAAGCACAGAGAAACATGTTTACACGCAAGCACACACACACACACTGTGAATGTGCTGTGTATGTATAATTTTTATACTCATCTCTGAAGGACAAATTTTGTAAGACGTCATTTTTTTTAGCTAATTAAACATTTAAAATACAAATGTTGTGGTTTTGTCATTGATATGAAATATATAAATATCTAACTAATTTTGGCATTTCTGGGTCATATTGACGCATGCACACATTCTGCAACGTTTGTCAAATCAATTTTAAATATGATATTGCACTTTAGGAAACAATTTCATTTTTGTTGAAGTACATTTTATTTCTGGAGATGGATAAAATTTGAAATATACATTTTTAAAATTTCCAGATATCTCTTACATGGGAGCTTTTAGACACCTTTCTGGATTACTCATGTTTCTTACAATGCTGTGTTGAGGAACTGGTGCTGGAAGAAACGACCTTGATGTCACAATTTTCGCCATTAATTGTTGTAATTCCAATATAAACTGAGACTAAGCCTTAATGATCTATTGATTGTAATCTGAAAGTTATTTCATTTCGAGAACCAACCATTTGGGTTTCGCATATTTAAATGTTGTTTCAGAATCTGGTTGGGAAGTGGTTGAGTTTCTTATTTTGGTGTAAGATTTCATTTTGAAGAATCAAATGCTACGTTTGATATAACTTTCATTATTGCTCAGCCATTATTGAAAGTTACTAAGAGTATCTAATGTATTAAATGGCTGGTTGATTATTAATACATCTTGCTTAGAAACTTCACAGAGGCAATTGGGGACAGACCTCGTCATTTGACCGTGATTTAAAGTTATGAGGTCTGTCCCTAATAAATAGCACACTCTGAGTTAGCGCCTCTCCATCTGAATTTCCATATCGTGCCATTGGGAGAACCTGGAGTATCAAAGGATTTAAAATGAATCAGCACAGATACATGGTATGTCTTAAGGGGCATCAGGCCTCCAATGCACGACTCGACGGAAACATATCTGGTCGCGACCATGACCACACGACTGCGCGACCACAATGTAACAAATGGAACTTTACATGTATTATGGGAAACCTTATGGAACCTTTACAAAAGAAATTAAAAAAAAAATGAAAACGAATTTAAAAAAATAGAAAGAATAACCATTTCCTGATTATTTGAAAATCTGAGTGATTTTCTATGGAAAGTGCCAAAAATAAAATTAACGCATTTCGGATTTTTTATTTTTAATCTCATATAATTTTTCAATTTCCATTTCTCATTTCCTTTGAAGTTTGATTAGCAGGAATGTAAATTTGAATAAAAAATAAACGATGAAGATTTATTAGCACACATTGCGTTTTAAAACGGTTCATCACTTTATTTCCTGTAGGTGTTTTACACATTCACGAGAAACAATCATTTTATTCCTTCAGAAAAAAAGCACTCTCTTTTATCTCGTAAAATCTTAAGGCATTCACTTTTTAAGAACAGTACCTCAAAAGCACTCGATAGAAACTGAAAACCGCTTTTAAGGAGAGAGAGAGAAAAAAAATTCCTCACTATCTCTGTCACACTTGAACTGGAATTGCTCGCAATGAAAAAT
Organism: Nephila pilipes; assembly: GCA_019974015.1. Taxonomy (NCBI): domain Eukaryota; kingdom Metazoa; phylum Arthropoda; class Arachnida; order Araneae; family Nephilidae; genus Nephila; species Nephila pilipes. Next base: position 15,810 of record BMAW01113507.1, read on the forward strand.
GAAAAAAAGTCAAATGAAATGAAAAAATGAAGATTGAAAAAAAAAAAAAAATGTACGTTATTGATCAGAAATATTCTTGTCCAGCAAGAATGGAAGAAAAAAAAAATGGAAGAAGAGTTCGGCTCTGGCAAAGTTTTTCTACCTTTCGTGACTTCCTTGCACCTCGAATAAAGTCGATCTTTTGGCACGAAACCGTCAATCAAGCAGTCCTCTTACGTCATTCATACCTGGACTGTGACGTATTCGACATCACGCGCGTAATGAAAAAGTGATTTGATTCGTATTCGTTCGCTTTTTTCTCTTCTCCGCTTTCTTCCTTCTTTCTAACATCGTTTCCTCTTTCTGTATGCAGTTTTTTTACTTTACTTCCCTGACATAGACGTCTCGATAGATTTTTTCGACAATTTATTTTGAAGTAAAATCTAGTTTATGTGTTTATTTTAAAATATGATGGTTCATATCTGCCAAACTTATTGTTTTTACAGCACACAGAAAAATCAAGTTTTCCTTTTTTTCTCTCTTCGAATTTTTTTCTGATTTCTGGCATTTGATGCTAAAATCTGTCATTTTCCTCCCCTTTTTAGAAAGGTGCAAATAGTCTGGAGGTTTTCTTGTCGAATTCCCATAAAAAAAAAAGACTTAATGTACTTATTTTTCAGCTTCTATTTAATTTTCTGATTCTTTGTAAAAATAAAAAAATGTTATCTCATTCTTTATCAAATAAAACGTTCTGAAGAAAGTTCATTCATGTTTCGATATTTAAATTGGTTTAGTACTTTGATAATCTTGATTGAAATAGATATTTAGAATTTTTTAATTATATATTTATAGAAAAATTTGATTTTCACCGTATGTAAACATTCCTAAAACACGCATATCTAAAACATCACTGTCAACAAACAATTGTTGAAAATTTTAATATCTTTCAAAATATTTCAATATTTCAAAATTCCTGTGACTTCTACAAATTTTAATTTTTTTTAACATTTCCTTCAATTTCTTAGAAGTATTTCTAACAATTTTGTGCATGAGTTTGATTTTGCACTAATGTTATTCGTAGTTTTGCAAAGTTTTTTCCTACCAGATTCTACGAAAAGTGGCAAGAAAATAGCTGTATATAATTTTACGGATATTTTTTTTTAAAAATATAAACATTTAAATCTAAATCCTTATTCTATACACATAATTATCAAACATACAACAAAAAACAACGATTGAAAGTTGATTACAAAAGAAACAAAATAACTTTTACATTTTGAAAACACGACCGCCAAGTAAAATAAAATGGTTTGTTAAAATGGTTATTGGTTTAAAGACTAGGAACCAGTTTTTCCTTAACAGAATAAGAAATTGAGATTTTATTTGCCTGGATACAATCTACTCGTATCATCGATAGGAACGTAAATGCACATGAAAATAAGTTTAGTGTATTTGGAATATCTGCATTTTAAATAAAGCTCAATAGATGTCACTTTATTGGAAACATTTTCCATATTAATTGCTTTATAAACGGATAGGACTCACGTTTCATATGGTTAATAATGATAATAATATACTAACAATCCCTTTTCAAGTATGCACTCTTGGGTCAATGTTTCAGATGAAAAAGAACAAAATCCAAGTAAAATGTTATATTATATAATGAAACTAAAGATGAATAGTTACTAGTGATCAATTAGCAGTAGCGTATAGAAGTGAATGAGAACAAGGAAATGATCAGATTGTTTATTTTACGATATAATTGCCCTGTCTTCTGTAAATGCGTTTGCCTGACAATCCTTCAGAAGCTGGTTAATCCTTCTAACAATCGAAACAAACTATGTTTCAGTAAACAAACTATGCATTTTCTAAAGGTATGGAAAAAACTGCTGACTCTACCTCACATAATTATTAATATGAAAAAAAAATATCGCAGTAATAATTAAGAAAAAATTGAGCAACGCAGCAGGTGAAAAGCCAGAAAATATCAAAACACCTAAGAAAGGAAGGTGCAAAGAATACGGCCCAAAGAAAAATCAAAAATTGTGAGCAAGGTGTGCTTCATGATTATCTTTTCTTCACCAGAAACATGCAAATGTGAACTGTAAATCTTGTCCTCTTTAAAAATGAATAAGAAATACTAGATTTAAAACATAATAAATTTGTTATTAAGATTTATACTAACTCTCGAGCTTATAAATACTCAAACTGCTGATATAAACAAGAGACTGGTTGGTTAGAAGGGTAGGGATACAAGAAAAAGTTGGAGGGATGGAGTTATAAAAATATATAATATTCTGTCAAATTTAATGGATGCAAAAATAAATGAAAAATAAAACTATATAAAAATATTTGTTATGATCTAGAACAGGGGTGAGAAAATAGCGTCCTGCAAGCCACATGCTGCCCGCTAAGAGTTCTTTTATGGTCCGCTAAGACAGGCAGAAAAATCTGCCTTAAACCTAAATCTCTTTTCTGTGCTTAAATCGTTGAAAGCAAAACTAAATCTATTTGAATGGTACTTTATTTAATTCTTCTCTGCCATCTGATGAGATATTTAAATTTAATCGATCAACTTATTAATAAAGATATTGGGAGATATCTTACCCATGTTGTAAATAAAATCTTTCAAAATTCCCCCTTTAAAAATAATTTATTGGGAAATATATTACTCATGTTGTAAATATAATTTTTCAAAAATCCATTTTCCATCCTCTAAGAAACGATTATTAAAAATGCAAAGGAAAAAAAAAAACTAATTTTACTAGCTCGAAACTTTGTATATAAGGTTCTACTAATTGTTTTGATTGTGTACATCTCAAATTACATTGTTAGCATTTTGTGCAGAATAAGTAAAACACCTATAAAGTAAAATATGAGAACGATAAATAGAATGAGAACGCGCGCGATAAAAAAGGAAAGTAAATGCTGTACATCCTATTAAAAACCCCTTTAATCAGTTCTGGATTTGAAATTATGAGAAAAAATAAATTAAAAATATATAAAATAAAACTAAGAATTTCTTTTGAATTCTCCCATGTTACATTCTAAATCTTTTAAACAATATATAGTATCTAAAAACCATTAAAATTTTCCTGAAGGTTCAGTATTCGCTACTTTATTCCAGCATCACAGTAAATATATATATATATTTCTTTGCTATGATAATAGTATCCCAGTTGTGGATAAAAGTTTTGTTAAAAATGATGAAGTTATTTAGTATTGGAAAAAACTTCTAGTTTTCCGATAAAACTAATTTGAACTCGCTTACGAAGAATCAGGATGTCGCTCAGGGAGCTTTTCAGCTATTTATTATCTGCTATTAATCTTGGAATGTTACCGAAATAGGAAAAACACAATTTCAATTATTATTTTGAAACGTACCATGATCCAACAAACGGTCTCTTGGGAATTTTTGGCAAAATTTTTCAAAATTTCAGTGGTGGACATTCTAAAGACTAATCACTCAGTACGGATCATGTAATAAATTTTACTTTAGACCAAAACAATTTTAATATTCATTAATATGTAATTAAAACTCATAAATGAACACCTCTCCAAAGTTTACTTTGTTATTGTAATCCCAAAAAAGCTAAGGGTCGTGTTTTGTATGGAACTTGAGACAAGTCGTCAGATTCAAAATTATGATCCCCATCTCTAACAATCCTATACTAGTGCTTCATATCGACTTGAATTAAAATTTCCCATTTAGCACTTTATAGGGCCATTTTTCTTTCAGCCATAATTCAAATAATGCTGAGGGTCGTGAGTTTCATAGATGGAGCTCGAGTCAAGTCGTCGGCATCAAAATTGTGATGAATATCTCTAATTTCCCAAACGTAGTGTTCCGTCGATTTTAATTCAAGTTTACCATTTACCAGGGCCATTCTATTAGTCCTTAGAAATTCCAAGAGGTGGTGCAGGGAGTATCGTATAAGGTTTGTTTTAGTAAGATCCAGGACTCACAACACAGCTGTCTAAGTCTCAGCTACTCATATTCATGATAATGATGCCTTTCACACCTTAAAAATTTCCTCACAGCTTCTATGGCCCATGAGATCCTCTTTCCCTTTTTTGGGAAAGATGAACCGGAAGCAACCCAACATTTTGCCTGATTTCCGGTGCATAATGATAAATCCAGGTCTCACAGATGGTGACAACAGGAAGCGGCTGCAAGCAAATTTTGATTTCGCAGCAAATAACTACCAAATCAAAACTAATATGTAAATCACTGTCAAATTAGTATCTGCTCCGTTTAACAGATGGCAGCACGCAGTGGTAACAACAATTTACCTCAATGATACCATCTATTTTCAAATATAAGTACTTTTTGAACCACCCTCGTAACACTTTATAGTGCCGTTTTTTTTTTTCTGGTAATGATATATTGAGATATTTTTGCATTGAGATTGATATAAGAGAGAGAGAATAGAAACTTATTTGGCGTGCTAAATAAAATTAATTTGATTTTTAAGTCTCTGTTTTAAGGAGTTGGGGGTGTATATTTACCAACACCCATTGGTTGCTATTCAAGGCACTGGGTGTCATTCACTTTGCTTATTAATTTATGTTTCACTACATGGTATTTATGAAATATGTTTTGTAAATACTACAATCTTGAAAAGAACTTGCAAATGTGATATTTTTGAAATTCATAGAAATGATGAAATTAAGAAATTTGTCATATCTTACTCTGCATGGTGTTTCAGAAAACAGAGATCATCACATAGCGCGACGTTGCAAGTTATGAAACGTATTTTTTTCTCAAATCATATTATATCTTGTCTCGTATCTTAGCTGTTGATAGGAATACTTCCCTGACCTTAGAAAAGGTTGATCATCTAATCAATCAAACGATATGCATCACTTTATATCTCTATCAAAGACAGTTTAAAGAAGCCATTTACATCTTTATAAAATAAAAAGTGCTATTACTATAAAAATAGTTTTGATATCTTTTTTAGTAAACTTCATTATTTTTTTCGAGTTAATTTACTGCTGCTGCGAGGTTTAGGGCTAAGATTCTGAAGTCCTATTTTCGCCTTTTTCGACTCTCATTTCATTTGCCACTTTTCAAAATATAATTTTTGGTCAAGACACATATATATTTTTTTATTTTTGATATCATATTACAATTTAAACTTTTATCTAAAAATATGTTCGAATTTTGTTTCAATCTTATTTGAAAACTGAGTTACAGCTGTTTAAATATTACTTAATCATGAATTTCTCTGACAGGAAAGGAACTAAAAAGGACATTTTTCAATACTGCAAAACACAAATTCTTATAAATTACCGAACCTGAAATCTTATATATGTGTTGTTTCAATACCAATAAATAGAATAGATTATTTCTGAAATTTTATATTGAATAGAAGTTTTTTTAATACTGCAGTAAAGATAAATTTAGAAAATTTCAGTGTTCAAAATTCGAAATACCATAGCTTCCTACGTAAGGGCTATAGTATCAAAATAATACTCTATTCTCTAAAACGGGTTATATTCTGCATTATTCACTTCACAAAATGTTAATATATTTATTTTCTTTTGACTTATCAAGTTTTGCCGAAGGTCTTAATTTTTGCTTATATTTGTTAAAAAATGCCCTTTTGACAGTAAGCAATATACATTAACTAAACTTTCCTTGAGTGTTTTTCTAATTTTGACACATCATAAGGTCAAAAAATATGCATTTGTTGGCAAAATGTACTTTAATTCTAAAAATTTCTTCGAAGGTGTACGGTAACCTTAATGCAACCATCTTCCACATACAGTTAATGCTGTGACGAATTTCTAGGAAGTGAGAATGTTTTCCGGATGGATTAGTCATCCAGATCTTAACCCTATCGTGTAAATTTCGGAAACTCTTGGCAAGGCAATTGTAACTCACCTGTTGAAGAACAATATCCACCAAGCCAAATTAGCGAGAGCAGTTAGTTTGATCACACATTTATTTACAGTCTCTACGCGCCAATCACATATAAACAAATAATTATACTATTTACAAACTATACAAGCTTCCAATCAGCCCATATTATAACTTAACCCGATCAGGAGAAATTACATCAAAAACAAGAAAATAACCCGCCGTACGCGGTCAAGATCCAAGAGCATTCTGAAATATTACCCATGAACCCTTGCGCTCTCACTTACATGAGACAAGGCGCCTCCTGGCGGGATCCGAGTAATTTATTTCCAACATCGCCTTTTCCTTTTCATCGCCAATCAGGATCTGAATACAACGTTGCTGGAGAAATGGGAGTGACTACGAAAAGACACCTAAAATGTCTCATGTTGTGAAAGCTGTATAACTATAAGAAGAGATCATACTTTCTATTAGATTTTTTTTTTTATTTTAGTTAGTAAACTCTCTTTTAAACTTTCCTGCCCTGATACTCTATGCACACGATCATGGGTGCGGGCTATAACTGCTATATGGTATTTTTTGTATTATATCTTTCTATGTACATAACTAATACCTTAAGATATGACCTGTCTTATGGTGATAATCAACCAAAAGAGAAATTTCTGATAATTTTGAGGATTAAAATATAGTAACGCGGGATATTTCCTGATTAAAATTGCAGAAGAATGTGAACGTACAAAACCAGATTCAATTATTTCATTTTGTGCGCAAAATTTTATTTCGTATATTATTGATCCAAAATAAGCACATGTACAAGTCACATATGCATCGTTTTACCGATGTAAAGTTAAAGGAATAACATATTATTTAAAAATTTAAAAACGTTATAATCTTCAAGTACAAAACTATTTCATTGGGTTCGAGAATTTTACGCTTTGAATATCAATATTTTTAAACTGTACTTTTTATGAATGACTAGAGAAAATCAATTGAAATAAAAAGCAGAGATGATATAAATATAATCTGTAATTTAGTAAGATTTTGCAGTCTATTTATACACACATTCATGTATATATATGCTTTTATAAGAACTAAAAGAGATTTATACAAAATTAAACTCTACCACGGAAAAAGGATATAATTCACATTAAGAAAAGATCAATTCAAACTAAAGAGCTTCAGGAACTTTTTACATATCTAGGTTGAAATGAATTAAGTGAGTGGTAATTGGGTATTCACTTAAGCTTTTGTTTCGAAAGCCTCTTACATCTTAAACGATGATGTTATCAGCCATTTTAAATAGCTCTCGAAGAAAGTGACAATTCTGTGTAAAGCTTTTTAGTCTCTCGTACCGTGAGAGCTATTGAAGATTGTTGAATCAGGGCAATCAGTGTTTGACAGAGGTGTTTCAAAATTTTATGAGCGAAGAAAATATGTATTGAAAACTGTATGGAATCAGATTTCGTAATTTTTAATTTTTTTCTCAAAAAGTAATTTATCTAAATTTTTTGTGTGCCAGATATTGAAATTAAAACGCTATAAATTCAAATATAAAAGTGAGTAAAATTGTTTTTATTTTATTCGTGGAGCGTTTTCGAGTTTTTGGTAAGCAGTTAGTCCGTAAACATTGTTGGTCTCTTAAAAGTCTCATTGCAGATTTCAGTAGTTTATTAATTTTCATTTACACATTTGGTTGACTCAACACATAGGAGATAAATACATAACTTAAAATTAATAAAATTCTGTTTACATTTTACATGGGATTGCTCGTTCGATAAATTCATAACATAAAATTAACAAATTTCTATTTATATTTTTACATGTTGTTACATGTTCGATTTACTTACACAGACTTACCTAGAGCGCTTGTAAGAAACGGAGTCGCCAGTCTCAACAACTAAGATTAATAATGATTAATGCCTTCTGAAGTAGCATCTCTTCTAACTTCTAAATAACCTCAAATGAGAATTTTGAAGTCTAGTTTCTTGAACATGCTTAAGACTTTAAATATCAGGACTAGTCCGAGAAGATTTTGGACGATGCGAATGCACACAAAATTAATAGGTTTCATTTTCGTTTTTATTTTAATACAAATATACATTATGACTTTGCAAGGCGATATTGGTTGCACAAATATATTTATCAGAATTAACCGTCGATTTTTGCCTTTCACTATTACAATACTGTAAACATTAGAATATTTATTCGAAAATAATTAATTCGAATTTTATAAAAATTTTGTTGTTGTTCTAAAATTCATATTAACATTAGCAACAACCGTTGCACATGCTGAAAGATCTTTTTCAAATTGAAAATAATAAAAACCTATTTGAGATCTCGAATTAGGTGTGAATGTTTTAACCTTTTTAGCTTTTTTCTCTATCGAACCTGCTTTAGTCAAAAAATTAAATTATGCTGATATTATCAGAAAATTTTCTATAAAACATGTAAGAAAAAGAAACAAAATTCTCATAGGCAAATAAAATAATGTAAGATCTAACATAAAATAAGGTGTGATGACTTTGTTATTTAATTTATTAATGATTTTTTTGTGTGATAGAAAAATTAATTTTATTGAAGTAATTTAATTCTTTTTATCTTTCTCATGTGTTCCTTACTATACCAATTTTTACAATGTACTAATTTGTGCAACCTTTAAATTAAATAATTATTATATTTATGATACTTGTATAAAGGTCCTTCGAATGAATTTTGTCCACATTTTTTATTCTGGCCGAGTCTTCTGAACGAGCTAGAAACGAAAACTATCTAATACACTTTCAAGAACAAAGAATAATCGTGGTCGCCTATAGATCATGGTTGCTGACTCGAAGCTGGCGTTATTTTAATCGAATCGTGGGTTCAAGGCAAGGTGTCACTGAAGACCTGCAGTCTAACGGAACTTATGCACGTTAAATCTGGTCGAGATTACAAGTCCTCCAAAAGGTGTGATGTGGAAGTTTGGAGAGGGGTAGATCAGGTATCGTCCTCGTCACTTGACCAGGGTTCAAAATTACGAGGTCCGTCATTAAAAACCCTCGTGTTGCTTCTTTATGTGGCATTCATATACATTCACAATCATTCGAACCTTTGAGATGAAAACTTTATTAAAAAAGAATTAAAACACTTTATTAACTGATATATCAAAATATAAATGTTATTAAACCAGAAATATTGCAATTTCTGATTCAAAATTGTCGTAAAGAATCTTTTTTTTTTAAATTCAATCTTTGTATTAAAGTTTTAATGTTTTATTTCATACTTTCACTGTGAAGTTTCAATTACATTTTATAGTATCTTTATTCAAGTTATCTTTTATGAGGAATCGAAGAAATACTTTAATTAAAGTTGGAAATACAACCTCCTGATTTAGTCTGAAAAACATAACATAATCCCACTTCTCACAAATAGTGTCTGAAACATCTTAAACGTAATGAATATCCTACATTAAGACGTCTTTTACGAAGCAGTTCATCTTGAAGGAAACGTCTAACACAACTTCGAAAAGAACTCAGAATTGAAAAACTAAGAAAATAAGTAAACCTAATACAGTCTATAAAAGCTCCCCCATCCCCCTCTAGAGCACTTTACTTTCAACTTTCTTGAGTGCTTTCGAAAAAGCTAGCGTTGCTCGGAGAAAGTGGACTCGATATTTTTGTTTGTGTTGAGCACATTCAAGGGTGGTCTACTGAGAGGGAAAAGTGCCTTAGATGCTTTTCTTTAGAGGCCCCTGAAGTTAACTTCCCTCCTCTGGAACCCCTTCCCCCAGTCTAAATGTAGATAAGGAGTTTGCATACAAATCTTTTTGAAGAGACACCAGTGTCTGAATGTTTTTCTGGTTGGTTTAACGGAATAATAATTTCTATTTTAGGAAATGTGTTTATAGTGCGCGCAAATATTCATAGTTTTTTTTTTCACTCTTTACGTGGGTAGAGTTTCAAAGTATTTTTTTTTCAAGATTTTTGTACCAGACATTATAATCAAATATTTATCTTGTCACACACACAGTACTTAAAATTTTACTGCAGCGAAATGTGAGGTACTATTTTTGGAAGTTATTACGTGTAAAATTTGAATGTGATGTTGAAGTCAAAAATTAAATTTGTTGTTACATTCACAGTTTTCAGTTTTATTTGTGTTTTATTACACTTTAATTTTATATATATATAAATAGAATCAAGTTTTTTTTCTTTCCATTTTTATGTATTGGGATTGGATTCTCAGTCTTTTAAAATTAAAATTTTAATGTAAAGTTAAATATTATTACTTTGATAACAAACTTGCTGAGCGTGGAATTGCACCAAGTTTCAAATTTGTCATATGCCCTTGTGAGGAAGTAATATATGTGAAATGTTAACTTAAGATCTTTGTTGGCTTGTGATCGTGTCTCGGAATTAAAAGATCCATCGTCAATTGTCCGTTATGGTGATTTAATATTAATCTTATACAGTTATTAATCCGGCACGTTAGAGGCTACGGCAGTGCTAGAGATGATATTTTCCAGAATTATTAAGCATTAATATAGTTTTATCTGGGATAACAATGATAAATAACTCAAAATAAAAATTTAATCGATTGAAATATATATCTAGTTTGTTTATACACATTCAAAAGATGTGTTAGTGATATAAATATCTGACCAAATATTTCGTCTCATTCTGGCAACATCAAAGTTAAATTGAACGTTGGAACGTTAATTTCATTGAATATTATTGTTTTGATAAAGACATAAACTAAAAGAAAAAATTATATACAATGATTAAAGCAAGTGTTGGGACAAGTTACTATAGAGCATTTTTAAATATACCTGCCGTTGAAGTTATAAATGTTTTGTCTTCAAATAATACATTTACTCATCTATTTTGGGACTGGGTGGTGTATGATGTTGAATTGATATGTAAATATAACTGACTGAAATATAAACTTGTGTATTTTATTTAAAGCGCACAAACTTGTCAAAAATGATTATGTTGCTAGTATGGCATCAACGAAAAGTAAGGTTTTTTTGTGAAAAGTAACAAAATGGATGTTCTAACTAACAGTCAGTTACTCTTCCACTTCTATTACTTAATTGAAAAATACGGCTACTCATGCTTTGCCCAATATTATTTATAATTGTTCAATTAATATTTGACCAAGTACTCGGAATTTCATTTTTAAGTTTATCTGTAGGTTTAAACCGTCTGTGGGGGTCATAAATTTGTTACACAATTTTTCCCGAAAGTTCTCTACTGTGTTGATATCAGGCGAGAAAGTCGGACAACCCAATACTGTCACTTTTTTGCTAGATAGTCATTGGCGCGTAATGGAGTAATGGAACTGATATGTACGCTGGCATTATCTAGTTGAAAAATGTTTTACTCGACAAAATTTTCTCATAAATGGCAAACAAATTTGTCGCATGATGAATTCGTTTCTGTTCATTTGTGAAGTAGTGAATGCGTTTAGAAGTATTCTTCGACTGCAGAAGGTGGTCCAAAACAATACTTCCACCGCAAAATTTCGTTTGAAAATTTCTCTTTCTCATTCCGTAAATCTGGCGAGTTGTGAATCCATCTGGACCATCGAGGTTGAATATTATTTTGTCACTGAATATGGTCTGTAAGACTATAAAGGTAAATGACTGTCCTCATATAATTGCTATAGTCATGTGAAAAAGGAATTATGTATTGAAATACTTACTAAGCTCCAAAATCCGAGTTCATGTTTCTTCTATCCAACATTTGTCACAATTTTTTTGTGCTTTATAGTTAATTTTTGATAAAATGTCATTTTCAGTGGTTTGATGTTCTGCTATTGCGATGTGTTGCCTGAATTATTGTTTCTTTATTCACGTTTAATCGACACTGTCGCCTTGTTTCATTGGCGAACTTCGTAGTTTGATGTGATCTTTCAATATTTACTCACAGATAGGTCATTTGTTTTCTCATTTGTATTAAATTTATTATCAGCCCCAATATTTCAATTTAAATGTCAATGGCGTGATTAAATTTTGAAATTATAATTTATTCCTTATATGATACTGCGGCCCTTTAATAACTTTGAGGAAAATCATCTGAGAGAATGTATATAAACAGATTACTTTGATTTAGACCAAGTAAAAGTTAAGTCTTTTAGGTTATTGCTGAAAGAGAAACTTTATTCTATAAAAGGAAAAATGTAAATAAAATTAACCGAAGAAAGAGAAAGAAAAAAATACTTCATGTTGGTGAGAGAGATTTTCGAAAGAAGTTTGAACTTTTTGTGTTATTTAATGAAAAAGAATATTCGACCAGGATCAACTTAGCTAAGAAAAAACTTTGATGTATTAAATTAATTATATCTTAAATAGTATAATATGTTTAAATTATCTAACCTATGCATTCTTCTATTTTCACATTTAATACAGAGTAGGATTTAAGGTATCAGGTTCTTATTGGAAAAGGAGGAAAATGTGTCGATTTTGCAAAATGCTAAATTTTCTATAACTGACTGATAATTTTAGTTTTCTTGTTTATTACTTTTATTAAATGTTATTTTTAAAGTAAAAAATAAAAAAAAATATTTATTGGGAGATATTTTACTCATGTTGTAAATAAAATCATTCAAAATTCCCCCTTTAAAAATAATTTATTGGGAAATATATTACTCATGTTGTAAATATAATTTTTCAAAAATCCATTTTCCATCCTCTAAGAAACGATTATTAAAAATGCGAAGGAAAAAAAACTAATTTTACTAGCTCGAAACATTGTATATAACACATCGATCAATAACTCCCGAGTCTGATCAATAACTCCCGAGTCTAACATTGAAAACAACATTTTTTTTGCAAATTTTTTTTTTATTCATCAACATAACACCTTTTGTTAATCACCTTTTAGGGTGATACAATCGTTCCAACGCTTTTCCAAATCTTTTTTTTTTTCCATCATCGACTCGTTGCTGTTTTTGTTCCATCGAAAGCAATCGCGGCACCCATTTGGAAAAAACCTTTTTCACTTCACTTCAAAAAACCTTTTTCCTGGTCCGATCGACTTAAAATTTTGACACGTTTCAAGCAAAGGTTAGTACTCTAGAAAGACCTGGTTACTGGTTTACTACGAGTGCCATCTCTGGGTTAGTCTCGGGAGTTATTGATCGATGTGTTACGGTTCTACTAATTGTTTTGATTGTGTACATCTCAAATTACATTGCTAGCATTTTGTGCAGAATAAGTAAAACACCTATAAAGTAAAATATGAGAACGATAAATAGAATTTATGTGAAAGGAATATATCTGACTGTATAAGAAAATTTCATACTAAGAAAAATTGTATTTTAATATATTCCCTAATTGCTCGAAAAAAATCACAGAACTCAATAAAAATAAATTCAAAAAATTTAGATCCTTAAAAGATGATTGATATTAATTTATTCATTTATTTCTTTATTTTTTTTATCTTTACAACTTTAAGACAGTTTCGAAGCTTAATGCTTTTAGCTTTTTTCTTTCAGATCTGGCAAACTCAATATAAGTACGGAAAAATAAATAAATTACCAACATATACAACTTAAAATTATAATTTCTTAACTTCTGTCAATGATATAAAAAATCGGAATTTTCTTACAGCAATTAAGCAGATTAAATCGAGATTAAATTTTACCGTAATAATACAAATGTAATAAGATGGTTGTTCAGAAAATAAGAGTACTAAATTTCTTAAAAATTGAAAAAGTAATGTATTTTTAATAATTTACAGATTCCTCTAACACCTGTCGTCTGACGTGGTTAACTTTCTTCACTATGCGCATTATGAGCCGAAGGATGAAATTTCTTACACCTTTGTCAAAAACATATCCCACCGCCCATTAAGTGGTGGCTCTCTTGACCTCATAGGCGGTTGAAAACGTTTTTCCATCCATAAAATATTTCAGAGAGATAAAAAGATGAAAATCTGTAAGTGCCAGATCAGGGCAGAGAGAGGGCTCGTTGAGGATGCCCAACCATGATAGTTGAGTCCAAAAGTTGCTTTGTGGCGTTGAATATGTGGGGATATGCATCGTCTCGAAAAAAATGCACTCTTAGCTCACTTTCCCCTTTTGTTTTGTACACCTCTCCATAGTTTTTTATGGTTTCTCAGTGCCCCTCGTCACTAATTGCTTCCCCCGGCGCCAAAAATCCAATGAGGCGAATCTCTATTCTTTCAAAACGCAAAAGCTATGGTTTTTCGGCCCGAAATAAGGGCTTTGATTTTTTTTTTCTGTAAGAACTAGACACTCACGACCCCATTTGCGCACTTTAGTACGGTTCTTGACACCCTACTTGTAAGTAGTTTTTATATCGTTAACAATCTGGAATGTCTTGTTCCCATTGCGGGAAGAAACTAGATTACGCTTGTTAACTCTCAGCTGGCGGGATTCGGAATCGAGACACTCCATTCAACACGGTATTGTAACTAGTGAGGTGTAGTGCCGTGTTAAATGAAGTGGCGCCATTGTTCGACTGAAACAAATGAGTGCACTTTCTTCTCCTGAGTTTTTTTTTTTTATCTTGAATACGGTGCTGTCCATTTCTTTAAAAAACTTCCTTTGAGGGTCAAAGACTCAATATTCTTACTTTTAACACAATCATCGTAATTTCTTAGAGTAATCGATAAATTAAGAAATATTTTTTTTCTTTAAATATGTCGCTTTAATTAAAAGCAGTGTTTAATTAATTAATTTTTTTCCATATTAAATCATTTTAAATCATTATTATAGAAATCCACTATCATATACATCACCATAATCAAAGGACTGTTCTGTCAATGGATTGCAAAAAGTAAAATACGAAGTGTACTCTAGAAGTATCTTTGACCTAAGATATCTCGAACTCAGATAACCTTCTATGGTTATACCAATTACCATTCCTGAGGTTTTTGACTGGAGTAACATCTGGTTCCTAGATATATGAGAGTAAGCGTTTAATTATTTCACGTTGTCTCTTTATGTGTTCACTTCTTGGAGATTTTCCAGATTTTCTACCATCATGACACGCAAAAAAAGTCTGGTTTGAATTCTAATGTCTTTTCAGTGAGTTTTTGCGTGAGAGTCTTAACATCTTCTTCGAATGAACTTGTCTTTTGATTTTTCTTGTTCTTTTGACCTTAATATGATCAATCTGTCAATTTATAGTTGTGTGTATTGTTTTTTAGAAAAATGCCGTGTTCTCACGATTTTTGTGATTCATTTTAAAATTTCTTTTATTTGAATCCAGAATATAGATTTATTGTGCTTAGCGTCTAAATATATTCTGATTTAGGTTTTATTAGATAATGAAAATTAGTTATTCGAAAAAATGCAACTAAAAAGAAAACTATTACTAAACCTGCAGCGTATTTCATGTATAAATAAAATAAATGAAATAGTTTTAACATAATAATAATATAAGAACTATATATATAGTATATATAGTTCTTATATTCTATATATATAGTATATATATATATATAGAAGAGTCAGATATTCTATATATATATATATATACTATATATATAGAATATCTGACTGCAAAAGTTAAAATTCAAAATTATTAATAGGGGGAACTTATTCACATACTAAAGCTGTGAAGTACATAATATTTTAACTTTGTTTTTTAAAGTAGTTTGGAAACGAAATATTATTTAGCTGTTTATTTTCACAAGTTTTTGATATTGAGTGAAAAGGTTTAATTCAAACTAAATACTTATTTATTACTTGCTGCAATTTTTTTTTATTTTATGTCTTTGTTTGATACTTTATCTGCTCAGTTTCATAAAAAGTAAACACTTTACATATGTAACTAATTTTAAGGTATAATAATCTGATTAATAACTTATTTTTAAATTTATTATGTTTTGTACTTAATTTTGCATACCGGATTTATAAATGCTTTTGAAACACCCTTACTTAATTCTAAAATTATTTTTATCAGTTTCATATATATCATAATGTCACTATCCACAAAAAGTAACTATGCCTCGAATGATTAACGTAAAATTTCTATAAAAAACTGACGTTTTTCTGGAATCTTACTTTATTGCTTATTCTATCGCCATTTTGTCGCAACGATCGAATCATACCAGCTTATAGAATGCAAAACTATTCTCAACTTTTGACAGTAAAAACAATGAGTGTATGTGATACTGAGATAAAAATCAAGTTATTAAAATGAATATTAAAATTAAAGCAAACGATAAAATATTAAAGTAGACAATGATGTTCTATTCAGATATTAAAATTAAAGTAGACAATGATGTTCTATTCAGATATTAAAATTAAATCAGACAATGATGTTCAACTCGGATATTAAAATTAATGGAAACGATAATTTATTAAATTAAATATACCTTAAGAGAAACGCAATTGTTGTTGTCGTAAAACGAAAAAGTGAAATGAATCGTACTGATTTCTTTTTAACAATCAGAATTCTTTCGAGTATCTGAATTTTGGATTTAATTCACTCCATATCTCCAGTACATTAAAATCATCGAGGTGAAATAATCCGGGATCACGTAATGATCCAGAAAGGAAGTCTCTCTTGACAATTGTTAATGAGTGGAAGGTGACGGTGACCTTTGAATAATAGAGAATTTTGTTCTTTGGAAAGATATCAAATGAACTGAACACATTTAAAAGTATTCGTAATTCATAGAAATTATGGATTAATATTTATCAATAACTACTCATTAAATTAGTAAAGATGTATTTTTACCTACAAATAGCATATAAAAAATATAATAATGTTATTAATACTATTATTACTATTAATAACGCAATTTGGGAAGTCTAACGAGCTCACTATTCCCCAATAATTATTGAATTTATTTTATAAAAATCACTTTTTCCATCTATGACTCGATGGGCAATAATTCGAGTTAAAAACCAACGTTTTTAAAAACAACGTTTTTATATTGAAATATTAGTTAAAAATTGTCGCAAATATCTAAATATTGCAATGTTAGTCGAATAAGAACAATTCCCAAGATTTCAGAGCTCTAGCTTGATGGGAAGTTGGTTAAATTAGAGATCGAAAATTTGATGACACACTGATACAGTTTTGATCTACATTATGTCATAATATAGTTTTGGCCTACATTATGTCATAATATGGTTTTGGCCTATATTATGTCACAGTCTATGGGTGTATGTGAATATTTATAATTCTATATAGATTCTTTGAAATTATTATATATAATTGTCCCTCATTGAAAAAAGTTGTACTAAAATAATTTTTTGGAATTTTAAATGTTATTTATTTACTTTTATTAAGTATTTTTAATGTATTATTATTCAATAAAACATTTTACGCTTGGTTGCTGAGTTGTTAGTATCTTAAATTCACCTAAAGATAAAATTATGTGTAACATTCTTTCCTATTGACTTTAAGTGAATTTAACGTTTCATCATTAGTTATAGCTCTATTAAAATTAATAATTGTCATTTCATAAATTCCAATTTTTTGAAACAATAAATTTTTTTTAACTAGGAAAGCTTTAAAAAATTCCTTTAATTGATGAAGTGCATGTTTTACACCTATTGGTTTATAATTTACATCTTTCACTTTTTATATTTGCTAAATTATTCATTCTTTGGAGGCTAATTTGTAGTTCACTTAAATTTATATAATATATTATTTTAAAACTGGTCCTCGTCAATTTATTCTTCTGTCAGAAAAGTAATATTTTTCAATACACCCGTACAAAGAACGAGTAAACATATTAGCTATAAGTAAATGTTGAAATGCATTCTTTTCATGACTGAGTTATATTTTAAATTGAAACTTTTTAAAAATGATCGAAAAATCACCGGTTTATTTATACAAACTGATCAGTTTAGTTTCAGTAGGTTTGTTTAAAGTTCCACTGTGCTAATATTACTCACTCTATTTTGTGTTAGAAGTTATTGTTATTGAATTACATATATTTTAAAATTATTTATGATGGTATAATATGGAATGAGATGACTTTGGCCCTTTACGTTAAAGCAATTACTTATTGATTGTTATGTTTTCAGCTCAAAAACGAAGACTGTCATATAGAATAATAAGAATGGCTAAAATTTGAACATAATTGGGCTTCAAAATCCTAAAGTGATGTGGAAGGAAATTATAAGAGTTAAATTCGAGCTAAAGGATACTATTTTTTACTTCCAAAACGAAGATGTTCCTTTTTCAGACAGCCGTTATCGCGTAGTTCTTTTCATTCGTTACTTAAACTGAATTAAACCTTGTACATGAAATTCAAATTGAAGTAAACTCGAGATGAATCTAAAATGAGATTGAAATTCAAATATATATATATATATAAATTACATATAAAGCTTTAATATATATAAATTACAAACATTTGTAAATTTTCAGAATATTAGCAAACGCCGCCTAGTCCATACAAAAAAGCATTACTGTCAATTTTTGTAATAATTTGAGTGTAAAATGTTCTATTTTGATTCAATAATTTTGAAATAATTATCTATATCTTCTTTTCCTCTATCTTTTTGAAAAATGTTTAGTTAAAACCCTTTTGGATTTCCATATTATTTTAAAATTACATAAAATGTGGACTGTTTTTAAACCATAGTTTTGATACATTTTATTTAAAGTAACGTGGAAAATTCTCGGTGTTATTTTGACTCAACTGTACTAAAATTTTACGAGCAAATTAAAATTCGTAAGAAAAATGCAATAAATTTTGCCTGGTGTAATGTTTATGAGTGAAAAGGATAAATAAACAATATTTAATTACTCCCAAGAGAAATCCAACACCAACGAAACAAATGTTTGTATTAAATTCCTTCCAGTTATTTCCTAATCATAGGGTTTTAAGATGAAATAGTTTTGCTCCGCGAGACACATAAAAGCAGTTTATTTCTAGTTTTCTGTGGTTATCGTAAAGCAAGAACCTTTTATGATCCACAAAATTTATAAAAATTGAGAAGTGCTTATGAAACGTGTCTGACATTTTAACTAAATTGCAATATGTATATTCGTGAATTAAAACTATAATTTCTTATACACTATTTGAGTATATACAGAATAAATATTTCTGAATTGAAATTTAAAAGTGGAAGAATTTTCTTCTGAATTGAAATTTAATCCTTACAATGGATAATGAAGAAAATACTTATATTTCTTACGAAATTCCTAATTTCACTTTCGGTTAGGAAATACTGTGAATATATCAATGATAACTTTCTATTTTCATTCTTCTATTATGATATATGTATTTTTTAATTTTGGGAATTGAGGAGTATATAAAATTCAAAGCTGTCTATGAAATTTTTTTTATGTAATTTAATATTTATTATTAAACTATCATCTCCTAAGCCTGCGAGTATAAAATGCTTTATAAAACTAACTGTACACACTTACCTAAATCCTTTTTCCAATGATCAGTTTTCCCAACATTATTTTTGACCGAGTTTCTAAATAACGAGGTCCGTCGCCAATAGCTCTCGTGTTGCTACTAGTGTGACGTTAATAAAACCAAACCCACATTATTTTATGTTCAAAAATCGCTAATGTTAACTTGAACCTATATCCATTTTTTTATGGTTTAACAGGCTTAAAATACCCAATTCTAATGAGACACATAGTATTTTCTTTACATAGTTGAATTAGTAAATACAGGGTGTTTCAAAACTTATGGGCAAAAATTAAGGGGTGATAGAAAATATCTAAACAGGCCAATTTCACCACCCAATGCATATACGGATAGTAAGCGGTTTTTCTGATTACTGTACGTCGCAATGCGTCACGAAATCAACGGTAAAAATGATTGCTATATTTTACAGTGCCTCCAGAAATCCATAGTAAAAATGACGATGTTTAAGAAAACTCTCGCTTTATGCTTCCCATTACAACGCCATCTAGCGGCTCACTACTTGCTCTCTGCCTGTGCATTGTGTGGTGAAAATTGCTTGTTTAGATGTTTTCTATCACCCCTTAAATTTTTGCCCGTGAGTTTCGAAACACTGTTTGTATGCTTGAGATATACTTCATTATAATTCAGTCTCAACTGCGGAAGATGGAAATGATTTCTTAACTGAACGAAAAAAAATATGTGCTTTAATGTTACATGTATTGAAACAACTATGTTAATTTTTCAGTATACCTTATTTTTAAAACGATTTTGAATAACTAATGTCTAGTTATAACGTTTTGGTTTTTAAAATGTTTCTCTCACCCTATTCTTTGACAAATTTTCTATTCATTGCTAATCATTCTTATGAACAGAATAATTCGAAATGATACGGTCAAATATATCTCAATGTTATGTTAGGTGCAGTTGCAATGACAATAAATATACAAACTGTCAATAAATTTTGAAATGTTTTGCATACATATAAATTTATAAAGAATAATCAAAAGTATGCATGGCGATAGAAGGTGTTAATAACATTTTAACATATAGTGTATTTAATTTTAATAGTATATAATCTTGTTTAGTATAAGAAAAATTTCATAAACGCGTATTTTGATAAGGTGGTATATTATGTATCTTTTAATATAGGGAACTAAATTCCTTTTTTTTTTATCTAATATAGTGGAATGAGTGCATCAAACTTGACATAATTTTAGCATTTTCGTTTTTATAGGAATAATTTTAAAGGATTATATCACACACACATGAAATGCAATGGTTTTCGTTAATGGGGTTCATAGGAGAATAAGTCGTTTCCTGCGACTAAAGTGAAAGTAGTAGTTCTTAACGTGAGAATTTGGACATATTTTAAAGATATCTTAATTTAATTGTCCTTCCTTTCGATGTATTTGAAATTGTGTCATATCTTTTAACAAAAGCATATTTCTCTGAAAAATTTTATTATATTTCATTGGATGTTTATCCTCTGTTTTTGACAACACATAAGAAATTTCAAACAACTCAAACGGCGTTCTATAGTACCAGTAAAGTATCCTTTATTAATAAATATCTAAAGACCAATAGAACGGGACTGTGTTGCAATTATTATAAGAGAGCCATGCTCTCATTCTTCGACACTGACCTGTTTCTTTTTTATTTGCAGATGAAAAAAAGACGTGCGAGCACCCCCATCCTGCATGCTGGTAGCAAGTTCCGTCATGGTCTACTTCAGCTCATGATCCATTCGATCGATCCCTTACACGACGGTAGGTGACATTACCTTTCCAACACACCTTTTTTTCATTCTTTTTTTCTTTACTTTGTAGCATCGACCACCCCTTTCGGTGATGTCCTCAAAAGGAGCCACCGAGGAAACTCTTGAGATTGGTTTTAAAATTTTAAAAATATACACTAGCAGCACAGTTCGCAGCTTATGTATTGTCTAGTTATGTTGTAATGAAAAATGTTTGGTGCAGAATGTTCTGTAAATGGAAAACTCTTATATTAAATCTTACGCTTAAAATTGCCTTTGGCACGTAATTGTTGATAAAACTCTTAATTTATTGTTAAATTTTGATGTCAGGGTGTTTATTTGTAAGTGATAAATTATCTTTGAGTAGATTTTGAGGGTGATTAAAAATTTCCTATTTTTGACAACAGACGGCGCTGCTAAGGCAAGTTGTGTTTCCGAAGTGTACAGCCATCTGCTAAACGGCGTCAAGACAAATTTGATTCTGATTAATTGGGGATTTGGCTGAGGGAAGTCATTTTACGTCAAATTTGCCATCGTCAATGAAATATGAATTCATCAGTATGCTTTGGAAACCAAGCAACAATTAAAAAAATGAGTTGCTTCCGATGAATCTTCTCAAGAGAAGACGAAGCCGGTCCCCATCATTTGGAAAAGTTATGGCAACGATTGCTTGGGATTCGAAAGGCGCCATTCTCATGGGATTCTTTGAAAAATGAAAAACAATCAACTGACAATATCACAATGAGTTACATCCCACTTCTTATTTACTGTTACTACTTTTTAATCCCCACCCTTATCCAGTCTTGCGAAATTTACGTTCTTACATTTCGCATTACTAAAATATGCAGGTTAAATGTAAATTCAAACTTGCTATTAACATGCACGGATATGTAACGTGATTTATGATTATGCATTCCATATCCTATTGGAATCGAATAGTTTCTTTGAAAGCACCAGTTCCGGAGCCCCGATAGAAGCCTCTAATTTGTCATCCTTTAAAAGATCGGAATCGGGGAACGATTTTTGACAAATGTACCATCCTGATAAACTTACCTCGTACTTTTAACAAACATCTTTCCTCTCGACCTTAGAGAAGTTTCCGTGTCTTATAATTTAGCATAATACCTCAGGGCAACTTGACAATTCCAATTTATTAACCACGCTACTGGCAGCAGTGGTTCGTTCTACCCCTTTCACTTCCCCAACCTGTCTTTATAAATACATTTATATGCATCCCCGAAGCAGAGGAGGGCGAGAGAGTCCCGCATTCCTTCCGCAAATAAACTTCAAAGTTGTTTGAACAACTTTCTGCATAATGCTTTTGCGTAGGAGAAGAAAGAAGTTACGACCTGGAAAAATGCTTTGTGTGGTCGCGAATTTGCATTGGTAGGGGGCTATCTCGTGTAGGAGAATGGGGAACTGAGAGCGGAGAACACGCTTTAAGTTTCTCGGAGTCTATTATTTTGTGAGAAAATTTGAGGTGCTTACAAGATGTTGTATTGTTGTTTTTATTGGGTTCATAAAAATACCCACAACAAGTAAACGAGTGGAATTGCAGTTCCTTCTTAAACAGAAAATATTCTTTCGGAGATCAATATTGTTGTTCAAAATAATATATCTCTGAAATTTTTGATGAACTGAAATAAAATACATTAAATTTAAACTTACGAGCAGTTTTAAGGCAACAAAGTTCTACAACAAGGAAAAAAATGACCTTTTATGTCTGTTTATAATCCACACTTTTTGAAATTAAAAGCAGTTGAAATCAAATTTTAAAATTAAAATATCGATATATTTATATATCTGTTTATGAAGAGATAAATAATTATGTATAAGCAATTAAAAATAATCAGTAGCTGTTAAAATAATTAGTAGTTTTGTGAGGTAAGGAATGCTTGTGTATAAAGTCATTGATCGAATGATATGCATTAGAAACTTGAAAAGTTTTGTTTTATTTTATTGCATTAAACTTTATTTTTAGTTTAGAATTATGGTGATTCAGAGGCATTGATTGTCATCTATATTTTTGTTGTTTCAATTGATGTGCAAGCAAAAATAAAAAATGCTTTATTTTTCAATTTATGAGCAAGAAAATTCTAAAAATGGGAAATATAAATGAAAGAAATTTTTCAGCAATTTTATTTTTCAAGAACTCTTCATTTTAGTATAATTTGAAATTTGTTTCTTTATAAGCAAAAAAACATCCCTTATGAAGGGTTTTATTAATAGTAAGGGAAGAAACACCCTCATTAGTTTTGATTTTGTTAATAGTTTGACTTTTAAAGTACTCGTAGCTTCATTAAATTCTGAAAACAAAATACAAATTATATTTTTCCTCCTTTCCAATATATATGACATAAAAGAAAATTAAATTAATTTTCAATTTTTGCATAAATATATGATATATATCTATTACTTACACCATCAAAATATTTGCATGATAATTTAGATTTAAGCAATGATCAAATATTTCTTATGCTGGACTTGAGCATCAAGGGAAAATAAAACAGATTTTTGTAGGTTTGGTTAATTTGAATTATGAAGATTATTTTCGCGAGACAGATTTTGTAGTTTTTCTCCAAGATCAAATTATAAGTATTTAGCAAGATCTAGTATCTCTTTCTGCTAGGTTTCCCATCACAGTTTAGTGCGGAATTTTGAAATCTAGTTTACTTTAACATTATCTGAGATCTGGTTCAGTTGTTTATAGCATCACTTATTGTTCTACATATTAGTGAACGATGGTAATCCCTAAAGTAATATATCTCTCTAAAGCCCTAGAAATGCAGGAAATCTATTCGTACGTCAGTTGGCTGCAAAGTTATTTGTTTCCTTCTTGTTTCTTTTGTTTGTTGTATTTGGTTTGTTCTTTTGCATGCGCGCAACTCATTGGGACTTTCATTCTCGACTTGGCGGCCATTTGTAATGGAGATCTTGCTGAGCTCTACCGTCAAGTGCGAAGTTCGCTCAGGTGTTCGGTTTTTGAAAGGCCTTAAGTCAATTGAAGTTTTTCACCATTTGATGGAAGTGTTAGACATGGATGAATGTCATTCTCAGATGAATATCAAAAATGTCCACAAGTAGTGTAGGAAGTTTGGTGTTTTTCTTACTGCGTTTGACACCAAAACGATTTGTTGTTGGTTGACTTCATAGATTACGATACTGCAATATATGCAGACAGGTTTTGAGAAAAACTGAAAAAACAGAAACCTCAGTTTCGGAATAGGTTAAAAGGAATGTTGAGTACAAATGTGTAGTATTCTCCATGCCAAAGCTCGTATCTACGTCACCTGTCCAACCATCGCTCTCCTGTAACAGATTGGACAGGACATATCAACCACAGACCGGACTCGTCATCCAGAAACTACATCCTATTCCCTAATTAAAAACATTTAGGATGAACATTCGGAGGGAAAGCGCTTCAGTAACAACGACGAATTGAAAGATATAGTTCAACACTACTTCAACGAAATGACTCCGAGCTGATATGATATGGCCATTCAAAAATTGCCAATTGCCACAATGCCTACAAAAATACATCGACCGAAATGTCAATTAAATAGAAAATAAATAAATATCTAAACTTTAAAATGATGTATACACTATATAAGAGACCTTAATCTCGTACCTTCATGAATTGTGGATTCAAACTCATGACTTGAGTGTTACATTGCCTGTAAATCTTGATAGGATGAAAACTATGACCCTTTTATTTTTTTGTTTTAAAGTGTATTAAAAGATTATAATGCTTATAGAAAAGCTTATAGATAAAGAATATTTGTGATAATTTGTACAGTTATATTAGCGAGTAAATTCAGAAAAGGAGAAAAAAGAATGAAAGATTGATAGAACATCAGATATAGATCTGAAGATTTATTTATTATTTGTACAGTGCACTTACATACGACTTATTTTGGTACTTGATCATATGCTACACATATCTTAACGACTGTGCAAACGTCTTCACAAAAATTTTCTCATGTTTCCTTTTTGTACATAGTTACAACACATCATTATATGAATGAAAATGAAATGAAATGTATTTATTTCGGTTTCTTAAAATTATGAAATTATATTTAGCTTTCATAAATCATAATTTTTTAGCATTCATAAATCATAAGCATTCATAATTATTTTTCATTTAAGCAATCAGTGCATTCATCTGCTTTTTGGATTTTATTTGTTGTATTGAATGCTTCCATGAGTCCATTTCTACCTTGCACAATATACACTAGTCACTGGTAATACGCCCCGTAATTTTTACTCAGTCAGTTGAAAAGGACGAAATACGAAGAAGACAACACTCTGGACATTCACGCCAAGTCAACGTGATGACTTTGAGCCCTGACATATTTATATATATAGCATATCACACATCATCCATTTTACACTGATGGCCTCAAGTCAATTTTTTTTCAAAATCACAGATTAAGTATATTACTTGGATAAAGTCTTGTATTTGAATAAATATTTTCGATTTCTCGCCATGACCTTTAAGTCTCGAGGGAAAAATTATCTCAGATTCCGTAATTCATTCCTTATTGTGTTGTTGTTGTAAGTCTTCAATGTCCAGTAGAACTAGACTAAGTCTATTTAAAAAATATCCATTCAAAGAAAACTAAAATTCACAAACGTGTTGGGGACATGATCCTTTTTGGAAAGCTCAAACAACTGAGGATATGGTCAGAAGAGGTTCGGATAACATTCAATGCAGAGTGAAAAAGTTACCTTGAAGTAAGTCAAACACTTAAGATGACTTCAGAAACAACGAGTCAATGTGAATTGCTCCTGCCTGCTAAACTGAAACATTAGGGAACCTCCCAGACAAATAACATTATTCCACTGGTGATTCAGATGACCTTGTCTTTAAATTTAAATTTGGAACATAGAATTGAGGTTTGCTGCCGTTTCTATACTGAAAGGTCACGGAGCTTCCCAGACGAAAACCTTGATAACACAGCTGCATTTGTGAGGTGGTCTAAATGATTTTGACTTTACATTCAAACTTCGAATATAGTTCCATAAACGTTAGAAGAGCTGGTAGAACCTATAAATCACATGCACCTCTTTTAGCTATTGTGTCTGCAGTCTCGTTTCCTGCGAGAGTCTGTGTGAGAAATTAATTTCTTATTTTAAGACGAATGAAGCGAATACCGATTTTCAAACATATTGATTTTTTTTTTATGTCTAATTAATTTGCATACCTATTGAATACAATATTTTTCTTGAAAGGATTTCTTTACATTAAATTACTTTGTCGATTTATATTACGAGTAGTTTTTTATTTATATTTTGTGCTAATTGGGTCTTGATTGCGAATTATTTCATTTTTCTCATTCTTTTTCTCGAATATTGTCAACTAATGTAAATAAATTTCTTCACTTGACATCGTAGTTACATCATTTTCTATTCCACCAAGAATATTTATTCATCATGATTTAAATGAAAAACGTAGCTTAATTAATTACAGATTAGTACTTGTGTAATTAAAATTCTAAATTTTTTGACTAAGACAATATGTAGCAATAAACAATTCTTTCGAATATATAATAAAATTTATTTCGTTACATACATCATGTTTATATACATACGACCTTCATTATTAATATGAATAATTATGTGAAATACTGCTCAATTGATACAAAATTTATTTTATTAATAATTGCTTTATCGAAGAGCCGATCTAGTTTAAATAAAAACAACAAAAATATACTACAATTAGTTTCCTGTTAATAATCTTTAATACAATTTATTTAGCATTTGTTGCAGGAGATAGTTTTTAAATATCAATATAGAAATTAAATTTTTTCCTGGTATGAATTTAAAATAACTAATTTTTTTTTGGATTTTGCATAAGATTAGGTGTGTCAAATTCTCTTATATTTATTGACTTTCCTTGCAACATTTCTACCAATTCTAATGATGTAAACATATTATTATACAGTTTTCTTACTTCGCTAACAACATATACATTTCGAATAACTGTTTTCAATTAACCACTTGATAAAAGAAACATAATTCCAGGAATAGAAATTCCAGTAGATATTATCCCTAAAGCGTTATTAGGAATATTTGAAACCCAAGAATGTCTCTTGAGTAACACTCATATACAATAGCACTCGACAATAGTTGAATCAGAATTTTACAGCTGTGTTTAACAAGTCTGAATTGTAATTTGCTTCGAAATGGTTGTATAATACAATACAAAAGGGATGTCTAATCATAATAAAATGCAACCATTTGAATTCTTTGTCTCTTGTATTCAATCGAACTTTTGTAGCTTGACTACCCTAGGGATTTGATCACAGTGGTCAACATATAGAATTGAACTTAGTGAAATATTCATTGTTTCGTAGAGCTTTAGAAAACATTCATAATCATAGATATGCGAATAAATAAATCAAAAATATACAAGTGTGAATCAAATTTATTGTTTTCCCATTCATTCATCAATTTTCAAGGAGGAAAAATAGGAAATGTTTGGATCTATTCCTTAGTCTTATTGTTAAAGCAAATGGAAAAATATTCCCTCAATGTGGCTGTAAGAAACTTTTTACAAAAAATGACTCAATTGTGTTATCTAATGCGTGATATTATATAATTCATTATCAATATAGATTGGACTTCACAGAATTCATCTTTAAACGGTTTTGAGCTATTTAAGTTTAATTTTAAACTGCACATGTTTTTAGGTAATTATAGAACGTATGTAAAAATCAAACAAATCTTTTATGCAGAAAAACAAATCGTAAATTTAAGGGACGTCACACTAGATTTATTGGCAATGGATGTAATTTAATCCATGGTTTCATAACGATACCAGACAATATTGCATTGACACAGATTGTCTACTTATACTCTCTGACCAATGACGCACAGTGATTGAAATATATATATATATATATATATAATATACTGAAAATTTATGAAAGAATGATTTAGAATATTTAAAAAAACAAAATTCCAGAAAGAAATGTAAAAATGAAAGAATAAAAAATAAAGGAAAGTATGGTACCCAGCAAGTCAAAAAGCAATTTCGGGCTGAGGACCGAATAAGCGGGGTTAAACTAGTTTAATGGTACCAACTTTCCCCCTTTGCGACTTGGTAGGATGAATTGGGAAATCCAAATTACAAAAGAGTTCAATGATTAAAAGATGCAAAAATTTTCAGTGATAAAATTTACAAAAATGAAATCTATAATTCTGAAAATTATCAACAAATCAAAATATAAAAATTACTTACAAAAATTCAAAGAAATGAAGATTCAAATATGTGAGTAGTAAGACGGAATATTTTTTAAGCTTCAAGATGGATATCAGATACTCAAAATGAAAAAAATATAACACGCCATCATCATATAAATTGAAAAAAGATTTAAATCATTGTTTGATTGGTAATAAAGTGTAAAAGGATGCAAATTATTGGTTGGTAATAAGTTGTATGGTAAAGGAGTATAATGGTCCATAAAGTTAGTAAAAATGTAAGCTGTGTAAAAGTAAATAAATAAATAAATTCTTCACGGCTAGACCCCTAACAAGCCGACTTTGTGGGCCTATTGTTGTGTGGTGGATTTGAAAATGGATAACGATTCGCAAAGATGTTTAATATATTTGTGATGCATATAAGTATTTAAGAAATAAAGTATTTAAGATAAGTATTTAAGAAATGTATGTATATACATATATATATATAATATATATACATACATACACTTCAAAGAATGATCTAAAATTCTTTATGCACCCCTTCTATCATTTAGTGGGATCTGTGGGATCTAGTGTGGTTCCCAATTTTGGTGATTTAGTGACATTTAGCCATCGAATTTGTCACCAATATTATTCCTACTTATGCAACATTACTTACAGGTATGTTCTCACTTTAGACAGTTTTTCCTATTTGATTAATTGCTCCTCTGGGGAGACACAATAACGTCCAAATGTAACTGTAATTCCAATTAAACTTTCATTTTCTTACACTAATAATTTGTGCATTTGCTACTTCTTCCTCTACCGTTAATCACGCTGATTCCTCCAAAACCTATATTCGATAATTTGCTATTCACACTTCTCTTATATAGAAATGCTAATTTACATAAATTGCTGATCTTCCCAAGGCGAGGTTCTCAAATTAAATAACATTGCAAAGTAACCCAAACTGTTAGTTGAAGGGAGAAAGGCACGAGAACCTGTTACTTCATGTTGATTTTTTTACTTAATGTAATAAGGTATGAATCGGGACTATGAAAAATAAACAATTTTAAGAGGTTATTAATTGTCGAGACTGCTATATATTTTTTAAAGTTTTTTGTACTTTTGTTTGTTAATGAGAAATTGGCTTAGACTTCCTCTTTGTAATCTGACCATGATCTAAAGTTGTAACGGTCGTCTTTAGAATTTTTAGTGTTTCCCTAGTACAATGGTTTCCAACGGGATCAGTATTGCCGACCATAGCTTTTGAAGAGATCTAAAGGAGCGTTGAGAAGCAACTGCCACTCCTTTGTGCAAAGTTCGCAAGACGGGCTGGAAAACGTATTAATAGTAAAAATAATAGAACATGTGTTTCAGATATCTCAGGGAGCCTTAGGGGGCGTTGAGGATCATTTGCAACTTCCTGGTCAATACTCGCAAGAATGTGCTGAAAGGCTTCTTTAATACTAAAAATAATCGAACATATGATTCAATGAAATGTTATTCCAAATAAAATTTCAACTAGTTTTCTTTAAAAAATAATATATAATTGAAATTCGCTCCAGATCTGAAAATAAAGCTATCGTCTTTTCAGCCGAACGTGAAGTTTTTAATCAGCAAGAAACAAATAAACGCTTATCATTAATAATTTGAACTTATTAAAACAATTTCCTTTAGCACTTATATTTGTAATAAATTCACGGAAGAAACTGTTTAAATACACGGAAGTTATATTAACGCATCAATGTTTTATTTTACCTACGATCTCATAACAGGCAATATGTTTTAGTGAGTCTTGAAAATGAATCTTACAAAATAACCGGGTCCCAGGTACAAAAAAATTTGGGAAACACTATTTTAAAGCAAGATATACTGATTTGACTTGAATAAACCTTGCTATAGTGTAGTGGGTTTCAACGGGGTCGATATCGCCCACTGGTGAACATTGAAGAGATCCAAGGAGGCGTGTTTGTGCCTCGGCTAATTTAGGAGGCATTGAGGAATAACTGACTTCCCCTCACCAATACTCTCGTTAACGCATCGAAAAGGATTCATTAATCCTAAAAATAAGCGAACGCATGTTTCAACAAATAGTGCTAAAGGTCTTTTAAGCAAGATCAATCCGCATTAAAAGTAGGTATTGATACATCAGAGATTTTCCCCCAAGACCTCTTTGATTGCAAGAATATGAACGAGTCTCAGCATGCCACGGTCAAATATTTGAGTTTTATATTAATCGTGTGGAGTTTCCTACTAATCTTCTCACAAAATTAAATTATTGCTTTTAATTGCAGGGAATAAAATGAATTCAAAAGAGTGAAAAAAAAAATGAGAATATTTCTGTATGATTAATTTCTTTGACTTTTGGAAGTATTTTTAAATTTTTATTAAAGATCTATTAGAACAAACAACTGCATTATCGCTTTCTGTAACGAGTGAATGTGTGGGGTTTTTTCTGAAAAAAAGGACGACAAGTAATTTTTTTTCGAGAAGGGGGGTGGAAGGTAAAAAATTGTTAGGATTCTATGCACTAGTGCAACATTAAATTAAAATTGATAATTAATGCTTAAATTATAAAAAGGATATATGAGGATATAGATTTCATAATTTTATATTACTATTAAACTGCAAAGATAACGCTGGAGATGATACCTCACTTTTCAAATTTCTATACCATTCCATCCGAGTATAATTTTATTACGCAGTCATCCTTTCTTTTCATCAAAGGTTTTCTGTATTTCCTCCCTTAGCAAATTTTTCTTCAATTAATTTAAACCATAATATATTCATTTGAAACTATTCAGATATCAGTAACGATCCTTTGATCTTGTTTTCTGAGAGTTCTGTATAATATTCCTTTTAAAACTAGTTTGAGTTTGCAAGTACACGTTTAGAATGTTTAACATTTAAATCGTATTTGATCCATTGTTCCTTATTATTTGCATTACAATATTGAGGTATAACATCGTGAAGGTCAGAGAAATTCAAAAGCCTAATAATTCAACAACACCTTAAAGAATGCTTTAAATGTTAAATTCGCTAAATTATGATAAATGATACCCAAAATTGATTAGCTATGTATTTTATACTCTTAGTGTCAATAAGTTCAATACTAAAATCAGATAATACTATTCAAAATGGAATTTAGAGCTAGTATTGAAACAATATGTGTTCTGTTCATTAAGGACATGAATAAATTCCAGTTGAAATCGATCTGCCATAGCTTCATATTTTCACGCGATAATTGTTGGTGAAATTGAAATTGAAATCCAAACTAGTTAGTGAGAAGTTTCATAAGTTTTGGAAAATCCTTAGTAAAGCCTCAAGCTCCTCAAGGACATCAAAACAATCGCAAAACATGACAGTTTTCTTCAAAATCGTAACCTTACGTAACATCAAATAAAGTTATATTGGCATTTTAATCAATATTGGTCTGTACTTATATTAATTTATTCAATGTGTTATATTGCATTCAGAAATTGCTAATTTCTTACAATAAAAAAAATGTGATGTAATCCTCTTACCCGTCTGGCTTGTCATCTTAAATGTTACTGGAATCACAAATCTAAATTTCGGCTTGAGTTTAATCACAGATAACAGTTCAATTGAAAAGTCCCCGGCCTACCGTAGTAAAACACATTTTTTTGGCAAAATTAGTTTTTTTTATTCAACATAATTCCCTTCAAGGGTGATACACTGATTATAGCAACCCTCCAACTTTTCGAAACCATTTTTGTAATACGATTTGTCCTTTGCTTCAAAATAGGACTCAGTTTCGGCTATCACCTCTTCATTCGACGAAAATTTCTTCCCAGCGAGCCTTCTTTTGAGATCTGAGAACAGGAAATAGTCTCTGGGGGCCAGATCTGGAGAATACGGTGGATGAGGAAGCAATTCGAAGCCCAATTCATGTTTTTTTGCCATCGTTTTCACTGGCTTATGACACGGTGCATTGTCTGGGTGAAGCAGCACTTTCTTTTTCTTCAAATGCGGCCGTTTTTCGGCGATTTCGTCCTTCAAACGGTCCAATAACGCTATGTAATAGTCGCTGTTGATGGTCCTTCCTTTTTCAAGGTAGTCAATGAAAATTATTCCATGCGCATCCCAAAATACAGACGCCATAACCTTGCCAGCCGACTGTTGCTTTTTCCCACGCTTTGGAGCGGGTTCATCGTGTGCAGTCCACTCGGATGACTGTCGATTGGACTTCGGAGTGAAATGATGGAGCCATGTTTCCTCCATTGTCACATATCGACGCAAAAACTCGGGTTTATTACGCTTGATCATCTTCAAACACTGCTCCGAATCATCAACTCGTCGTTGTTATGGGTCAAAAGTGAGCTCGCACGGCACCCACTTTGCACATAGCTTTCTCATACCCAAATATTCGTGAATGATATGATGTACACGTTCAGTTGATATCTTTAGAGTGTCTGCTATTTCATTCAATTTCAATTTACGGTCATTCAAAATCATTTTGTGGATTTTTTTAATGTTTTCGTCGGTAACAACCTCTTTTGGGCGTCCACTGCGTTCACCGTCTTCGGTGCTCATTTCACCACGTCTAAACTTAGCATACCAATCCTTGATGATTGATTTTCCTGGGGCAGTGTCCGGAATCTCGGCATCAAGCCAAGTGTTTGCTTCAACTGTATTTTTCCCCTTCGAAAAGCAATATTTTATCAACACGCGAAATTCCTTTTTATCCATTTTTTTCACAATAACAAAAGTTGCTTCACTCAAAATGCTATAATTCACAAACTAATGATCCGACAGCTGTCAAATTTATACACGCATCTTTTGAGGGTTAGGGCTAACTAAAAAACATATGGATTTAATTCTAGTAGCGCCATCTATATATCAGACCGGGGAATTTTCAATTGACCTGTTAAATTAATTAAATAGTCAATTATATTTCAAAATAGAGTTTATTAATTTTCTAACTAGTGAAATGTTCTCAAATATGGTATCCAATCCCTTGCTGTAAGTTCTAACAACTTCTATAATATAACAAATAATACGCGTACTAGAATACGATGCGAGTAACATCTATAAATATTCAATAAACTACACAGTGTTGAGTCCTATTCTCAGCAAATCACGTAGACACTCGAGAAAACCCACGCACTCTTTATACCAACATTTTTGCAATATTTACCGTAACCTTCTCAATATTCAATTCTCTGTTACATTATATGACTTGATTTATCTGTTCACCCCACTTCTAAAGTTTACTTATTTTTTGTAACAAAGTTTCATTTGATTGGAAAGAAGTTTGAAATTTAAATATAAAGTCAGAAAGACCCCCCCAACCCCCTTAGATGTTAGTTAAGGGAAATTTCAAGAATAGTTCATGTTACAAATTGTAATAATGAAAATTCGTAACATATATCTGAAACATTTATGCAGTGAATAATAAAGTCATACATATTTACTCTTTAACAAATTTGTATTGTATTTAAAAGGGATAAGGTATTGCGTGAGCAATTTTTTAAAATCAGGTATTTATGAAAAATGTTGATTTTCACCATTCAAAATATTTAACTATTTTAAAATTCCTACTACATCTATATATTTAAATAATTTGTTTCTATCAGTTTTTAGAAATGTTTCTCATAATTATGAGTATGTGTTTGGTTGTATTAGCGTTATTTATAGTGTGGAAAAAAATACCAGACACTATATAAAAAAAGCAGTAAAATAATGGCTGCAGTTAATGTGTGGATTTCTTAACTATCCGTATTTTATGAACAAAATTATCAAACATAGACAACATAATCAGAAAAAAATTTAAAATATTATATATTGACTCCAAAAAAGTATTTTAAATATATGATTGTTGAGGAAAATAAAAAGCTGAAAAACGACAAAGTTTAAAGGTGTCTATGAAATGATTTGGCTTATTGTTAAAAAATTTCTTAAATAATTCACTCAATAATGTAACTAGTACTATGAGAATATGAATACATATTTAGAAAAGTCATACAATTCAAATTTGGTAACAAATTTTCTTTCAACTCTGGTCATTTTAAGGCACTGTGTTCCCTTAAAAATAGTAAATTCAAAATATGTTGTTTTTTGTTGATTTATTTAAAAAGTAATATATACTCTGTTATGAAACCACTAGTTTATTGTTACTTTTAGAATGTAAGTTAAATGAACAAATTTTTAAAATTAAATTACAAATAAAAACCTGTCTGAGATACATTTTTTCTTATCGTAAAACATATTTTGCTTTCAAACTTAAAACGCAATTTATTTGAAACTAAAGGCAGATAAAAATAGTGCATTCATAAAATGATCTGTTTTTTTCAGTTCACTTTGGTGTAAATTGTAATCTATTCATTCCACAGAGCTTCTATGATAAAAATACATATTTTTTATACTAGAAAAGAGAATGGTTGATGTTATACACATTTCTAAATATAGAACTCAATGAGTTTTTACGGGAGTAAAAGCATTTAAATGTTTTTAATGAATTTCTCTTATGTCGTATATTTTCCTCCAGAACAAATGTATAGAATGTCTGGTTTGTGAATTTCTTGACATTTAATTTATATTTGTTATTATTTGCTTATTCCCGTCTGCCTCATAACGTGTCTTTTTCATAAAGGTTTCTCAAATAATTCTATTCACATTGTGGATTTTAAATTCCATCTGATTTTATTTCCTACAGAATGTTATGGATTGATAAAAATCTCATTTCCTTTTAAAACGAAGCTTAAAATTTATCAAGATTATTTTTTCAATGTTAGAAAATATTTCATTGAAAACAAGTCAAAATTGCTTTTAAATAAACTATTTGTAATAAACAGATTTCATGGAGTTTTAAAAAAAATGCATGAACGTAGCTAAGTTTTTGCTTTATTAAAATATTTAAGGTTTTATATGAGTTTGGTGAAAGTAAAATGTGAATGAAAACAAATAAAATTCTTTCCAACCTACAGTTATTTTCTCGGTGAAGTTCACATATTTTTATTGATGGGACGTGTTATTTAAGTCTAACATTTTTTTTATCCTCGTTTCCTTGTTTGTTTAATTAACAACATTAGGGCACTTAAATCACTTATTTGAAAAACGACAACATCATTTTCCCACGGGAACGACACGTGTCATGTACAAAATCCATTTGGAGAACTTTTCATTATTGGAGCAAATTTAAACACCATCAAGCACGTTTTCAATTTGTGAATGGTCCCTTTAGAGCCCTTTATAGCATCACGTACAAACCCATTTCAGTCCTTTGGAGGAGAGACTGCATCTATGCTCTCACGTAAGCTCCGATACGTAGTTCGTGACAAATGGGGAAAAATCTTCCCTTTCCTTCCGCACGCAAAAGTAAGGTTCCAAACTTTGGATACTTTTCCCTGATACATGTATTCAAAAGGAAAATCTTCCCTCCTAGCGCTAGAAACACCTGCTTTTCTATACGTGCTGGAAGATGGGAGGTTGTGTTTTTCTTTTCTTTTTTTGAAACGCCTCGAAGTGAAGACAGATGTGTTTTGTAAAATCCTCGAATAATTACTAGTGATTTTAGAGGAACGTGTTTTATTTATAAATATCAGAAGTTTTGAGACGTTCACGAGAGTGTGCTACTAACTTTTTATGCAGGGAGTAAAAATACATATTCTAACATATAAATCTTAAATTATTTAATATGACATTTTCCTGAGAACAAAATGCTTGACATATCTAAGCTGTTCGGGAAAATGTTAAATAAAAATTCTCTTTCATTTAAAATAAAAGGAAAGTAGTGAGATGATTAGTCAATATTTATTTGCTGAAATGTCAGAATAAGAGTGTCAGGTAAACTGCTAATGTTAGAATTTACATCATCTTAACCTTGAGTACAATATTCTCATAATTTGTTTCCCTCTACTCACACACACACACGCACACACACACACACATATATATATATATATATATATATTTATAATTTTTTTCTATTATACTTGTTTCACGAGATTTTTTTTTTAATTCATTTTGTTTCTGGGTTATGTCATGCACTACATCTATTCTGTTATTAGATATCCGTTTGATGGAATTATTCAATTAACGACAACCGTGTTTCCTTCCAAGGTTGTTACGTCAGAAGTACATCCAGCCATATAATCATATCACTGAAATTGAGCGAGTGGAATGCAAGTTCATATGACATGATCCTTCGGAATAGGGAAAAAAACTACAGAATTCCTCGGGTTGGTCGCTCATTGGATCCACCTGGCAGTGCTAGGCTGCGGTAGTCTTTATACATTTTTTTTTTGTTCCTCATAGTGCTGCCGCTTTTATGTTTATCTATGCCTCTTTGTATGTGAGCTTCAATGTAAACTTCATAAACATCATCATGGAAGAAATAATATTATTTTCCCATTGATCCAGATACCTATCACCACAACAACACTAAAATATCTTAATTTCAAGGGGAAAAAACCAAAACTATGTGGCAAAGGAATAAAAGGAAAGAAATAAAAAGTAAAAAAAAATAACGTTTTCTTTGATCTGTAAATGAGTGAAAATGACAGAGTTGACATCTGTCGAAATAGAAAAGGGACAATTCGTCAATTCGAATGAAATTTTTTGATTGAAACCTAAAGTATTTTGCGAAATCATAAGTTAGATAAGTAGAAAGTTTGAATATGCAAAACATTATAGTTCTGGGAAAAACTTTCAGTTCGATTGCAAAATATTCACACTTCTTCATTTATGATGATGGCAAACCTGTCAGATTCAGTACATTTTCATTTTATTTCTTATAGGCCGAAGAAAAATAATTTCTTACTTAATGGTTCTTTTTTGGCTACATGTAAGTGTTGGATTATATATATATATATATATATATAAACGAAACACAAATTGCAACATATAACAATAAGAGAATATATATCTAACACTAAATCAATACTATTAATAGGGGAAAAAATCAAAGATTTAAGAAAATCATTAAACAACAATTCAGTATTATTACAAATGAAGCAAAAACTTACTTAAATAACCAAACAATCTAAAAATTTAAAATCAAAAATGAAAAAAAAAAAAAAAAAAAAAAAAAATTAAAAACAAACTATTAAAGAACCAAACAATTTAAAAGAAAGTCACATGACAGAAAAGCAAAATTTAGAATAATTAATACTATTCCATATTTTGGAATGAAATAATGTGTGTTTATACCGGAGATCGCGCCATCATACTTCAGGGAATTACACATTATAATAAAATTTGGTAACAAACAAAAAAAATTAGCAAATTCAGAAAATCAACCACAAAAAAAGTTAATAATTGAAAACATTTTCAATTTCACTGCAAGAAACCAAATTACATATAACTAATCATCTAAAATTTTGTAAAACGCATAGATATATATATGTCCTGCAAAAAATGGTTATATATTAACTAATATCAAAATTATTTGACGTTTTATTCAAGTACAAAATTAACATCAAATATAAAAAAGGTTAGAATAATCTCTTAATAAATTATTGTTTAAATTCATATGAATTAAAAAAAAAGCAAAACCTTTTGATAAAACGCAAAAAAAGAAAGGCACTCAGATTCCAGAAAGTTTCTTTTTATAATGAGTATTTTTCAAAGACCTAGCTTTCTTTTTCATATTCCGATACCAAATGTATCTTCTCTGAGAAAATTCAGCTGCTTTTGTCAAGGGATCTCAAAAATTGTTACGTAAATTCAGATCGACTGAGATTTCTGTTGCGGAAAGCGTTATTCTAAAGAAGAAAATTCGCTCGAAAACTCTTTCGTTTCTTTACTTTTTTCACATGTTTTCCTGAAACTCCTTGTAGAGAATCTAAATATTTCTCTTCGCAGTTTGTAGCAACATCCTTGAGCTGCAGATTGATTGTTAGGTAAGAAATTACCATAAAACTTTCGCCTGAGGGAAATTGCTGTATTTACACTCATGAAAATAATTTAATTGATATCGAGTTTCCTGCAGAATTCTTCTCAAAGTTTTGATTTATTCAGGTGAAGTTAAAATGAACATTCGAAAATAATTTGATTAATACTGAAATTTCTGGAATTTCTCGTTGTATTCTGCATTCCAGTTTTATATTGAAAATAAAATTTTATATCGTCGAAGAAAATTATTTCTTGATTTAATCTTATTTATAAGGAATTCGTCTGAAGTCCCTATACATCGAATTTTAAAATAAAGCAAACCATCAAAAATAATTTTAAGTGGGTTTTGAAGATATGCCGTTTTACTTTTTGATGTTTTGGGGGGACTGTGGTCGTTCTTATGATAGTCACAAGCTTTATGTTTAACGTGTCTTTAATATGTTCCATTCAATAGTTAAAGCGTAAGTTACTGGCATTAATAAGAGCTGACTTTAAATTAGCTCCAATTGACATGTAAAAATCCACGATAAAAAAAAAAAAAGAATGATTTAAAAGCAATTGGATTCATTAAAAAAGAACAACACAAATTAAAGATCCCCAAATGTGTTATCATATCTGAACAAATTTGTGAACGTAAAAGTGTTTCGCTACTTTTTTTTTTTATTATCAGTACAAGTTAAAGCATTGTCAGATATATTCGCGAACCTGGACGAAGTTCGTAAGTAATTATATTTTTGATTCTCCTAGCAACAACAAATATAAAGGGAAAAATATTCTAGAAATCAACTGGAAAAAAGACTTAAAAATAGCCTTAAGGCTTCCGTCTACAGGCCATTTTGATTTCGTGAACGTGATGTTAATCTTGTAGAATTTCTTCTTTAGGTATCAGATCTTTACTATTTGATCTACTTGAATGCAATAAAGTGCATATGAAAGAGCATAATAATAATAATAATAAAGGCAACTGCGGAATTACTTTTTTCTTCCAATTTTTAAATATATTTTTAAAAAATTATTTTTTAAAGATCGGAAAAACCCACAATTGAATAATTTAAATAAGGGTAAAAATATTTTTAAAAGTTGGAGGAAAAATGTAATTCTACTGAAGCTTTCCTTATTTTTTGTTCTTTTGGAACAATTTATTGATTTCAAATATATCAACTTGTATATTTTTGAAAGCAAAAATAGAAATTCCATAGGATTATAATTACGTCCACCAAATCAAAATGGCCGGTAGACGGGAGAACTTAAGTATAAAAATAAAATCATAATTTTTTTAAAGAAACGACATTAACGTGAGAAATACTTACTCTAGTAATCGAGAACTATTTAGTGAATCGTTATCAGAACTTATATACAAATTAGCTATATCTAAAATGTTTTAGTTGAGAGACAGTATGCCATATAAATTTCAACCTTTGTATAACATGCATTTGTGATAAAAACTGAGGAATCTCTGTGTAAAAAGTGTATATTACAAGTTTCGGTAATTCAAAAAATCCCATTATTCTTTTAAAGTAACACCGACAAATTGTATACCTATGGAAAGATATTTTAATCACAAATTTAAATCAATAAAGTTTTCTAAATTATATTTATAATAACAAAAGTTCTAACCAAATAACTAGAAAAAAGAAGTACAAATAGCTTAGGTACTGGTACGTCATTTGAAGGCTGCCAATAAGCACGATTGCATAGTGAGCCAATCATGTATTATTTTTTTCGGATAATGAGCCAAGCACGTCATAGTAGAGTTATTTCAGTGTATCAGGTGGTTACTATACGGATGGTAGATTTTTTTGCTCTTTAATTAAGCTAACTTATGAAAAGGAGTTTTGTCATGTTTCTATTATGTGCAAAAGTGTTTGAAGGTAATCATATTCCACTGTATGATTAGCCTGAAAAATAGCCCATATTGTTAACACAATCAAAAACTCATAAAGCCATCTAAAGAAATCTGTTGGTCAAAATCAACCGAGGAATAAAGTCGAATTATTATGAGCATTAATTCAATCTCAGTTTCATATCATAACAACTTTAGATCTATGGGAAGATGTTGCAATGCCGTAGTGAAGGCTTAAAGTTTCCCAACTAAATATTAATTGACATGATGAGAATTTTTCTATCTCGTTTTTTCTATATCTTTCAAGTTCTGCTGTACAAATATTATTCTAATAAAAAATTTCTCTGTAAAAAGGATTGCTTTCCATTAAATTCTTGATTAAATCATATTTCTTCAACGATGTATTATTTTATCGTATTATTCGAAACAACAGTATACAGTCGTTCGTGTTTTATGCTAATGACCCAATTTCTTACATTCTTGATACTAGGGGAAATAGGGGTAAAACAGGGTTCTTCCTTTCTTTCCCCAGCAGTTGTTGCTACCTGTAAACTTAAATATCAAATAGAAACAGTTGTCCATGCTCGGTTCTCGTCTGAGAATGACGCTTTCTTCCAGTATTCACGTATTTTTCGAGAAAGTGAAGTAACAGAAATGTTTGTGTATACATATGACCATTCGTTACAATAGCTACGTAGTTCCTGCTTTATTTCATATTCAAGGTAAGCAATACAATGTTTGATGAGGTTATTCCTCTGTATTTGTGGTCTCTTTTGCGGAGTCTGTAAGTTGATCTGGTTTCAGTCAGCGTCATGACTATTGAGACTAGTCTTGCGAGGCAAAACCGGATATCCAGGGGTGCGGCAAAGTCGGATGGTACTCGATCTTATCCTACCACTACTCGGTGTTACATCTACACAAAACACTCCCAGATGGTGCTTCCCATGCCTGCTGCGTATTTGATCCCTATGGTGAAGACGAAGAATGTGTTTGCCAGTTATGCAAGACATTGACTCCCAAAACTCGAATGAATCAACAAGATTTCTTTGTACAAATTCTTAAATTTTGTTTCCATGAGTTTTAAAATGAAATGAAAAATCAAGATAAATTAAAAGTAAAATGATTTTTCTAGGTATCTGGTTTTATTCACCCCAACATCAGAAGTTGTATTTTTGATGTTTTGCACTCAACTCATATTAGTGAACACGTGAACGCTAATTTTGTCAATTTTTCTGTAGCTTTTGTGTGTATGATTAGTACTGTTTCTTTATATTCTACATTTTGATTGGAAGGATGGAATTGTTCATCACCTAATCTATGTTAATCCTTTTCCCCCTATTTGAAATTGACCATTCTTATGTCGTTATAAAGAGGTAGATATCGTTTCAACAACATCGACTGAAGTTAAAACATATTTATAATAACCCCTTGGGGAATACCTTTTGGTCTTTTTGAAAAGAGCGCCGCAAAAAGCGACTGGACAACTTTTCTTTCGACCCAATAATCGGTTTTGAAACGTCGACAGCATTCAAGATCAACTGTCTTCTCTTCCAATGGGTCAAAAAACAACCCCCAAAGGAGGAGCTGAAAACATAAGAAGCAAAAATAACTTCCATTTTTAGAGGATAAAATATTGAAATATTAAAAGAAAATATTTGATTATAATCCATGCAGAGTAAGTCTGCTTCTTGAAAAGATAATTCACTTTTAGATGCGAACAATTCTTCTTTTGTTTACACCTGTATTTCCTTTTTGAAGCATCTGCAGTCTAACTTTGTCACGTTAAAACAGAAAAAGAAAGAAAAATAAAATTCAATTATTTTTTCAGTCTAAGTGAACGAAAATGCGTTATTTTGTCAAAAAGGATGAAAGAGAAAATAGACAGATGGGTTTTTTTTTATATTAAAGACCTTAATTGTTTTTCCAACGCAGAAAAATAGAAAAAAAGTAAATTATAAATACTGTGAATCCAGAAAAGGGAAAAAATAATAAAGGGGAAAAATCAAAGTATTTAAAAGCTTTGTCGTTGATTCACGTTTATCGGTGTTATTAGTTGTTGAGGTACGAAGGAATATGTTAATCTTCCTTTCGGGGAAAAAATGCGAATAAAGCGAAATCCAATAAGATTATCTTATTTTCGCAGAACAGCGCGTGAAGTAAAAGTTCGCAAAGAACAAAATCTACTTTGGTACATTTCTTAAATCATTAAGTTTCCCTTGTCGAAAGCAGTTTATCTTCTGATTACAACATGTTAAGCAAACGCGGTAGCCATATTTTTGATTTTGGCTCCTTTCCACTTTTTTTTTAACATGTTATCAGAAGTGATTTTTATTGACATGCCTCATGCGTCCGTTAGGAAGTTAAATATTTAAAGTGCTTCAACTTTTTAAAGTTTTTTTATTTACGGTGACGAGAAAAATTTTCCGTAAGTCAAACAGTATTTGAGGCATGCGAAGACTGAAGCCAGAGATTGGATGAAAATGGCGAAAAAATTGCTGAAATGTGTTTTTTAAAGGGAATATTTTGAATTTTTATTTGTATCGAAAATCGAAGATGTCTTTTTGAATTGTTTTAAAATTTAAAAAAAAAAACGTAATTTTTTGTATTTTCATTTAATTTGATTTCCGGTTATTTGAAATCAGTTTTAATTGTTTCAAGAAATTGTTTTAAATTTTCTTCCTTATGAAACAGTAATGGAGTATATAATACAGACATTCTGAAGCTATTAAAGAAGTTATAATGTAGCACAAAGAAACATATACGGTTAATATGTTTCCAAGATTTACTTTTAAATTTCTTTTCTGAGATAAAGGGTATTTTATTATTATTTTTTTATTAAAATTAATTGTTAAATATTATTTTGAAGCTACTTGGCTGAAACCAGTGTCATTTTAGAGTTTTGGATGACTAACTTCATTAATATAAAACAAGTGTCGATGATAACACCCGACTTGGTATTTCACGTTCCAAACATTCATGTCACGTAGTTTACGGACTTTGAGGGCCGCAGTAGCTTAGTAGTTAGCGGCTGGCGTTGTTTTCATCTAGTCGTGGGTTCGAGCTCTGGGGCCACTGAATCTAGTCGAGGGGCCAAGTCTTCCATTTGCCGTAATGTGGAAGTTTGGAGAGGGAATAAACAGCTCAAGTGTCGTCTTCTTTAGTTACTTGAGCAAAGGTCAAAATTACGAGTTCCGTTGCCAATAGCCTTCGTCTTGCTTCTCAGTGCTACATTAATAAACAATCGAATTATAGGAGGATTTTGACGCTGTCTTTGATTTCATAGGCATATGAGTTACATTATTAGTAGGGTAAGTGTTTGGCAAAATCAGGATTCCAACTTATGTCTATGAGCTTGTGACCACGGTTACTCGAATTGATATTTCTCAAATATTTATGCAAAATAAAATTAATTAATGTGTGATCGAAATATTTGTTATTACGACTGGTGTATGATAAGATTTATTTTACAAAGAAATTTCTGAATGGATTTTTTTAAAAATGAATTTTAATGAAAGTTTTGAATGTAAACTAAATATAAGAAAATAAGATTTGTGAAGGAAGTACAACAAAAGAAAACTGAAAGATAACTGATTTTGATTTCAAAAAATGATACCAAACCTGATACCATTATAAGTGATTATTATAATGATATCATGTAAATTAAGTGATACCATTATATCTGATTATCAGATGTTATATTGTATATAGTGTATTATTCGTTACAAATTTTTTGTACATTCAAAAGCCTCAAATTTTAATTGAAGTCTTTAAAAACATTTAATATTAAAATAATCGTACCAGAGAAAGGTAATGGTGAAGGGTGGTACCTAAGCTGGCACCTCCCTATCTAATCTTCCGTACCATTTTACCGTATGGACATTGAGCCTCGACAGATTCAAAACGAGTCATCTCCGCTCTCCTACTAGTGTAGAGTGGCATCAGGATCTCAACCCACGAATCGATTAAAAATAAAAATTGACTATGATCACGTGACCCCATGACAATTCGGCTACCCCTGCCTCTGACTTATATCATCAATTTTAATCCGGTCGAGGACAACATTTAAGATAACAT
Source organism: Nephila pilipes (assembly GCA_019974015.1). Lineage (NCBI taxonomy): Eukaryota > Metazoa > Arthropoda > Arachnida > Araneae > Nephilidae > Nephila > Nephila pilipes. The sequence continues at coordinate 59,708 of BMAW01113507.1, forward strand.
CTTCAACGCTTTATCTGGATATATATGAGAATGTAGAGTCCAATAAGAGTTTATTGTGCAGCGCCTTTCTTTCTCTACAACCAGTGCCCGCCCAAGTTGAGAGGCCATGTTAGCGATCTGGAGGCTGGCGTTGTTGGCGTCGAATCGTGGATTTGAATCCTGTTGCCGTTTAAGATCTATCGTGCTGCAGAGCTGGTGCACGTTAAATCTATCAAGGCTCCAAGTGCTCCCATTGACTTGGTGTGAAAGTTTGGGGAGGGAATGCCAGCTGAGGTGTCATCCTCATCATTTGATCGAGGTTCAGGATACCATCGCCAGTAGTCCTCGAGTCGCTTCTGTGTGAGACGTTAGTTAACAATCAATCATCTTTATTCCCAACGCATTTTAGTAAAAACAGGACTAGAACTCAAGTCAATTAGAACGTCGTAGGGCAGAAATCTTCATGATTTTAACCAATGGGTGACTGTAGTTTATAATATCGGATATGTTATGAAATAGTAGTGAAATTCGGAACGATACCAATTCAACTAATTTGAATTTATTTGGAAAGGTATAATTATTTAAAATTTTATTATTTTTTTTTATCTCCAATGGAAATTAAATAGTAAATTAAAACCATAAGTAGATACTGTTTCATTTAATTCTGCATACTATTACATTGACTAGTTACAATGTTTAAAATGTTGACTTAGATAATTGATTATCGCTTATAAACATTAATATTTGGATTTTAATTTCTTAAAGAATGATTATGTTTAGTGTAAATACTTTCATATATTTATAAGAATAGTTATTTACAAGATTAAAATAAAGGCAATCAGAGCATCTAAAATTTTAAAGTAGAAAAACGGATATTATTATTTCAGTCAAACTAATTTTCTAAATATTTTTTTTATTAAAAAGCCAAAGATGAAATCAGGAAACTATGAGGGAATTTCGTGTTCTCTTACGGATTAAGATTTTTTTTTCTTTCTCCAATAATTGAATGAACTTTTGTTTACACAAAATGAAAATAACTTATTCAATTTGGGAGAGCAAAGCTTTATTGTATTCCATTTTCAGTTTTGAAGATGTAATTTTGGCCTAAACCGCATCTTATACGTTATTTTGTGTTTAGACTATTTTTCCCTTTCACTTTTACACGCACGCAAGTTGCGCTTTCATCGAGTGTCTAGACATTACATATATATAGTTCGTTAAATCGCTAGTAGCGCCACCTGTCGTGACTACTGAACTGAGTTAAGAAGCATTATTTTTCACATAAGTGCAGAACACTTTATTAATAATCAGTAATTATTTTTTGGCCGGTTTATTCTTTTACATTAAAACAGTTAAAAGTAATGAGCAAAATATATTGAGACAGACCTTTCCACATTTAACTACAATTCAATTGCGTTCCACGAGCGAAAAAAAACTCTTGCTTTAATTCTATTTATTTAATGCTTCTGACTCCAATCGCATGAAAGTAATACACTTTAAACTGATTTAACAATTAAATTCCAGCGTATTTACTCTAAAATTACTAAAGTAAACTGATTACTCTTCTAAAACTTTCAGTTTCTCGATGCAGACGAGAGCAAACAGAAATAAATATCGCATTCAAATTTGAAACAGTTTGCCTTTCCTAGATTCAAGAAAACTAAGTAAAAGTATCTGCACTCTCTGTAAACCTAAAGAGAAACCATCCTAGATTTCTAAAATCAATTTACTGCTTGTCTTAAATTTATAAGATTAGGATATTCTTTTTTTTCTTGGGCGAAATGTACTTTCGCCAATTTAAACAGTAATTGTGTAAGGTTTGGAATGTTCGATACTTAGATCGAAATTATTTCCCTTTTAACGAAATTTAATACTGGAGACAATTTCGAATTTGTTTTATTAGATTGAGTTTGCTTATGAGTTTCTATTTTGTGTACTACTTGAGATAATATAATTTTTTGTTGGGCCTCCCCCTCTCTCTTTGTCTCGTAGTAGATTCAAAATGATTTAACAGTAGATGAATAGGGCTAAACTGTAAAATGATTTAACAGTAGATGAATAGGGCTAAATATTCGATTATGGATTTGTTTATAGTGGTCATGAGAAGAAATGAAAGAATTTTCTAGACTGACATGTAACAGCTAGGCCGATATGTCATTTGACATATCGGCTTCTGGGTACCGACCCCAATAGAGGCTGCACAGCGAAATGCTGTTAAAATTTAATTTAGATACTTAGATTAAAAGAATTCTTATATTCTCAATATATCTTTAATACTCGTATATAACATTTTCTGCGCAGCGCATTATAAAATAATAATTTTAGTTAGATTGAGATGTAACTGCTATTTACAATTGGAAAAAATATCACTAAGAAAATTATTATAGCAGTGTCGTATCGCAATATCAACATATTTCGGAACAAAATTTCACTGCAAACGCACATTGCCTAACTTCGTGCTTTAAAAGAGCGAAAAGATCAGCACCATTCCGAATAGCGTGGAATGCCTTTCTGATATAGTCAGTTGTTTCTGTTTCATGGCTAGTGTACACATTTGGGACGCCAAAACAATGTACAAGATGTGGCTGAAAAGAACCGGATTAATTCTATAAAACTTTTAAATTTATTCATAATTTTAGCATCATCCTCTTGAATATGAACCCCATCGCGATCTTTACAATGCTCCATGCGAATTTTCCATTGGACAAAACGGTGCTGGATTGTCATTTTCTGAAACTATGTTCATGGTCTCCGTCGCTTTTACTTTTACAGCTTAAGTTGCCTTCAATATCGTTCCTTTCAGTGTTAATTTTACCTCAGGAAATTGAAAAAAATTTCACGGGATAAAGTCCAGTGAATAGAGTGGATGTTCTAACACAAGGATCTTATGCTTGCTCCAAAACTTCTTGACAGTCAATGCATTATAGACCAAAGCTTTGTCCTGACAAAGAATTCATGACTTGTTTTTCCATAACTCTAAAAATATGCGGAGCAGATATTTTTGTCAATTCTTATGGTTTAAGCAAATGTGTGAATACTCAACCAACGGTCTTTTCGGATCAAAACAGCGTTCTTTTCAATGTTTTTGTCCGTCGTTTATGTGGTAGGTCGTCTTGGAAGGGGATCATCTTCAATCTCTTCTTGTCCTTCTTTGAACTGCTTAAATCATTTAAAAGCCTTGATACGTGATAAACATTCATCACCATATCTTTCTTTTAATTAAGAATGAATTCTGTGGTGAATTTTTGAATTTCAGAAAGGGAGAGTTTTTTTCTCATATTAATCCTTTACACTTTTAAAACATTTAATTTTCTTTCATTGGGACACAGATTAAAAGTTTGATAGGAACAAAGGCCATGATTCATCTAAAGAGTCTATTGTCAACTTGGGAGCAGGAATGGAAAGAGGAGATTCCTCGTGACTTGTTTATGGGTCATTTGATCTTGACACGTTCACTGTTTGCTTGTAAATTCATCAATCCGGTTATTTTTCAAGTCACATCTTATAATATTGCCTTTTATTGTTTTATTCGAATAAGTTTAGTATTTATTTCAATAATTATTATAAAAGAAACTATTTTAATTTATAATATAAAATATAATTATTTCGCATCCATAGATAAATGGTTGAATTTGAGTAATAATGGTAATGATACAAATGACAATTCTTCTCGGTCTCTTCTAGCAGTATCATCTAATTGTCAGGAAAGGCATTTAAGATGCAAAAAAAAGAAACTATGATGAAACATTTCTCAAATTTGATTATTCTTTCAGAAATTTTGAAGATAATGAACATAAGAAAAAAATTATGAGTACTTCCTTTTAATTTAACAAAAGTTGTTTTCATTAAAAATTAAATAAATTATACTTAAAGCTTATTTATTTATTAACTTTCTTAATTAAATTCGAAATTAAACAACATACTTCTTCATACATGCTTATGGTTGGGAAGAAAGGTGAGGCTCATTTGGGGGAGTGAGTGTGCAGGACTAAAAATTTAAAAATTACTGAGGGTATTGTCTTCATTATTTGTTGTAGACTCGAAATTTTAAACCATAGTTTTAAGTCCAGATGTTACATATTGTAATTGTATGTTAGTTAAATTAAATCAACAAATAAGAGCATAATCATTGATTTATTTCGCATTCCATTTTGGCTTTGGTTTTCTGGATATTAGAGTATTTGACTCAAATCCAATTGGTATGTGGTTTGGAGTCTTGTACTTCGATTGCGAGCTGAATGCTCTTTAAATCAGTCGCATAGTTCGACAGTCCTCAAATTGGAATGAAGTGAATGGGGAAACACATATTATTTTCTTCTGTTGACTGTGATTCTAAACTTCGAGATCCATCTCCAATTGTTTTCGTATTGGTTCTAGTGGTGCACTATTTTAAAATAATTAAAAAACCGCATTTTTCTTTTTGAAAATTTCTCAGATCACTTGCCTTCTTGTTAGTCAAGCCTTTTATTTTGAAGAGCTGTAGTAGCTGACTTAACAGGTCAAGTATAACTTGAAAATGTCACGTGATTGAGTTGTCACGTGATCGGAACTTTATTTCACCAATCATCTTCGTGTATATTAATAAATAGTGACATTCATTCATTGCATTCTAATAGACTTTTATGTCCTCGAGAGGAATTATGTGATCATGTGTTGAGTGACTCTTATCACTAGATCGCGCATTTCAGAAATGTGAGGGTCTTTTGTCAATAGTTCGTTTCACACCCCTAAAACAAGATATATATACAAATTGATACATTTGTTATTCTGAATTTACCTTATATCGTTGCCTTAGTCAAAAAGAAAACGATTGAATAAGCCATTTCGACCAAAAAATTCATATTTATCTCTTCAGAAACCAAAAATCTTTGATTTTATGTCTAATTTCGCGTCAAAAATTAAATATTCGAATTCAAGCAGACAACACCTCGGGAAACGTATCACCGTTACATGATCATGAATTCCCGAAAGGCATCCAATGAATGCTTCGCTTATTTGATCAATAAATGGCTTCTGCACCTTGCGCTTTTGAGGACCCCCTTGAGGAAGAACTGCCTCTTTTCCATTGATCTGTTTACACCGCTCAAGAATAAGATGCGCCTTCGCTAAACGGATTTCGCTTGCTTAAAGGACAAAATTGCAAGTCTCCAGACCAAGGATTCAGTACCTGTCGCTTACCATTAGCCGCAAACTAATTGGCAAATCCTTTTAAGCCCCTTTTGAGCTGCGGAACAATCAATTGGGAAAGGTTGTCGCGGGTCGCTGCCGAAAGGTAAACTGTCTGCCTGGTCGATTTTGAAGGTCATTGAGAAATCAATTCCACTACACATGGGAACGGTTGCTGCAGCATTGTGGATGGAGTTTATTCGCTAATTCGAAAACTTTAATGCATTTTATCACCCTCAATGGCAGGATTCGATTTGTAAGGCGAGCGACAGGGATATGTTGACGGCAGTTTCTAAACAAACACGGCTGTTTGACTATTAAAAGAGGTTTTCAATAAATGGAGAACGTTTTGAATAATGGTAATGATTATTGGCTGTGGGACTACTCAAGGTTGAATTTATATATTTTTCTCAATTCTATTTTAAGAGAGAGAGATGAAGTTATGATTTCTTATTTATATTTAAAGGTAATATTACACGGGAATAAATCACACAATATTCTCAAAGAATGTACAAATATTTTAAATATAAATTTAAAAAAAAAGAATTGGAAAAACCAAATGAATGAAACCCCAGCCGAAGATTCAAAAGTCTCGTAATGTTTGACAATAATTGAATCAAAACAAAAGCACTTATTAAAATTTATATGCTATTACTCAGAGAATTGAATTTGTAAAAATGGAGAAATTCTTAAATACTTGCAATCAGTAAAAATTATTTCAAAATTATTTATGACGTAATAAATAGATCGATTAGTTAAAAATTATTTTCTCAGGGGAAAAATAAAATCTCCATTTTATAAAAACTTTTAAGAAAATTAAACATATGTTGGCTAGACAATGTCTAAAATTTAAAAGCTTATCTAATGAGCTTTCATATATGAGCAAGTTGTATTTCAGAAGATAATGATTCTGAACATCATACCCCAGTCATCTGTCCATAGTTCAGAACTACAAGGTCTTTCGTATTGCTTCTAAATGCGACGTTATTACCAATCAATCAATCAACATTTAACCGTATGACGTCGGCTCTATCGCGAGTTTCCACTCAACTAACATTTTGGGAACTTTTATAGGATGTCTTCGGAAATTAAATCTTATCAATAAATGAGACGTGTCTTATGTAGATTAGATTATAACGAGCAAAATATAATGAATAGAACAGAGAAAATAGATTAATAAGCAATGAAGAGTTTAATATGGATGTTCGTAGTCTAGTAAGTGCTAAAGATTGTGAACTGAAATTGTCAAATGAGACATCTGTATCAGAGAGGCATTGAATGGTGGACTTAAAAAGGTATCCAAATAGGCCGTACATAGGTTACAGACTCGGACCCTCATTTTCAATTCTTCAAGGGACACGAACCCGATTAGTTTGGGAAGAAAAATATTAATTTATCGTATTAAACATTAGGTCAGACGCACAAAGGAGCTATTGATATTGATAAAGAAGGTTAGTGATTCAATAATGATTATTCATGGATATGAATAAAATTACACGGATATCATTATTGCATAACTATAACTATTTGTTTGTTTTGTTAGTGGTTCTTACATATTGAGAAGGAAGAGGGAAAGAGGTAATGAAACACCTAGGGCTTTTACTCTCTCTAAGACTTTAAATTACTTAATAGACAAAGCATGTCACGATGGACCACGAAATGTTACAATCAAAGAGCATATTTGTAAATAATGTCACCAATAGTTCTCTTGTAATTCTGAGATTTAATTTAAGTGAATTTGAAAAGACTCCACGTTAATAGTAATTATACCTAAAAAACCCGTTTAGAACTACTTTCATTTTCTATGGGTAACATAAACTCTTGGTGTAACCCTGCAATTATACTAGAAGAAACTAAATTTGAAAGTACAACTGATCAGAGAGAACCGCTTCCGAACAAATCCCTCCTTTACATATAAAAAAGAAGAAATAATCACTTCTCAACATCGCCATTTTGGTAACAAATCTAGATTTATGGTCCATCGTGACATGTTTTGGCTCTCAAGTAATTTTAAGCCGTCTAGGGAACAAAAGCCCTGAGCGTTTCAATAAGGTGCTTGGAACGCATGCTGAAAATAAGTATTTAAGATCTTTTCCCTTTTTAAGAGGAGAGGGGAAGAAGCTTAAGATTCGCAGGGGTATTTCCCAACCCAACCTTTTTGTCCTTTATTGCCACTTAAGTTGAAAATAAAGGCTGGAAAATATTGCTTTCGCTTTTGCAGGCCGCGATCGCAGAGATAAGTTCCAAGCAGTTTTGTTTCGGGAGTGTAGATGCTGAAGATTATTCTTTTGTTAACTAAAAATTCCGGTAATAGGATAGTGAGCCCAAAGAAATTCAAGGTTTTGCTCGCATTATGACATTGCACTGGATTTGAAAACGTGAGCAGAATGGTTAGGTTATAAACGGAATAATAACAGAGCAAAAAATTTGGTTTGGGTAGATGTAGAATAGTAGGATTGTGGATAGTGAAAGGTAGCTGTGTGCGTATGACTGAACCTAAATAACTCTATAAATACAAATGTAAGATCCATGTAATTATTTTGCTTGAAAATCTCATCTTTTTTGTAAGATTGTTTAGTTTTTAGTTTTAGTTTTTTTATTAATGTCGCATTAGAAGCAGCACGAGTGCAATTGGCAACGACGGACCTCGTAATTTTGAGCCACGATCAAGTGACGAGGACTGGCATCCTCCTCCTAAGCTGGCCTCCTCCTCTCCTAACATCCACACCACGTCAACGTGTGAGATTATTGAAATGTGGTTGAAGAAAGTTAACACAAGTGATTCAGATTATTACCTTAACTTAAAAGAAATGTTAATAATAATTATTAGATATCAGATAAATATTTTTGCTACGTTTTCATATTTAATGTATAAGCTCCTCTTCTGTTATAATTAATAACAATTTTTATTCATTGCTTAGGCTTTAATCAAAAATAATTAAAATGAAATTTATATCATTTTTAGATTACAGCCGAAGGAAAAATAATCTATTCAAAAGAGTAGTAATAAAAAAGTTGATATTGGTTTGATTAATTTCATTTTAACATGGCAAATTTAATTTCGCAAGCAAAGCATTCTTAAGTACAAAAACGCTACCAATGTTAAAAACAAAAAATAATAAAAACTGATGACTCAGTTTTAGAAATCAATAATTTTTTAATAATTAAATATTTAATTTAATAATTAAATATTAAATTGAGAGCAAACGATAAATTGTTAAAGTACACATTAATATTCTGTTCCGATATTTAAATAAAAGCATATTAAATTATTAAATTAAATATACCTTAGCGATAAAATATTAAATTAAATATACCTTAGCAATATAAATATACCCTGAGAAGTAGACAAAATATTATTACCACAATGTATCATAATGTAACTCTTTTGAACCTAACACAATGTACCTTTTATTTTATGCCTACATATTTTTGTTGACGCTATTTTCTAAAAACAGGAACATGTTAGCGCATGTCAAGAACACAAGGTGCAGAAATAAAAAGAGTATTGTGGAAGTAAATATTGAAAATTCATTTCTTTTAAAAATGATTAAAAAATGCATCGCCAGGAATAAAATTCGATTAAACTTTAGATCTACTGTACCCACGAAATTCAATTTCGAACAGTGAAATTAAGTTCAACATTTCATTTGATAAATAAGTAGAAATAACAGTAATATATTATGAACAATTTACCTTACTATAGAATTTTATAAAAGTAACATTATAATCTTGAAAAAAATAAGAAATATTACCTACGATTTTAATTAATTTTCTCTAAATTGCTCGTTCACATATTAGTATACAGTATGCCCGTTGAAAAATAATTAACTCATAAATGCAAGCTTTGTGATTCATACAATTAACATAATTCGAAATCAAACAAATTTCAGGGAGAATTATAACTTCGAAGGTTTGAATACATGGAATGAATGATTTATATTTAGCCTGTTCAAAATATCAGAAATTATAAAAACCCTTTTACGGTTCTACAACAGAAAATGTCCATACACGTTTCACAGTAACATAATCTGCAATAACGAATACCAATATCTTGAGAAGTAAATCGAACAACTGCGAAAGTTACTAAATTACAATTGAAGTTAAATAAAATCCAAACTAATTGGATTAAAATAAAAATTAATGAAAGAAATGTAATGAAAAATAATCCTAAACTGACAAATCACACCAAAAAGAGGTTGCATTAATATAATTTTTAAGATACCGTAGGCATATTCTTTGAATATATTTCTGTGTTATCTTCTTCTTGAAAATATAAAATAGCTTTTTCATTAATATATACATATTTATTGGTTTGTTACCATATTTTTTATTATGTAATTCATTGCAGTTAATAGCAGAAATATTTTTCGAGGTTCATAACTCTTTCGTGTGAAAAGTTATATGGATTTGTAAAATGTTAAGATGAGTAGAGCAATGAAATTTGGAGTTTACTTGAAAATTAGAATATATTATGAGAGATGCTAGTTATTTTTGAGTTAGGCTTAAAATTTCAAATAATATTATTGGAAGTAGATGTAATCATTTGATTTCGAATTCAAATTGAAGATATTTGTTTTAGGACAGAATATATGTCCTAATGCATTGAAGGTTGAGGAAAGGGGTGACCGAAGCTGGTTGTCCAATCTGGCGCGAATAAGTAATTCACTGATGTATGATGGTTTGATCAGTAATATCGGGGTTGAACCACACATTATTCCATTCCAAAGTACGAAACAATATTAATTACATCATTTCTCCATTATTCTAAATTTTTACTTTTCTTTCTTTTGGTTTTCTCTTATAAATATTCTGGTTTGTTAATGGAGTTTTTTGGGTTTTGAATTTTTAGTTTGATTGAATATTATATAATTTTTTTTAAATCTGATTTACATAAGTATTTATTTGTTTTTTTTTTAAAAAAATTAGATATTAATTTTTTTGTCTAATAACAGTATTGATTTTGTGGTGGATATTTTTATGTGATTATTTGTTATATGCTGTAATTTGTATTCTTTGTGTTACATATATTAGCTAAAAGTTGTTTTTATTCTTAGCACTATTTATGGTTTTATATTACCAAAGCTAGCAAAATAGATTTACAGGATAGAATTTAAGTAATTGATGTAATACATTATTACTTTTTTTTTTCATATTACTTTACGTTTGCGGTCGACGGGACAATTAGATCGGTACTATGAATGTATTTATTTTATTTTAAAAAGAACTATTTTATATTGTAGCATGATTTTAGAGAAACGTAAATATGATTAAAATTCTGTACTGAACTGAAACGAAGTGACAGTTAGATTAAGGGAGCTATTTTATTCTGTTTGTATAAATAATTACTTGTATTCATTTGTATTCTATAGAGAAAGTGCTGTAATAAATCAACCATGATAGAAGTCATTTTCGAAATAGATTGTATTTATTTTCTTTTTACTGACGAATTTCTGTTTGCTATTTTTTTATTTTATTTTTACTCTCACATTGCTTTGCAAACCGATGAGTTGCTTCGATAATTTTTTTCTGAAATAAAGAAAGGAGAAATAATAAATTTCCAAAAAATGTATTACTTTGTTGACTTCTCAGTTCCGCTAAAATATTGGAATGAAAAGTTTCTTAATTTTTTTTCTCTGTAAATATACGTCTAGCATGAGATATGTACCAATTGCCAAAATGTGCTTGCAGCGTTTGTATGTAATTCGGTTCAAGAAAGAATTTTGTATGCTTTTATTCTAGATATTCTCTTTCGAATGCAAGAAGAAAAATGAGCAACGCCAATCATTTCTCTCGCATTATCAAAAATTTGTTTCTACTTTTTCTTTTATAAGTTTACAAGTTCTTCTTTCTTATCTTCTTTATTTTCGTTGCCAGTTTCAAGTGCGTGTATATTTCGTTTTCCAATAAATTTAAAGTGTCAAAGAATGAAAAATATTCTACCAAAAGATTGATACATTCTGCTACTTTTACTTATTTTGAAATAGCATTCATGGGTATCCAAAGAATGTGGCATCCATAGAAAGGAGGAAGATTCGCATTTACAAAAGAAACGCTCCAAGGTATCTTTTTTCGATAAAAGAAGTAAACGTGGCTTCTTTCCCATGGAATAGTTTGCTATTTTCGCTTGTTTTTATAACACCTTAAATATTCTTTACTTAACATAATCTTATTTATATGCAATGAAAACTGACATTTTGTAACCACTCTAAAGAAATATTTGTCGTTTCTATATTCAAAGACTTCTTTATTTCTTATTCTATATGAAAAGAATTAATTCTATATTTACTACCCAATCATTTTTGTTAATGGAGTAAAAATGTGTTGCGAAACTATGAAAGTATTTCGCCAAATTCTTTTATTGAATTTTGTCTACCCTAATAAAAATAAATTTAGAATTATTTATATTTTACGCTAGCAGAATACATTACTTTGTTGAATTATTAGTCTGTATTTAACAGTGATATATTCATTTTTTATTTGCATTTATCTATATTAAATTAATGGATTTATTGAAATATTGAGAAGAAATTGAATAAATTAAATTGCATAATAGATCGAAGTTACAATCGCCGTATAAACTTATTGCATTATAAATTTATTTTTTCTTTAACATATCACTTGATCTTTCCTTTTGGATTTCTGTACCTTCAGGGCTTCCTTTCTTTACGTTAATACCTATTTATGATGTACAAAGTAATTCTTTCTTTCTCTAATGGGGTTTTAAATATTTTTAAAAATAGTCGACATACTTTCTTTATAGGATACTCTTGAAAACTGTCCCTATTTTTGATCCATTTTTCCCAACCCATCCTCTTATTCTTATATTTCTAGTTTTATCTGTACAGCAGATGCTTATTTTTTTTTCATAAATGTATAACTTTTTAGTACAGTTTAGTCCAATATAGTTCTTGCACCAATAAAAACAACTGGTCAATCTTTAGATTATCACGATGGATCTGAAAATTTCCCAAATGGAGATCCAAGATAAGGAAACGTTTCACATTTAAATAACTTTGAGAAAAAAAAGGTTCAGAAAATCTCAATGCAATACATTCTGAGACTGAGAAGCAATAGTTCAAGTTTATTTTATAAATTATTTCGAAGTAAAGAGATGGCTGAGAAGCAATTAGACACTTATTAAGTCCATGTTTACTGCATAGAAATGCGTTATGCAACACCCCATTACTTAATTTTGATGTTTTATGCAAGATTAGATATCAGAGAAAATCAAAGTAAAAGGCGTAAGCTGTAATGAATTTTTATGTAAGATTGAATATTAGAGTATTTTGATTTTATATATATATATATATATATATATATATATAT
>BMAW01113507.1:72281-103152 GCA_019974015.1 Nephila pilipes
TTAAAAAAAAGTTTATCTATATATATATATATATCTCTGTGTGTGTGTGTGTATGTGTGTAAAGAGAGAGAGAGAGAGCTTTACTTGCATCAACTGCATTTATTTCACGTACATTCATGTATGAAAATCAAAAGTAAATTTAAAATAACTGAAGCGATAACTAAATCAACAATATGTCACAGCAACATAACAGAAGAATTATTTATAAGTACTTTTTTTTTAAAAAAAAGTTTATCTAATATAAATGTAAACAAAATATAGATCTGAAAATTTTGAAGAATATATTTTTTTAATTTATTACTAATTTATTCACAGCAGTTTAAAAACATTATTTGGCTTAAATATCTTGTTTGGCTGTCATTTTAAAAGTAAAAATTACCAAGAGTTAACCAACATTATTACTCGTAGGATTTCGAAATGGCCGACAGATAAACGAATACAACTTTAAGCATAAAAATATTCTATTCTATTTTAAAATCCTAATTTTTCTCCATCGATGTTTCCGATGTTTGTATAATTTTTTTGGTAACGTTTCTCGTTAATTACGCTCACCATGGATGGTTATATGGTGAACGTTACCTTTTACGTTATTTTAATGCTTGATATCACTAAATTATCATTTGACGGAAAAAAAGATATATAACATATGTTTATTTCAGATGAAAAATTATAATCGTGAATTTAGGAAACTTCATAATATTTCTTTTGTATATTCCGAATCAAGAACAATGGGTTGATTGCGTCAATCTTTGTAACTTGATACCTTTTAAACAATTTTAAATCCCATGTTTGTTTTGTACAGAAACTGATGTTACTTTGCATTTCTTTTTATTTTAATGTTTCTTGTTGTAACAAACGCTTAAAAGTAGACAATTGGAATGTTTTTAAAATAACTTTGGCTTATGTTAGCATAATTATTGTCTACAAAGATGTAGAAAGGCTTCAAACTGCAACAACAAAAACTTGATTTTGGTAAATAAATTCAAGTGAAGCTAAAATAAAATTAGAAATTCTCAGGGTCAGTTACGACCTTGATCTTTATATTTTAAGCTTTAACCAAAGAATTCAGAAAAGAAGGATTCATGAACAGAAGAAAGAAAGAAATCAATTTCTCAGAATTTGTAGAATGGTATTAACATCCGAAACACATTGTCTTTTCAACATGATCATCGAGGGAACCTCTGTCATTAATAACTGTTCGATGACAATGATGATGGAAAGCCCTTCTGTGTGATTAATCCCTTTTCGGTATACAATTAATCACTAACTTTGGTACAATGAGGAGTTCACCCCGAGATTTATGTGCCTTATATCTCTTCCCTGTAAAAATTTTTGTGCTAAAAACATGAGCTTCGAATTATGAAGAAATCACACGAAGAATTTAATATAGAAGGAAGGGTTTTATTTCCCTGTTTGTTCTAGGAGTTTTATTATTATTTTAGAGTTTGCCCAACTTCTTCCCGCATTTAAAATACTAAGGAATCGAAACTTGAATTTAGACATTTGATTGGTAAACAAATTCATGGAATACCAGATGGGTTCTCCTCTTCGGAAACAAATGGTTCGAAATAACTCAGTGTTACTGTATTTCGGAGAGAAGCAGGAAAACAAAGACAAAAGTTTTCCGTTATCGTTTTACTAAAGGTTATTTTTTCCCTTAAAGTTCGTATTCCTAACTCGATTTTAAACCAAGAAAAAACTTAAACCATCTGTTTGTTTTCCTTATTTCTGATTCGAAGGTTTTATTCTAGTATGCTTTAAACTCAACCTTTTCCAGTAAAATTTCTTAAAAATCTTGGGAAAGGCGAAATAAAGGGGGGGAGGGGAGATTCCATGTTCTTTAGAATGGTGTACTTTTTTAATTAATATGGAAAGTAGTTACTTATTCGTAAAAAACGACTCAGCAAATCAAATGTGATCGAAGACGGTCTCAGATTTAAATTCATCTCTCCAAATAACTGGGTATGCACTGTTCAAAAATATTCAAGGACTAATTACTCAACAAAAAATAAGCGATTTAGATATTGTTTCCTAATTCCAAGAATATTATCTTTCTATGCCATGTGTCTATTGTGATTGTAATTTGAATGATATATATATATATATGCGTGTGTGTGTCTATTTCTATATTAGTAGAGTCCTTTAAATATTTAATTTCATAGTCACACCTACTTAAATTTAGTGAGTGGCGGAATAATCTATCTCTTCAGTTTGTTATATTTTTGAGCCAAACAAGTACCGATTGATGAGTAAGAATAACAAATTTTTGACTATGAAGGTAATAATAAAATTTATCGAAAGTATCTATTATGCAATGCATTTTAGTTCTGATGTTACTTAGTTTTTTTCGTAGTCTCTTGAAATTCTAAAATGATAAGTAATTAGGAGTTAAACGTTTGATGCAGTCTTTGACATTATGGCAAATTTATTGATAGGGCAATATATTTTTCAATTAAGAAACAAGTGAATTTCTCTCAATTTTTAATTTTGCCTCAGTAGTTAATATTTTCTTTTGAAAGCGTTGTTTTTCAAAGAATTATATATTTGTAAATTTCCATAAATCATCCATATTAAGTTCTTGACATTTGTATCTTTGAAGTATTCTAAATATGACTCATATTTACAGAATTCTTTGGGTCCAGGGAAATTAATTGAATAAGTTTGTTATATAGATTTTCAGAACTTTGAAGATCTGATTTATTATTTGTTTCTATCATATTTGTTATCTTACCTCCACGCAATTGTATTGATAGAAATGTTACGTTTAGAATTAATAATATTAAAAATTTGAAATTCAGTACAGTAATTACAATTTCAGAACAAATTATATAAAATGAAGATCATAATTTACAATTTATAATAACTGATGAAAAAATCATTACCATAAAAACACAAATAAAATTTTTAGACTTAATTATGAGTCAAAAATTTATACGTTGTAATTCTGAATAATAAAAATAATACGTACTTAAAATTTTATCGCTGTTTCTCACTGCTGAACACAAGTACTGGCACACAAACATAATTTTTTCTTTTGACGAACCAGGGTGTAATTTACCTCTCACCATTAAGTAAAATTTCTAGTTTTCTTTCATATAATTCTATATTTTCTTTTGAAGAACAGTAGTGAAATTATAGGTAAAAAGTCCAATTTTAAAGCAGAGGTATCTGAATACTTTTATGTTACATTCTTGTTGAGATTTATTGAAGTTTTAGCAGAAAGTGCTATTCCGTTGAGATGTTGAAGTTTGGGTTGGACTTTTGATTTATTTTAGTAACGTCGCACTAGAGCAACACGAGAGCTATTGGCGACGGACCTCGTAATTTCGAACCTCAGTCAAATAATGAGGACGACATCTGAGATTGCAACTCCCTCTCCGAGCTTCCACACCACAAAAGTATGAGGATTTTGAGCCTCGACAGTTTGAACGTGCATCAGTCCAGGTGGCACAACGAGTCTTTTGTGGTATCAAGGCTCGACTCGATGACTCGACGAAAACCGCAGGTCGCGATTCTTAACTATCACGGTCGTATGAAATTTGGGATTGCTTTGCCAGTCCTCCTGGTGACTTTTGACTTACTTTTGGCAATGTTATTATTGATGTTTATATTCAGCAAAGTAAGGTAGTCGTTAAGATTAATGCATGTTTTATTTTATTTAATCCTTCTGGGGCATTTTATGCAATTAAACTTCCAAGCCATGGTAAAATCTGGCGCCCCTGGTTGAGTGGTTTACACAGCAAGTGCAAACAGAGAAAAATACAACGTTAAATAGTGAGGAACGCTATTATACTAGAGATAGAAGCTTGAATTTCTGGAAATAAGTTTCTTACTATATCTGAATATTCAAGTAATTCTTGTTTTCGTGAAAATTCAATGTTGCCTTAAATCGTATGTTTCCGGAATTGTTTTTTGAATATTCATGAATCTCACAATTATTAGCTTATATGAAACAAATACAAGAATAACGGAAGTCCCTAAAACTGTTTTCAAAATCATTGAGTTAATTATTCGAACCCGTGTCGAAAAAAAAAACATTATTGTTCTTAAAAAAATTCTACGAGATCCATTTTGTTTCTCTTTTGACTTCATACACTGCCTAAGCATTGACGGAGATCTCAAGGAATGTGACAACTCATGATTTATTATTAACTATTTTAATGGGTGCAGTTTGAACGCTTTTGTTTTAAATCGCGTACAATTTCTTTCAAAAACATTTTTTAATTAGTATTATTTAAATGAGGAAATAAAAGATAATTTATTGTATTGATTTGTTTTCGTACATCGCATGGTATAGGGATTGATAATTGAAACTTAGAACTCGGTATATAGCCCCTTAACGTTTTCTGATTTCAGAGTGTACATTTAACGTACAATAATTCTTGAACTCTTACATGCAATTACTCAAAATTGCGGATTTAAATATTTATGGAATACAGATATTTGTGTGATAAATTCAATTTTTATGTTCAATTTATATCAGTATTTGTATGTATACATATATATATAAATATATATATATATATAGACTATTTTAACCATTTTTAAACCTCCACAATTTCAAAAATTTGAACATAATGTTAAAAGATCGAGATTTAGGTTAATTTCATAAAAAGAAATTAGTTGTGAGAAGTAAATGGCATTCGTCGTGAGGAAATAGGTTTTTAGAAATGAACTAATTAATTAAATTCATTAAGTTCATCAGTTTATCTTTAAACCTGATAATAATACATAATTCTCGGTTTAATTGAAGAACGATGAGATTTGCGAAAGTTATTCCTAATTTTTGGACGACCGTTCCATTCTAAAATTCATGTCTGTTATGCAGTAACGAAAATCCTGGGCATCTATGATAGTTCAGTTGTGATAACGATTAAAAGTCTTATTTCTGATAAATATCGGATCAACACGCAATCAATCGTCATTTCAGTAAGGTTGAAAAGCTCCCCAAAAGATTTATGTGTCTGGCTCTATCTTTTCCTTATGAACACCTAACCTCTTTTTTAGTACTGAAATGAGAAAAAATAATTCTTGGTTTCTTTAAGCCATAAGAGGAAGGTGCATAGTAAGGATTTTTTTTTTGTATTTGCCCGAGACTCGTTTAACAGTCCTCTTGCATTCAAAAGAGCGTGGGATCGGAAATGGAACAAAGACGTTTGAGTAAACAGAACGGAAGCAAAATGGTTGAAAGTAATTCGATCTTCCCTCTTTCTGTTTTCATTGGGATGAAGTAGGAAAAGGTTTATCCTTATCTTTTTTTGCGAGTTGAAACATTCTGTGTCCCGAAGTCAATTTTAAACTAAGAAAACACTTGGACCTTTGGCTTAGTTTTCTTGTTTTTTCATTTCTTGTTTTTCAAAGTACATATTTTAGTTTCTTTCAATCATGTTCATTGAAATACTTTGGAATGAATAATATATTTTATAGTAGGAATTTTACATATTTTAAAACTAAAGTAGAATGGTTTCTCAAATAGAAGGAGGGATTAATAGAGATGCAAACATTAAAAGGAGGTGGGACATATCAAAAGGATTGGGATTTGCACAGCAACCCATAATATAAAATTTCATCGTACGTCGGTTGATGGCGTTGTTTACAAGAACACTTTTGGGACAGTATCTGATTTTACAAAATTTGAACGGTAGTTACTGTGTTCTTACAACATTATACGAACAAAGAGCTGGTAGATATGCCTTTAAAGTATAGATTGGCTGATGTCGATGCATGAGCATCTCAACCATTATATCGAAAACGATTCCCAAAGAGACATGTACCAAGTCACCATTTATTTTCACATGCGAAACAAAATTGGGTCTTTAAGAGGTGACAAGCACTATGAAGGAAGGCCGCATGTGAACTCGCAAGCAAACCATGGAAGTGTATCGTTTCGTCAATGATGGATTAGGCACGGTGAATCTCTTGTTTGGTCTCCATGTGCTCTGGAATTAAAGAGCCCGGATTTATTTGTTTGGATGCATTTAATGCTATTGTGCATAATACACCTGTCGAATCTGATATGGATCTGGATCCAAAAGTCGCCTACGCTGCCGCAAATATCAAAGGAAAGCCAAGTGTTTTTAACCGTGTCCACAGATCTATGCTGTGTCAGTACAACACATACATCGCTAACGTTAGGAGCTTCGAACATTTCCTATAATATCCCTGTGACCTATTGGGACTTTTGAATCTGTAGCTCATGCACAGAAACGGAATATTCTACCACAACATTTACGTTTGATATTGATGCTCAACGAAATTTTTGGTAGTCTCTGTCTTTTGTTTACAAATGATACCAGATAGAAGAAAATTTTCATACAAACTTTCAGTTTTCATTTGGCGTATTATTACATCACTGATATTTTTAATTTTTTTTAAAAAGTCACAGTTATTATTACATTATAGGAAACAAAACTATTAAGAATATATGTGCCGATGTTGAGATATAACATAGAATAATTTAAAAATAATTGTTTGCAATTTAAGAGGTAATAAAGAGCAAGAAAAAAAAAATAAATGAATATAATTCTTAATCTTCAATAGTCTTATCTGTTTCTCTTTAAATTCTATAAGGTTTTAAATGTTTATCGATCAGTATTTGCTCGAAGAACTTTTTGAAATGCTTGAAGCTATTGTTTTAAAGTTATTTGAGATCCGAAACATGTTGTGGCAAACTGTAAATCAAGATTGGTAACTAAAATGGTAATGTTACTAAATTATTTTGTTTCTAAAAAAGAAGCTGTATTGTCAACAGTTTCTGTCATGAGCAGCATTTTCTAAAGCACCTTAAGACTTGTGTTACAAAAGTTTAATTGTTTTTGTTATTATATTTTAGTTATGCTGTCAAAGTTCGAATACCACCGCTGTTACTTCTGCACTTTGCTGACTCTTGAAATAATCACTAATAAGAAATGAATATATATCACAAATCTATGAAATCCAAATGAATTATTTTGAAGAACTAAAGTTTCTTTTTTAATGTCGTTAATTTCTCGTAATAGTTTTTGAATTATCACGGATGTTGTGGTCTGAAATTGTACCTCCCTCTCTCTTTATTATGACTTCATCAGAATACCTTAATACTCCAATTCTGGTGTTAAGGCCCCCGTTTCTCCTCTTATAAATGAAAACATATGTGGGATTAGAAATAATCATCAAAAAAAAAATAGCTATGAACTTCTTGCGTTTTATATTGAAGCAAATTTTTACATGTTCATCAAAGAACTTTAACGAATTAGTTACTCTACACTTCTTATTCATAAGTGCAATTAAACTTAGATATACCTTTATTTTAAAACTATCACAAATTCTTCAGAAAAAAATCATTTTTACATTTTTTGGATGTATTTTGGCAATAAATAAACCATTTGAATTTTTTTTCAGAGATTAACTTTAAAGCAGCTTAAATGCACGTTATATAGTTAGCTTACAATAATACTATTCTTGCCATGAACCTTTTTCGCTTGCATATTAAATTACAGAATTGAACCTGATTCCAAGGAATGTTTAATAGTCGTCACAAAGGAACAACATGTATCTCAACATAAAGTTTGAGCTAATGCCAGTTAGAGAACAATGTTTACAATAACAAAATACACTTAAAGAGAGAAAAATGTCATTATGTGCTTATTTTTTTCTTCACTCATTCGTAAATTTTGGTGTTTCTCAAACATCTCAAAAGCTAAAAATAAAGTCCCTTAATGGTCATTCGAATATTTAAAAAAATTTGTTTGAAAAGTGAGAATATAAAATCCTGCTATTTATCACATTTTCGGATGCATTTTATTTCAATTAAGTGAAATTAAGGCATTATATTATAATAACAAAATTACATATGCTTGAGAGATAACGTTGTGATAAAATCCGATTACCTGTCTCATCTACTACCTTAAATGTTACTCTAATTTTAAGGTCTGAATTTCAACTTAAGTTCAATCACAGGCTTAGTAAATAAAATAATCAAGTATACCTAAAATATAGTTTTTATTGATCTTCCAAGAGAGGGAATGCTTTCAAACAGTTTAATGTTTCTGTTAACGAGTTTTGACGACTTCATTAACCTATAAAAGAATACGCTTACCGGAGTACAAAGCTAGTACCATCTGCAATTAATATGGCAACTTTGAGTCCTAATTTCACCAAATCCACTATACATGCCAGAATACTTCCTCTCACATCACTCTAACTCTCCTTTTATTACCATACCATTTATAATTCTCAATTCAATTAACTGTTACTTTTGTGGCCGTGGTAGCCTAGTGGTCATGGTTTCAGATTCATGGCCGGCGGTTTTGGTTCAGTCACGGGTTCGAGCCTTAGCCGCAAAAGACCCGTCGTGTAGCCGGGGATGATGCACTTTAAATCTGTAGGGACCAAAACTCCTCCCGTTGGCGTGGTGTGGAAGTTAGGAGAGGAAGTTCCAGATCAGGTGTCGTCCTCATCACTTGACCGAGGTTCAAAATTATGAAGTCCGTCCCCAATAGCCCTCGTGTTGCTTCTAGTGCGACGTTAATAAAAACTAAGCTAAAACTAAACCCTCTGTTACTTTAATTTGACTTTATTGTATTTTTCACTCCACTTCCAAAACTTACTTAATTTGCATCATGTTTCATTTTATTTGGAGCTTAAATATAAAACCAGAAAAAAAACCTAGATGTTTGTCGAAAGGAAAAATTCGTGAATAGCCCATGCTACACTGTTACCTTCAAAAGTTCGTTAAATTGAAGAGACTTTGAACCTTAAGCTACTAAAAAGAACAACTTTTCACATATAAACCATTATTTTTGATATTTACTTCAAGAATCTTGATTTCTGTATCTCAGAAAGGAGCAATGAAAGAAAATTATGGGTTTCTATAAATTTAAGGCACGGTATTAACATGACTCAAGCACCATCTGTCTCTGTTATTTAACACATCGAAGAATACTTATTCCAGCACCTAAAACTCCCGACATCCATTATTGGTCGATGACGATGGAAATCCTTTTCTGTGATAAATCCTGGTTCAGCACGCTATCAATCGTCATTTTTGGTATGCTGAAGTTTTATTTTTCGAGATTTATATTTCTACTATCTTTTATAGTAAACTTATTTTTTGAAGTAAAAAGAAACGTTTTGGCTAGAAGTCTTTTGAGAAAGGATCGCAGGAAGAAGACCTTCAAAATTGTTTTTTTCTGGACTTTTGATTTTGCTTGTTTTATTAATGTCTTCACTTATAACCCCGGAAGACGCTCGCTAGGAATTGTAATACGAGAACGCAAGGGGGGTATGTTGATAATAAAGGCATATTAAATGGTGTATGTTTACACACACATACATACATACATATATATATATATATATATATATATATATATATATATATATATATATATATATATATATATATATATATATATTAAAGAAATCTTACAATTAATAATTATTACAAACTCTGTCACATTTAAAATGATAAGTTACATGATAATTTAGGGTTAAACTAAAAATTAATAATAAATAAAGAGTATACTTACATTCTTTTCGGAAGAGAAAGTAATTGAATTCTGTAATGGACAATGCATTTTTGTGATGTTGGGCTATTCGTGATTTTCTGATTACTAATCTCGGTGAATTTATAATAATTTGAATTGCATAAAATTACAATTTCTTCCCAATTTGGTCAATTAGATGAAGATTGAAATAAGGTGAAAATGAATTATGGATAATGATATATGAATTATAGATAATGATAAATAATTAGTTTTGTGGATTGAAGCGAACTTGTTAAAGTATTAAGCTACAAAACTGCTGTTCATTAGAAGAATTGAATCAAAAGAGTGCATTGGTAAGATAATAACTTATTTGTCGATCCTAATCCAAAATGGATTAGTTAAGTAAGATTCGAGAGAATGCGACATTATCTATCCATCAGTGATTCTTTATAAAACGTTTTAGTTTGTTCTTGCGTGTCTTCAATTGGAGATTAGTGGTTTCTGATTAATATATTTGATTGAGGTATGGCGCTAGAAAAGAATAAAGATGAGTGGCGCTTTACATCTGGTTTAATATATAACTGTTTTGAAAACATAGTCTGTACTTGAAACAGAAGCATTTAATTACAGTTTCCGTAAAAGGCCACTATTTGAAAGTTCTCTTGGCAAATGTAATTTTTGCAATTCACGCACACAGTTTCAGATTTTCCATCCTTTTCTCTTGGACACATGCAGAATCTGCGGAAATATATTATTTGTTTTAATTTGGTGTTATCAATAAATCCTTGTTCCTGCTTAGATTACATATGTTGTTCTAAAATGAAAAAGCTTAGTCTCTAGAAAAAAACTACGTCCTATTTCTGAACTGTTCTGGTGGGGTTTGGTCGATAACAGTAATATTTTTGAATTTATACTGGAAAACATATTATCATAAGTCTCTCGTTCGATATCCAGGTCACAAAATATAACCCCTTCATTTCATTGACGACATTTTCTACTTCTTTATTCATATTATAGAACATAATTAATTACTTAAGTTTTTTTTTTTTAAATGCTTTCGTCAATATGGTTATCAATGTGCATGGTTGAAAGAAGCTTAACACATTCGTTCTTTTTTGCCATGTAAGAAAGTAACATAATATTCTTTCCATCGAAGATATTTGTATGTTTTTCTCTCTTCTTATGTGAAGCATATTCTGGTGTTGTCTCTCATATTCTTACACATTATTCTAACAATGACAATTTTTTTTGTAAAGCCATTCACTAATTCATAACTTGTATATCAATTGCTTGTGGTAACATTTCTTCCAGAATAGAATTATGAGGATTACATGCGTCTTGATATCTCACAAGAGCTATTGTCGGTCTTGTAGGTTTCATCAGGTAGTTGACCTGGGTATATCTCCACATTGAAGGCGTAGAAATTTCTAGAATCAACCAAAGCAAATATCTTGATGCCCTATCTTCCAAGTTTCTTTGGCATATAAACTTACTGCCAAAATGAACAACGTCTCCAATGTCACGTATTACCTTGCTTGATATAATTTCTGATAAAATTGTCAAAGAAGTCCCATTTTTTAGGTAACTTGTCAATCTTGATTCAGTCATAACGAGTTGTGAGACCTTCGATTTGTAATACACGAAGTATAAAAAGCAAACTCTTATAGGTCATTTTTTAAAAAAAAAAAAAAAAAAAAAAAAAAAAAAATTGAATCCTCTGTCATCCGTCGCCAATAAATCTTTCATATTTACTTTGGAAGATTTGTGCAACCCAATTATGTACAACAGTTCTAAAAAATCATGAAATTCTTTCAGTAATGGTTTTGCACCTCTTTTGCAGTTTTCGGATTTTTTTTTTCTGTATTAGAATTGAAGCTTTTGAAAGCTATTTCAATCCTTGAATATTCAAACATTAGGTTCCACTCATCTAATGTAAAGATTGCATGTTCAGATATGTTTGTACTGCCATGTAATTTGTGTATAACATTATAAGAGGATTTGCGTTTCAGAACTGGAAAAGAATGTTTCTACTATTTGTTTACTTTATCTTTAACCAAAAAAAGCTAGTTCAATCACAGTCATTATCTTCTGAAGTGTCGCACTCCTCCTCTGACTCATAGCGATGGTGACTAAAGATTCCAATATCCAAGGAAAAGAATAAGACAGTTTCAGTTTTTTTTTCTCTTAAAGTCAGAACATCTGGTATCGTAAGCATAATTTTTATCTCTATTTAACTATCTTATTTTGCATGTTCTATTTTAAACTAAATTCATTCAGTAATTATATGACGAATGTCCGACCCGGGCTGCCTCTTGTGCCATAATTAGATTCAATTATTAAACACTAAGACACAATAACCAATCAAAGAGACAATAGAACAATATTTACGGAATTTATTAACTTCTTACTATAACAGCAACTATATATGCTCTCCAGGGGAAGATTTCTACTACCCAACTTCAACCCACCAATAGTAATCTAACAGACTCTTACCACTAATCCTTCCTCGACTGCAACTCAAACTCTGCAACTAATGTAGCAATCTGCAACACTAAATCTCTGTAAATACTTTAGTCCTGATTATTTCAACTTCTCTTTTCAACTCCTCCTGCAACCTCTCTTTCCACTTCTCCTTCAGCCTCTCTATATTTTCTCCCTCAGCTTCTCTATCACGACTTTCAGTCGGAGTTTATATATTTCCTAACTCTCCCGCTTCACTTCATTTCTCCCTGCTTCCTATCAGCATATTCACGTTTCATTTTTGGTTGGGCAAAGGTTGCTTAGCAAAAGCAATCAATCTCAGTTAAAAGTCCCCAAGGTTAGTGAAGAGACACCGCGAATAGCCCAATGTGACAATTGTAGTCAAAAGTATCTTATGTGATGCAATGTCAAAGAATCCATGAATAACTTTTGGAATAGAGAAATCTGATACCAATTTTTATCATGTATATAGAAACAGAGTCTCGATTATATCGGAATGATTTAATAAATAAATTATTCACTGAAGTATAACTGTGCTTACTAATCGATAAAGTTCATTAATCCATTACTAAGCGTATATATTGGAATAAATTACGAAAGAAAAATAATCAATATAAATGGCCTTTTTTCCAATATCATGCTGATATGTGGTTTCTGTATGCAAATATATGGTGAAGTGAGTTTTTGTAGTTAGCAGTTAGCATTGAACGTGAATGATTAGTTCAGATGATGAAAAACAAGATGGAAATTCTCTTTTTAAATAATAGGAAAATGATTGCTTTATCCTATTCTAAAAATAATGAATATAATTTATTTTCTTCTAAATTTATGACTTACACTTGGAATAATATTTACATCACATTAACCGAATTCTAGAGAATCATAATCATATGTAAAATAAAATGAGAAGTAAGAAATAGAGAGTGTGTTAGCTTTTAAGTTTCCAATCAAATACTTACATTTGATTTTATAGAAAGGTATGATAAAAATATATTTCGGACAAAATGGAGGTTAAGCAAAGAAGTTATGTTTAAAAAAATTATATTATTTATCTATCAGTTAATAGAAAAAATATTTTTCTATCAGTAATACAAATGCTACAAAATGCTAATGAATTTCTTGCGTATCGAAGTATAGAATATTCAGTTTCTTAAGCAAAATTATTGAAAGTTAATTACAATTTTCAATGCATTTGTTTTAGTTCAAAAGCAACACCAAAAAAAATGAAAACAATGTACCCAAATATTTGAAATTCTCTGTAATATAAAGGACAGCATAGATATATAGATAACTAGAATTTCGATGGTACAAATTTGAAGACAAATTTTAACATTAAAAATAGTTCTTAATATAAACGTAAATTAATGCTGAATTTGAAATATTTTTAATATCATTGATGCATTCAGTTGACTTGAATGAAATTAGTAAGAGGGAAAATCAGATTGTATAAATCGAAGTAACTCAAAAAAATATTAGTTAAATATTCTCATATAAAAATCTCTCAAGCAACAATAGCGAAAATGTGTTTTTAAAAATTAGAAATTCTCTCTTTCTGGATCACCGTACATATTCATATCCATTGAAATGTTTGTTCAGATAATTTAGAAAAAAGGTATTTTAGTTGTAATCTCTTGCTCTCTCTCTCTTGAGGTGATGCATCATTTTTATGTCTTCCACACTGAGCTAGTTGTGGACTTTCAGGGCTATTTATTTTAAGTTGTATTATTTTCCATAATTCATCATTACAATCGTTGATGGAATGAAATGAATATTGTTGGTTAAAAGAACTTGCGAATTTAGTGATTAGGATACTGCTGCCTATATTAGTTATAGAAATTAAAAGACTTTAACAAACTCTATTATGTGTCTGAAGTCATGCTTCACCACACGAGAAAGGTTCAAGTTTTTTTTACTCTCTTTTTTTACTCTCTTTTTTTTTATCTGTCTCCAAACAAAAAATTAAAACTGCGAACCAAAAAGGAGCAATCCTATGGACCAATTGAATTGAGGCTTTTAAATAGCTGCAGAGTTGGGCAAATATTCTCTTTCCATTCCATATCATCTTTACTTGGAAAACTTAGTCATTGCTTCTTGATTTGTCAGTCAAAAGACCACCCATCTATTTTCGGAATAAAATTTAAATGGTAAGTCTGTATTAAAGAAATATTAATAAATGAATTATCAATTTAAATGCAATAATCAAGGGATTTTCCAAAACTTTTCCTTATTTATAAATCAATTTTTTTTCTCTTAGTCTAATTGACTTCTTGACAGGTGTATATCCAATGTAGTGAGCTTCAATTGAAACTTCATTTTGCTTCATTGTTTCATCTGTAATCTCTCCATACTCTGACTTACAGGTTTATATTTTTTCCCGAAAGAACCATCCCATACAAACCTTGACAAAATAGTTGCCCATAACACACATTTCCATAAAGAATAACTATCAGCTTCCAGCCTTTCAAAACAAAACTGTTTAGAGCTTATCTTTTCGACATTGGCGTGTAAAAGAGAGCAATATTTTCCAGCCTTTTATTTCCGACTTAAGAGGCAATAAACGACAACCTTTTACAAAAAGGTAGGGTTGTGACTACCGCCTCGAATCTTAAAATGGCTTTCCCCGTTTCTAAAGAAAAGTCTTAAGTACGCATTTTGTGGATGCATTCAAGGGGCTTTCTGAATACTTGAACCTTTTGTTCCCCAGGAAACTTAAAACCATTTGAGAGCCAAAACATGTCACGACAGACTATAAATCTAGATTTGTTATCAGGATGGCGATGCTTTCGATTGCTTCTTTTTGTTTGGAAAAAAAAGTGGAATTATCCCGGAAGCTGTTATAATTATTTATATAGTCATATTTATTCACTCAATAATGAAGTTGTACTATTTATGTTACCTTTTTAGGAAACCTATATTGATGAAAAATCGTTTTTCTACAATGAAGAGTTGACTTAAAATTCATTACATATGATTTTTTTAAGTTTATCACAAAAAGCTGTAATTTGTTACTTGAGACTGGAATTATTACTTCTTCTATCCTTAATTGATATTTAATAAGTCACCAATTAACGCAGCCGCTGATGAACTGAAACTTGTCAGTAACTCCATTTTTGTTTACTGGGATAAGAAAGTAATCAAACAACAAGACATTCTTAATCACGCTTGTGGATTTCAATTCCTAACCGCGTCAGAATCTTAAGCTTAATATTGTAGCTAGCTATTTAATAGCTAATTACTTAACTTTCTAGGTAACTAGGTAATCATTTCGAATCACTGACTTTTTTCAGATTCTAATTATATTTGATTGTACAGTTCTTTACTTAACTCAGATACGATTCCGAAGTCTTCGTTAACAACTTTAGCTCACTCTCTTTTTCTGCCATCAACATCAGTATCAAATTATTCGCTGCTTATAACTATATTTCCCCAATCTCATTCACTACATTTTAACCCCTTGCCAGTGTCGCCCGAATCCAGTTCGGGCAACTACTATGTGCAGAATTTGTGATGCGCGAACTGACTTCGGGCAGGAGAAAAATTAACGTTTCTATTTTGTGAAGTCCGAGCTGAGTTCGTTTCTACTTTAGGATACTTAATTCACTATTTTCCTAATAGATGGCATTAAGGGTCCTAGTTTTTCACCGATTACGACTGCAGTCGAGGGAGGGAAAATATGGTGCTGTCAGATAAATTAAGACACACATGGTTTGATAAACAAAGGCAGAGTTTTGCTTTCTCGCTTAGTTTCGGTTGTTTTTCAGTGAGTTGTTTTGCAAATAATTTTCTTTTTTTGCAATGTCCGATTCAGACACCGATGTGGAGTACAGTTTAGGTATTTTTTAATTAATTAAGAATTAATTTTACTTAATTAATTCATTTTTAATTAATAGGTATATTTAAAATTGTATTTTTTTAATAAAATACCATTTTCTAATTTTTATAATAATATAAAAAACAAAATTAAACAGTCAAATTTTTTTTCCATTTTTGGTCCATTTTTCTGAACTATATGTCACAGTTAAGGGGTTAGTAATCCTATTCTAATCTACTTAAGTCACGTTTCATTCACCGGGAGAAATTTCTCAATTTAAATAACAACACACGCTCTTGAAGTCTTGCGGCGGCTATCTTCCACAACGACAATAGAAGTCAAAGAGGATTAATTAATAATCAACACGAGGGGCTTCATAACTAACATGAATTCCTTTAGATCTAATTTATAAAAAGCACTGCATAAAGCGACCGAATTTATTTTCTCCGGACCCAAAGACTGAAGGTTTCATTTGCCGCCGTCACTCAAAGTTAAATGTCCTCTAACGCCACGGGGAGAAAACATCTTCCGCTGAAATGTTGATCCAGCACATGAACAATAGATGGCAGCACAGAATAGAGCTATTTGTTACATATACCTCTGACCTAAAAACCTGCATTTACGAGTGTAACTAAGACAATCGAACATAAACTGCAACTGGTTACCTGTAGAATACGGCGTATGCATCAAATAGACTCGCCATCTCAACTAGAGGCAGACGATGATGCCAAATAGAAACTATCCAAACCAATATTTAATACAACAGGGAAGGAAGAGGAGTATATGAATTGGCAAAAATCGGACAGTCATTTTTTTTATACAGTTGTAATTTGATTAAGAATAACAACAATTTTTCTCGGCTTAATTTTTATTGCGTTAAACATATGAATTTTTTTTCTATTTTTAAGAAAATCATGACATATTTAATATACCTTTTTAATTACATATGGCCTACTAATATATTTCCTGGGTTAAAATCCGTTCAATGTGATTTTAATATGGAGTGTAATATAAATTTTAAGATTTATGATAGTATATGTTTGCCATAAAATTCACTCTATTCTGCATTTATTTTTTTCTATTCATCAAATATTGTTATCCTGGTGAATTTAGTCCTCAATTTTGCTGTCTATAGAAAAATATTCGAGTGAATGGTTTTCAAATGAGTTTTTAAATTATGTTGGGGGATGTTTTGATTCCATAATGGAACGCAACCTAAAAATCCTCTGTTTCAATATTAAGGTTTCCTTATTGAAATATTTTGAAAATTTGAAATTTACATTACGTTTATTTTACTAAAATATAGGAGATATTAGTTCTTTTGCTATTGAAAGCTTAAAAAATATCCCAGATAATATTTGAAATGTTTTGAATTGTTTTTATAGCGAAAACATTATTATTTTTATTTGCTTAGTACAAATAATGTTGGCCGAAACTTTTTCCTAAATATAAATAGATGATATTAAATTACTAAAAGGTATATTTCTTTTTTTTTTTTGCTCTTGATAAGTCTGCATATATGATAAACAAACTTTTTTTTGCTAAGTCAATATAAACTTTTGTTATGAATGAAGTCGTTTTCGTCGTATGTAAAATATCTATTGAAAGTAAATTCAATAATTTATGTTTTCATTTCCTTTTCTGGAAAAACAGCAAACAAACTGAAGTTCCATAACAAACAAAATTAATCAGAGTGATGATATTGAAGCCATCACTTTTTGCTCTGAGGCTCAGCATAAACATGATTTCAAGAGTCAACATTATTCACGAAAAATAGAAGTTAATGAAAAAAATTTAATAAACGTCTTTATTGTTGTATTAATCATCTCACTTTTTTATGTATTAATCATTCTGATGTATTAATCATCTCACTTTTTTATGTATTAATCATTCTGATGTATTAATCATCTCACTTTTTTATGTATTAATCATTCTGATGTATTAATCATCTCACTTTTTTGATGTATTAGTCATTCTGATGTATTAATCATCTCACATACATAGAAACAAATAAAATTCGCTATAGAGTTCTACATAAAAAAATTATGTAATATAATCACATTCGTAAAAAGAATCAACATAAATAATCCATCAGTCATTTGTTTTGAATGTTTTAAATAACATTTTAATCTTTTGTAGTTTTTGTCAAATCTCGACCTATTCACTTATTTGATTCTAATAAACATCCGAAAAAGAATAAAAAGGAAACTTAGTTTTCCTTTCTTTATTTCCTGCTTGTATGATGCCATTATTATTAAATATCTAAATATCCTCTATTGAAGCACCAAAATTATTTTGTATTATAGAGGAAGTTACGAAACAGAACTGTGATCATACTTGTTAAGCACTTTCATTGTAATTATAACATTGCAATATGCAAATTTGAGGAGTGCAACTGGAAATCACAGGTGGATTATTGTTACTTTTGCGAAATGGTGATAGTGGAAAGACAGCAGGTATAAAAATTCGGAAAAGAAAAAATATTATCACTGACTATACATTTTATTTTTTATACGAGACTTCATGGCCAATGACGTCGGAATCCTGTTCCTCCAAATATTGTGGATCTAAAGGAGCTTTTAAATGGGTTTTGAGCCTAAAGATTTTCATCTGACGTTGTAGTTAAGTGATTTAAGTGTGTGTGATACCAACTGCGGTGTCGTCCGTGTGAGATGATCGAGGGTAAAAACTATTCTGTCCATCACCAATAGCTCTCGTATTTCTCATTCCGAATTTTTCTTTGCCTACAACCCCTTCTTGAAAATAATAATTATAATTACACCTATCCCCTCCCTTCACCGATTGCCAGTTTTGAAATCAGTTATATAGTTGTGAGTCTTCAGAGCTTTAATAAATATTTAAAAATGCATCTGAAAGTCAAAAACATGGATTTCTTCACTCTGTCAAATGCATTTTATTTAATGCAATGAAAAGAAAAAAATATAGTTTTGAGAAGAAAAGTAGGAGAAACGCCGTAGAATCAATATTACGCTAGGAAATTCATTGTAGTATATCGTAGGGATCCTTAATCTTCTCGTGAACTGTCTAAACTTCTAAATATAAGCGTTGTTGATCCAGACGTACACACTCTTTGGCCTGCACCAAGCATGATGCGACTTATACAAATACTAGTCAGAAAGGTATTGAGAATAAAGCTATAATGTATCTATACCTACTTTTGATTTGCACTGATTTTGAGGATATTTAGTATTACTCAAGTTTTCCAGAATGCTCTTGTAAATATTACCGAGTAACCCCTCTCGATCTCTTCAAAGTCTACCAGTAAGCTCTGAACAGATCACGTTAAGAACCACCGCTCTAGAACGAAGTTAATTCAATTCAAATCAATTGATCTTGCTGTAAAGGATTGTTTGTGATACGTGGGAAAAATAAAGATGAAACTATTATTTAATCGAAATTTGGGAACTTTTACTATCATTCATTAAGAACCATAAATGTTTTCCTCTAGATAAACATCGAGAAGTGTTCGCGTAGACGCTGAAATCGTGCCATTCAGTACGCGTAGATGGCGATATTAGACCTCTATTTTGACGGATCCCAGCTCAGCACGCTATCAACAGCTACCTCAAATGCGATTAGAAAATCCCTCTGAGACTTATGCGTCTTCTTTCTTTTTCCCATCAAACTCTTTTTAAACGGGAATGAAAAGAAATCCATCTCTTTTAAAGGAAATCGTGAGGAAGTAACACAGGAAGATTTTTTTTTCTTTAGTTCTTTAGTCTTTATTTTTTTTATTCCTCAGTCTTAAGTCCTCTTTATCCATACGTTTCTTTCGTTCAAGACTTTCTTCTCTCTGTGCTAGAAAATAGAAATTTTGTATCACTAAGATAAGGCGGTTTTTTTTTATGTATGATTTTCCGATTGTGAGATTTGGAAATTAAATTATTCTTCTTTTTCAAGTTGTGGGTAAAATAGATAAGAAACACTGTTATAGATTTTTTTAAAATAAATCCTTAATTTTTTTAATGTTTAAACGGCTCCGATAAAGTTTTTAAAGAGCATTATTGTTTCAAGATATTTTGTAATTTTTTTTCTATTTTAGTTACGATAATGTGAATAAATTCATAGTATGAGTTTCGAACTCTTTTTGAATGAGGAGTAGCTACTAAATAATGAGACGAGGCTGCTATAGAAGAAGTACACATGCGCCACACACCAACGATCGACAGCCGTTTAACGTGAAGCCTTCTCTTTCGAATGCAGTGCCTCTCACTTCTCTAAACAAATCCGTACAGCCGTAGCCTTCATTCGCATTAGAGTTATTTTTTTTTTTTTCGACTGAAAAAATGATAAATATAACAATAAAGCAACGAATTGTTGTGAAATTTCGCATGAAACTTGGGGACACCGCTACGGAAAATTTTATTAATTTATTGAAAGATCATGGCAATAGATGTTTATCGTAGGGGCGTGTTTTTGCGTGTTGTAGGTGTTTTAGGTGTTTGCAAGATGGCCGAGTAAACGTTGAAGATGATTTTTCACTCGGGTCGTCCTTCTAAGTCAAACACGGATGACAATACCGAAAATATTCGGTGATTTGGCTCGATCTTACCGACGTTTATGTGTTTGTTCAATTGCTCAGACTATAGAAATTGATAGAGAATCAATGTGACAAATTTTTCCACCAACTCAATGCACCGGCTCATTTCACATTATCTGTCAAGAGGTTTCTAGCCAAGTACAGCATTCCATTATTAGACCATCTGCCTTATTCACCGGATCCAGCATCATGCGACTTCTAACTGTTCCTTAAGAAGAAATCTGCATTGAAAGGATTTGATTCTGTTGAAGCTGAGAAAGAGTAAGCGGCACGCGAGCTGAAGGAGCGGACAGATTTCCAGATCTGTTTCGAACAATGGAAGATTCGTATGGAACGTTGTAGGGATAGAGGAGGGGTGTTTATTTAAGGTGATTATAAGCAAATATGTATGCTTATAATCACCTTAATAGCCACACCTTGTATTTTTTAAAGACCTATTGATGAGGAATATTTTCAGATTAAATAATAATGTATCTATATTTGTTTGCATAACACTTTTGAAATTGTCATATATACGTTTGTGAAAAATAGTCATCAATAATCGAATGAAGTGAAGGCGCTTTTTATGTTTTCATTTCAATTATAATACTTCCTTTATGTGTGCTATTCATACTTTCAGAAACTTCCCTAAATCCCATAATTCTTGCTAAGCATGTAGCTTTCTTATGGCTGTGTGGAATTTTTATTTTTTTGTCCAAAAGTAGCATTATCATCATCATCTACTTTTCCAAAATATCATTATCTAGTTTTATCTACGAGGTGTTTCGAAAAGAACAGTCTAAATGTTACATCTCACAATTCCAAAACAATGATATATAAAATGGTGGAATAAGAACATGTTTGAAATGTAGGGTTTAATTTGAAACAAATAGTTTTTTATAACAGCTTTAATCAGGAGATAACACTTCAGTAGCTTAAAGCGTGTCACTTTCATTGATACTATCTTCTGCAATGCCTATCTGAAATGGACTCCAATATAAACTGTTCGTGTTCTACTTGCGTTTCGTTGCGTAGGACAGTTTTACCGCTAGTTAAAGACATCGAATGATATTTTATGTGTCTCCTTTTAGTAGAACTTTTGCTTGTCATGTTGGCATGCTTTTCTTAATGTAAAAAAGCTCGAATCAAATAATTTCTCGAAAACACACAATATAATAATTCAGTGTAAACATGGAGAGAATAGAGTTTTATTTCATTGTGTGTGTATATATTCTCAATTTTCACCTAGCCACATCAGAAACGGTATTTTATTTCAAATTAAGGCTTGCCTGAATTCACGGCCATTAACGACCACCTGAGATGATTCTGAAACCCGAGTCCTTATTACACCTCATTTCTTGGTTGGGGACATTATCTTGATCCCTGCAAATGATTTTTCACCTAATAAAATACTATACTTTTTAAGATGGAAGACGCTATTTCTGGAAGCCTTGGTCTTAATACTATCTCATGAACATACAACATCGTCAAAAGTGGCAAAGTCGGAAACGTAACATTAAACGTCGGTTATTTGGTTTCTTCTGGGATGGCAACCCTCCTGCAGTTTGGTCTTCAGGAAAAGAGTTGTGTTATAATTGTATCACTAAAAACTATGTATGGATCTTTATAACGATCAATTGTTAAATTGATTTCAATACCTTTCTGTCAAAAATGAGTTCTGATAGAGGAAGGAGACAGTTCAATGTTTTAATACGATGCTCTGTGTATATTCCGCATCTAACAGCAATTTTTAGTTCATGCTCATGTTGCCAAATTTTATTCTATTACTAAATCAGTTTAAAGTTGCTAGTCATCCGTAATTTGTGTATTTATTTCCTGTCTCTTCATTCTTAACGGATTTCTAATGTAGCAAATCTTTGGGTGCAAAAATCTCTTTATACTGTCTCTTCGAAAACAATGATTGTATGTGGAAATTAGTGTCACACTGTGAAGCAATACGAAAGTCCTAAGAGACGAATCTCGTATTATTGAACATCGGTCAAGTGACGAGGACGACACCTGAGATGACCCTTCCCGTTCCAAATTTCCCCATCGCTTGGGACCTCGACAGATTTAACCGCTTCACGGAGGGTATTTAGTGGCATTAAGGTTCGTATTCACGACTCGACAAAATCCACCAATTATGAGTCCACAACCATGTCTCCGAAAACCCAATGTTAAAAACAGTAAACCTTTTGAAAATTTCTTAATTTACACAGAAATTTTTGTGAGGACTTTAAAAAAAAATATGTGGTTGTAAATTAATTAATTTGTATGATCCTTACAAAAATGTCTGTGTTTGTAAATTAATTACTATCGAATAAATGAAATCAGAATGCATTCCATACTATCCCCCCAACACAATCAAATATTTCACTTGAGATTATACACAAAAATTCAAATCAATAACGTCCTATTAAACTTTTAATTTCCATCTTTACATTTGACAAATATTTTACTCTCTTACATTGGTGACTCAGGTGTAAGGGAGTAAGAAAATTGTCGCCTCCTCGAAATTTGTGGAATGGTGTTACGATTCATTTCTGCCATACGCACACAGAGGAATACTCGATGGAGAAGCGAAATCCCGGTCATCCATTACGAGTCGATGACGATGACGATAGAGGGCTCCTTCTTTAATGAATCCCGGTTCAGCAAGCAATCAATCGTCATTTCTGGTACACTGAGAAGTTCCGTCTGAGATTTATGTGTCTGCTATCTTTCCCTGTTTCTTTTTTTTTCATGCTCGAAGAATTGGATTTCAAGAAAAGTAAATTACATAAGGAAAGAACATTGAACAGAAAGAATTCCTTTATTTGTTCCAAAGCTTTATTCTTCATTTTATACATCTTGTTCTTCCCTTTTAAAATACTGAGGGATTGGAATTCGCGTGAAGGAGTATGGAATACTAGACGGGCTGTTTTCTTTGGTCTCTTCGGATACAAATGGTTGAAAGTAATTCGATAGTGCGTGTTTCTATGATTTGGAATGGAAAAGATGGAAGGAAAATGTTTTTCGTTATGTTTAAGGTTGATTTCCTCTATTGTTAAAAAATATTCAAATTCGAAACTATTAGTATGAATAACTATCAAAACAACTAATTAAACTGGAAAGTTACTAATCGTTGCGCTGCTGTGGTATTACAAGAGAAAATTTCCACTTTCAGTATGCTATTAAACATAAAAAAGTTACAAATGTTAAGATGTCGAAGGAACAGTTGCCGTATTTGTCGCAACTATATGTCAAGGGAATAAAATTAACAACAATAAAATTAACATTTTTGTGGAACTTTGACTCCTGCTCGAAAAAAACTTATTGCGAATTCTTTGAATTTATAATTCTTCTTTAAAGCTAATCTTAACAAATCTTAACCCCATGAACAATAGGAAAAATCTCTCTTTATTTTTGGTTTTGTGTATTATTATTATTTTTTTTTATACATTTCAGTGGAGGTCTGCTGAAATCGATTTCGTTAACTTGAGCTACCTATATGCTAGTGTGCAGATATATGTCTCAGACACTGATCCCAAAAGGAATTTGTATTCCTGGAAAAAGGGCCGCCTCACTCGTATTCCCAGAGAGGAAAATCTTTTTGCTGTTGAAGTACTTTCTGAACGGTATCTTCTTATTCTACCGTTACAGCAACTGATATCCATCCCTGGTTGTATTAAGCATCATTTTAAAGATACATTCGACTTCATATACCATGTCTATTTCAGATGGCGGGTCTATTTTAGACATATTTCGAAGTCTTGTTTTTATTTATGAATGAAGTATGTTAGTAATTAATTTTTGCTGTGGGATAATTTTTGCGTTGGCGATATATTAAATTAGCTGTCAAAGCAAAGATGGGCTGTCATCTAGTATTCGATTGCCAATTCATCACCTTAACTATTGGTTTTTAAACATTTAGGCTATATTTTGGTAAATTTGATCTACCTATTTGCTGATTTGCAAATATGCGTATTAGACATTTGAGTCAGAAAGGAGTTTCCTTGCCTAGTCCATTTATTAGGCGATTTTAGATAGACGCAATATATTAAATTACAAAAGAATTCCTCCTTACAAAGAATATCTTTCAATCTCCTGCAGATTCAATGTTGTGCAGAGATTTCTATACAAAGTGGTAAATGTAATTAAAGCAATAGAAAAAGTTAAGTGTAATGGCGATTCATGACAATATCTAACTCTTTTAGTTTCGAAATGAAATTAAAAAAGTAGTTTTATCATTTCGTGACAAAAATGGCGATTTAATTATTGCCTTAAGATTCTGAATAATGTGACCTCACTTTCAGTCATTTTTTCGGGATCCCTGATTACATATAAATTAAGATAATCACGTCCATAGATAGGTAAAAAGATACATATTTATCTAGTGAAACTCACTGAAATTCAATAAAAGAAAAAAAGGGAAGAGTTTCTTGCTAAATTAAAAGTTTGGAAATTATAATTAGTACTGTGACGAAAGAAGGCACGAATTACAACATATATTTACACGCAATATTTTTGTGTTTGTGTGTGAATCGAGAATCTCATTATCAGCATAAAACATAGTTAGAAGTCGGATAATTTTAAAACTTTAAAAAATTATTATGTTGAAGTTAATCTTGAGTCTGAAAGCCAAAGCGCATGTCATTCAGAGTAATTTTAAAATAAAAAAATTTTGTTTAGTTACATATGCTATATATGTTAAATTATAAGCCGGTTCTTTACGACGGTCAGTTTAAATACCAACTCGGCTTAGATACCTAGTTCACCAAAAACATAGGCACTTTTCTGTCATCTGCGTGCAAACAATTAATCGCCAAATATAGCACACTTTTATTTCTTTTATTCACAAGTTAAAATTTTTTTTAACTCGTATATGTCTTAAATTTATGAGGGGAAAAAACCTTCTAAATAAAATGATGATACATTTTATGAAAATGAGTAGTTTTATTTTCGAAAATGTTTATAATACTGTTTTGCTGAGATGTTGTTAAAACGAAAAATCTGATGTTGGCGAAGTTTGCTCGAGGTGAACGGAATAGTACCAAAGCAAACTTTTTAAATAATAGTAGAATACCGTAGATCATGCGCACATACTAAGAATTACAATGGAAGAGAAATATTATTTTGAGCTTCTAACTTTACAATTTGAGTGTTTGAATGCAAACTCTAAGCAAAAAGGGAGAAAAAAACATAAAATGAATACTCCGGAGTCTGTCTTGGAATCGGAGGATTCGAATTAATCATCAAATTTATTTTCTTTCATTCAAATATCTGTATGCAATCATCATGTATTTTTATAATAAAAATTATGTTTTCTTTATACGCAAGTTGTATTACGACACTGGAATCTTATTTTTCTCATCTCGGCTTATATACAGGAATTGATTTTTGAATATAGTTTTTTGAAAAAAAAAAAAAAAAAAAAAAAAAAAAAAACATACAAACAAGGAAACAGCACAAAAAAAACCCTCTTTCACTGGGTTTAAACATGTGAACAGATCCGCATATATTCGGAAATATATGCAATGAAGAAGCTCCCCCCCTCCTCTAAACACTATATGTATAGTGTTTAGAGCAGTGTTTCTCAACCTTTTTTTTAGTATGCCACCCATAAGTCTCTTAAAATTTCTTTCCCCCTATATATATATATATATAATAAATGAATTTCGAATTGCTCCCTTGTGGGGCTTAGGTTTCACTTTGAGAAATACTGATTTTGAGGGCTACAATGGTATTGCTATTTTGCTATGAAATATTATCTAATATTTTTTGATTGAGGAATTTTCATTTCCTTAGCATATTTCTTTTAATCGCATTTCCTGAACATTTTACACTACCCGTCATATTTTCGAACACACGATTTATGCGAATTTCTATATTTATCAAAATTGTTTTTCGTGTAATTGTTTTTATGAAATCATCACAGGAAAGTAAATTTTGTCACTAAATCACTAATACTTTCTTCCATTTATGATCTTCAAAACAAACTTTCATTCTTAACTCTAAAAAGTCCTTCAGAATTTCCCAGACTTTGAATTCAATTGATGGAATTTTCTTCTTTGTAAAAGAATCAGTTTCACAGTGAATACTCCTCCCCAAAAGAAAACTGCTCAAAACCTATAACTTCCATGCTGGTGAAGAAGAGTGAGCAATATTTTCCATCCTTTACTTTCGGCTTAAGAGGCAATAAACGCCAGAAAAGAAAGGATATAAGCTCTTCCCTCATTCTCAAAAAGAGAAAGGTCTTAAGTCTTCTGCTTACGTTTAGGGTCTTCCAGAAAGCTTTTGTTACCTCGAATATTTAAAATTATGTCAGAAGCAAATACGTCATGAATAGGCTATAAATTTGGATTTGTTGCCAACATGCCGATGCTACAAATTGATTATTTCTTCTTTTTATTCCGTAAACCTCAACAATACTTCCCCACCGAGAATAAGCTTCCCTTTTTTATTTGAGGTGCTATTTGTATTTTTTCTTTGTTGTTGAGAATATACCCACTAGAAAAATTGTTGGCGTATTTCTTTCATGAATCACTTTCATTGTTTATGGAGAATATTTAAAATCGATTACATGCTCCTGGTAAATAATATTTTTTTAAATAATCTGAGATAAAAACCAACGTTTTTATATGGTGGTAAAGTTTATTAAAAAAATTATTGAAATATTAGGTAAAACTTGTCGCAAATGTCTAATTATTACATTGTTAGGCGAGTAAGAACGATTCCCAAAGTTTTAGAGCTCTAGCTGGATGGGAAGTTTGTTAAATTAATGATAGAAAATTTGATGACACACTGATATACACACAAACAGAAACACACCAAGTGAAATACATAAAAACGTTAAAACTAACTTAAATTAATTAATCCGGTAAATTAAATTGTTGGAATGCAGTTTAGCCCAACCACCCTTGGCGACAGGAATTATTTGGCGATATTTTGCCAAATGTGGCTACCCTGGTTCGCTTCGCGGACTTCACGTTCAGCCAAACAAAATCGCCATGTTTGGCAATTTTCGATATAGTTGGTCTAATTTGCCTTATTAAAAAAATTATTGAAATATTAGTTAAAACTTCTCGCAAATGTCTAAATATTGCATTGTTAAGCGAGTAAGAACAATTCCCAAAGTTTTAGAGCTGTAGCTTGAGGGGGAGTTGATTAAATTAACGATCGAAAACTTGTTGACACACTGATACACCCACACCAAGTGAAATACATAAAAACGTTTTAAAAACTTTAATAGAGACAGAGGGCACTTCTGGTGAATTTTTTACTGTAATAGTTTGTAGAATTATGTGGATATAATCTGGATTATATATATTTGTAGCAAAGGGGAGGGACAGCTATACTGGCTTTGGAATCCACATTTTAGAAAGGAATATTTGAAACAGTCCTTTATTCAGTGTTTCCCGATATAAATTGAGATCACACTTTATTTTTCCCAAAATGACACTATTTCGTGATTTTTTACCCCAAGACAATTTTTACAACACAAAACAGTTCTTGAACTCTTGGGTTTTGGAAACAGTTTATTGGATAAAAATGTTCTTCAACAAAAGAGTGTGAGCTGAGACTAATCTCAATTTTTTGTATTTCGTACTTTTGTCGCATACCTTTTCTAATTTAAACTTGCTACATTAATCGTGCGAATGGTTTCCACATAGGGTTTTTCATGGTATTGAAACTCAAACACAAAACAAACTTCAGAAATCTTTAACTTAATCTTAATACTTAAAAAATAGTTTAATGAAGTGTCACATTAAAAATAATATTTTTTTGAAAAAAATTCAAGTGATAATTATCTACGTCAGCAAGTATCAATTACTAATGAATTCAATCACTGTCAATGAAATTAAATATTTAGCAGAATTAAATTATGCCTATCTGGAAACTCTAATATGTGAAAACACTGAAAGCTTTTTAAGAAAACTGTTTTGATTATTTTAAAATATCATTCAAATGTAATCTTTTCTCACTTGTGAATCCTCCTTAACTCATTAATTCTAGATTATGATGTAATAATTAAGTCTCGGCTTACCGAATCTCTCGTACTGATTCAAACTTCTCACTAACAGACGATGCTTATCTTAATACTGTAACTAAGATTCGCATTAAACCAAAATATTAATTACGGTGCTTTTATCCAGTTTATAAATATTTATCTTTTTTTTTTTTCATTTTCCTCTATCTCCTTCTTTCTTTTAGCGGTTTGAATACATACATACTGGGCATACATAGCATACCGGGCTTGTATTGTTCATTTATATATCACTATCTTTAATGCAATTCACTGCACATGCCCTTCTTCTCTTCATGTAATTTATCTAATAACATTTCATTTGGTTTGGAAAGAAATTACAATTCTATGCAATTCAAATTACTAAAACGTCCCCTAGGTTAGGGAAGAGAAAATCGCGAATAGCCCAACGTCCCAACCTGAAAGAATTTCAAAATGAAGAATGGCAGCGAAAAGACTTGTTAACATTTAAAAAAAGAAACGGAAAGTAAATTATATGAAACATCGACTCTAACATTTACATTTACTTTATGAGCTTGATTTCAAGGATTCCGAGACTGCTGAAAATTAGAAAAACTGTCATTTCTTCAAAATCTGTAAGACACTTTGCTCATCCCAAAACATGAATGATATATGCATTCTGTTTAACTATGAGAAATATTATGCAAAAACAAATAGCCTGAGCATTAATTACGGGGCGATGACGATGACGACAGAAAGCCGCATGTGATAAATACCGTTCAGCACGCAATCAATCGTCATTTCTGGTGGACCAGGAAGCTTCCTTTGAGATTTATACGTCTTCTCTTTTTCACGAGCTACTTTGTATCCCAGAAGAGAAAAGAAGTCCTTGGCTTCTAGAAGGAATCGCATTAGATAGAAACACAGCAGGGAAGGAAGAGCTTTTTTTTTATTTGTTCCAGAACTTTCTTATACGTTTTATATATTTTCTTCTTCCATTTAAAGTAGTAAGAGATCGTAGTTGGAATTTAGCCGTTTGCTTCTGGTAAACAAATTTATGGAGTACCAGAAGGGTTCTCTTCCGAAACAAAAGGTTGGAAGTAATTCAATACGCCATGTTCTTGTTTTGAGGGAAATAAAAGGGAGTTAAACTTTACGTTTTCATTCTGCCCACAAGATAGTTTTCTTTTAACTTTAAAAATTGAATCATCCTATGCATGGAAACGAAAGAAATATTTAAGCTTTTTGTTTGAATTTCGTATTACTGTAGCTTGGTTCGTCCTTGTTGGGTTTGTATTGTTTTTAGTTAAATCGTATTTATAACTAATGATATATAAATGATCTTTAACACATCGATCAATAACTCCCGAGACTAACCCAGAGATGGCGCTCGTAGTAAACTAGTAACCAGGTCTTTCTAGAGTACTAACCTTTGCTTGAAACGTGTCAAAATTTTAAGTCGATCGGACCAGGAAAAAGGTTTTTTGAAGTGAAGTGAAAAAGGTTTTTTCCAAGTGGGTGCCGCGATTGCTTTCTAATGGAAGAAAGCAACGAGTCGATGATCTGTGAAAGCTACTATCGTTATTTACTGCAAAAAGATTTCTTGCGAAAAAGAAAGAAAAGAAAATTTTTGGAGTGGGAAAAAGATTTGAAAAGGTTGAACGATTGTATCACCCTAAAAGGTGATTAACAAAAGGTGTTATGTTGATGAATAAAAAAAAATTTTGCAAAAAAAATGTTGTTTTCAATGTTAGACTCGGGAGTTATTGATCGATGTGTTATGTGTGAACTAATGCTACGAAATTTAAGACATGTGTCTGTAGTATTATTTTAGACATGGAAAATTCACATGATAAATATTTGGTTAATGTATAATGCTGTAAGAGTTAATCGATCTATATTTTTTCTCATGTTGAACCCGTAATTTTGAGTTTGCAATATATAAATACGATGCAATTAATAGTACTAGATATAAGTCCTAAATGGATTTAGAAAGAAGCAAAACAATTAAAAAGTCTTTCCAAATATGGGGGAATAAATTTATTTCAGAATAAGCAATGTAAACACACACAGTCTTAGTATTTCTCAGTTTATTAATTTTAATTACCTATATTTTTACAAAATTACGGTTCAAAAAATATTCTTGTTTTAAAAATGATCATTTAAGTGTAAATTTGGCTTATATTTACAAATCTTGAAGTTATGCATTTATAGGACAATGAATTAAATAACTCGGGTTCTTATAATTTATTTTAAAATTTGAATATTGTGCATTTATTCC
This sequence comes from Nephila pilipes, assembly GCA_019974015.1. Classification (NCBI taxonomy): domain Eukaryota; kingdom Metazoa; phylum Arthropoda; class Arachnida; order Araneae; family Nephilidae; genus Nephila; species Nephila pilipes. Next base: position 102,828 of record BMAW01113507.1, read on the forward strand.
AAAGAAATCTTGTATGAGACTATAAAAACACGTTGAAAACTTGTGACATTGGGCTATTCGCGGTTTCTCTTCACTAACCTTGGGGACTTTCAATTGAGATTGATTGCTTTCGCTAAACAACCTTTGCCCAACCAAAAATGAAGCGTGATGAAGAATGTAATATGCAAAGCAGTTAGGAATGAAGTGAAGCGGTTAAATTAAGAAGTATATAAACTCCATCTGAAGGAGTAGAGAAAGAGAGGAGAAGGAGGATCAGAGAGGCGTTGTAACGAGAGGAGGTGGAATCTAAATGCTATAGTATTGAAAAGCTGATTTAAGGATTAGA